>JAJGRX010000531.1:0-587876 GCA_025461125.1 Carex kokanica
AACTTATTCTAGTGGTAATATTATGAAATGATTGTACTGGTGGATGGCACTGAAAGTCCTTTTTAGCAGCCAAAATAAATGATGAAAAGATCTTCTACATCTTGGTGTAAGGAGAAAACATGCGCTGCTAGGTGTTGCGAGATTTTTATGTCAATTCTTTCATTAGAAAAGAAGATTTAATGCTAATACTAAGAGCATCTGCAATGGTAATTTCTTTTAAATTGCTAATATGATGTGTTAATTGCTAATATAATTACTGCGTTGTAGGTCGATTTCTAAAAAACAAATTTGCTCATAAAGTAAACGATTTTTTTTTGACATGCTGGTACTCTCTCTCTCTTTCCTATTGGCTCTGACCCTTTCATTTTCTTTCCTATTAGCTCTGATCCAATTTCTGGGATGGAGGGGTTAAGAAATTAAAAGAAACTTAATTTTTAAAGTGTTTTACAACTATTTTTTTTTTATTTTTTACGGATTGCTGAGTTGGAGATGCTCTAATCAGCCAATTTATAGTATTGTTTGTGCCCTGTGAATGTCATCACTAAACGCAAATGACATTTTCTCATGCAATGAGAAAAAATAATGTTTAATTGATTGTCTGCATAAAATCACATAATCAAATAACTTGCATCTGTATATTATCATTTGCTAAATTGCTAAATTGTCAAGGTAACCGAGAAAAATTCATCTCGAATTGTTTAATAGAATTAATGTATAGAGACATCTTATTGTTACTACAGAGAAAGATTTAAATTACTTTTTGTTCTGATGCAAGCAACTAAAATAATTTGGAAAATTGGACTGCACAAAATGTTCAGGCGCTTGATCATAGTAACATAATTCGCGTTTTATTCGCAAATAATTCACGAATAATACGTTTTTTTGGTGTTTCCGAATTGAACTGCGAATTATTCGCGAAAAAAACACGAATTTTTTTAGTTTTTTTCGTCTTTTTTTTTTTTTTTTGGATTTTTGTTTGCTTCTTTCAAATCATTCTCGAATTATTCCCGAATTACGAAATTTTCATTCCGCCAAATTGAATCCGAATAATTCACTTGATTATGTATTTATGATCAAACTACAATCGCACTTCAGACGGCCACAGTATTTTAGTGGTAGAGGATCCAAATACGGAGAGATTAGAATGGTCCAAACGTCACTCCTCTTCCAAGGAGTAAAATATTATTCGTTTCCCGAGGCCGGTGGTGATAGATAGATACATAGATAGTGAACTTAGCCTCCGATGCTCCGTGTTTCTCTTTCTTTACGCTCACCTCAGCGAAATAGAGAGAGAAAGAGAGTCAAACATAACAGAGAGTGAGGAGGCCTTTTCATTCACATCAATCGACCAGAGAGAGAGAGAGAGAGAGAGAGAGAGAGTTACTCCGTTGAGTTTAGTTATTATACATCGAGATTTGTGGCTAAATAGGAGGCGGGGATGAGGGCGATGATGGTGCCGGATGGAGAGAGGCGATTTGGGCCGGCCGGAGCTGTGAAAGATGCTAGTTAGGTGGTGGCTGAGATGCTTGCTTTTGTTTCTTCTCATCAGATGTGTGTTTTTTTCATCTTTTTCCTTTGTTAATTGTTATAGTTAATCTTTCTGTTTTGATTTGTTGTTGTATATCAATATCGTGATTGTTCGTTTGATTTAGCCACTTGGGAGTGGGGGAGATGGACTTTTATCTTTTTACTATACTCCCTCTTTGGCACTTTTCATAAGTGCTACAATTTAATTTCTGACGCACATTTGGGGTGGTCATGACTTAAATAATCTTGATTATGCCTCCACTATGGGGGTCAGGTCTAATAAAAAATAAGAATTGAAATCTGCTGAAATCCCTCATCATTCGTTGGGAATCAGAGCAGGGCATCGGACCTACCTTGGTTCGATGGTGTGATGACCATTCGATCTGCATCAAGATTCGTGTGCTCTGTATCAAAATCCGTGCAAGTCTGTATCAATTTCCGTGCGCATAGATCTTGATGCTAATCGTACGGTCCTATAGGTCCGATGCCCATCGGACCTACTCCTATCTCCGTTCGTTGATGAGAACAGTGTTCCAGAAATCTCTGAAATCTCTAATCCAGCAGTCCAACCTTTTCTATGCACGCATCTCAAAACAGCTGGTTTTTCTCTGCACACATCTTGAAACAGATTAACGGCTGGATTCGGGAAAGCAGAGATTTCAGGAACACTGTTGACGAATGAGAATTTCAGCAGATTCGTTTCCCTAAAATAATGTAGTGGAGTTGGTTAGTTATGATATTGTTGATTACGGGGGTATGCAGTGCAGCTGTACTTGTATTGATCGATGTCACGATATATTAACATGGAATGTCCTTGTAAATTAGTATCAGGTACTTATTTATTTATTTACTTTTGGCAGAATTGAGAAAGATAGCATGCATCGCTCTGGACTTTCTGACTTGGTGGCACTTGATCAATCTGGTGGATTTCGCATAGAGGATCTAACCAACCTAAATATGTGTATGTTGTTTAGCTTTTATGTCATTTAAAAAGGAGTTAAAGTGAAAAAATAATGACATAATTCTCATCTGATTGGAAAAATTAAGAAAGTCGGCCAACTCAACACCTGAGTATTGCGTGTTAGTTGATTTGGGCCATACCTGGCGACACTATGTTCCAGCTAGGTACAGAAGGCATACCTGGTGACAATACTGCTGTGGCCTTTGTTTTGGCATGGAATTATATGGTTTATCAAATTTTATTGTTGTATATGTAAAGTGTTTTTTTCCTTTTGATATGAAATATAAATATCGTTCTCAGGATAACAAAAGAAAAGGTTGTCGGGTCATGTTGTCATGTTTATTATTTATTATTTATAAAGTTGCGGAAAAATCAAAATGATTGCTTATTTGTAAAATCTAGTCACTAATGTTTCGTTTCTCTACATTTTCTCTGCCCCCCCCCCCCACTCCCTCTCCAATCATCAGATCCATTAGTTAATCAAAAAACAAATATTCAGACTGGTACAATTGGTCCTCTTCAATTTACTAGCTTCAATGCGGTTAGTACTCTGACTAAAAAATTAATATTGCATCTTAGCTGCTCAAACTGTTATCAAGTTTTATAGCATTATCTTTCTCTTCTTTTGGTTATAGAATGTTGTTGCTAGTTTAGCAGCTAGAGATCGGCACCAACCGCTGCACCATCAGAGCGGGACCCAGCCAGATCTGACAGATTTTTCAGGTAGTGGTAATATAGATAACTGGGATGATCCTAACATGGTCGATACTAGTCCTAGAGCTGACACCTCAACTGATGAAGAAAGGAACAGACAGGCATGTTCAATCATTTTTCATTTTATTATTTTTATCATCGTTTTCAGATATCTAAATGCAGTGTTGTACAAGAAAGAAATTTATCAGTTCAGTTGTACTGTTAATTTTTGTTTGACATATAATGGTTTATTTTTCTGACAGCTCGAACAAGGACAAGATGCCGTAGTGGCTGGGTCTGATTCTAGTGAGAGATCAAAGGATAAGTCAGATCGGAAGGTATTGTTGACCACAATAAGCTCTGTAAGTATAAACTGTTATCTTAAATCCAACAATTATATTTCTAAAAGAAGGTTATATCTCATGATTATTTAGACACTTCGGCGACTTGCTCAGAATCGTGAGGCTGCTCGGAAAAGTAGGTTGAGGAAGAAGGTACTTCTATTTTCCAGGATTATTCTTTTTGACTAGTGATAATGTAGTAGTGCCTCGTTTTTTTCTTTTCATTTCTCATAAAATGAATTATGCAGTCAAGTAACAGTTGTCTTTTGTTCTGGTAAAAGGCATATGTTCAACAGCTGGAGAGTAGCAGATTAAAGCTCACCCAGTTGGAACAGGAGATTCAGCGGGTTCGTCAGCAGGTGGATATCACCCTTAATTTTATCAAGATTATGGAAATCTGATATCGTTCTATGGAACTTCCTCGAAAAAAATGTAAATAAGATACTGTTCTATACATAGAGGTCTTTCATAAATTCTTAATATTCATTTTTCTTCCAGGGCATTTTCATCTCAAGCTCTGGGGATCAAACTCATCCGGCCGGTGGAAATGGTATGTCTAGAATATCTGTGTATCCCATACTGTCTGCATTCTAAGATCTTATCAAATTTGAGAACTTGCAAAATTTACCAGAAAATGTATTTGCTTAAAGAACTTGTCATGATAACAGAATTGATGAACTTTTTGCACCACTGACGGTGGCCATCTAATAATGATTTGTGTGTATGTTGACTATTTGGCCAAACATTACTGGTAGACAATTAAAACGAAAACAGGACCCAATAAAGCCCAGAGTAAAAATGCATATAAACATAAGATCTACAGAATAGATAGGAAAAATGAACAAATCCAAAATAGCCCATGCAATGTTACCAATTAGCACTTCTGTAATCTCTTCTATCCCAGCCTGCTTATTTCATATCACTCTTTTTAATTTTTCGATTATTTCATTCTTTTTCTTTCACAACTTTTCTTTTAGGTGCACTGGCATTTGACATGGAGCATGCACGATGGATGGAAGAACAGGACAGACGGATAAATGACCTCAGAGCAGCAGTGAGTGCACATGCTAGTGACACCGATCTGAACACACTTGTTGAAGGCATCATGTCACATTATGATGATATTTTTAAGCTGAAGGGCATTGCAGCGAAGACTGATGTGTTTCACATGCTGTCTGGCATGTGGAAGACACCTGCGGAACGGTGTTTTCTCTGGCTTGGAGGGTTCCGCTCATCAGAACTTCTCAAGGTGATGTTTTTTTCTTTCTATTTTGTACTTTTTTTATTATGTTGTTGCCATTCGTAGGCCAGCTAACTACTGGATTGAGCAGCAATATGTACTAGCATTGGACTTCACCAATAAATAGCTTTTACTTTTCTAAATGAGTTACTAATTGAGCGCTTAAGTGGGTGAAATGGGTAGTACCTAAATTTGGAGTTGCAAATGCTGCCCATTGGTACAATGGTCAGCACTAGGTATCAAGTTCTGTACGAAAATATTATAGAAGACAGAGATACCCAACAACGCCTAGTTTGGTACGAACAATCATGAAGTATAACTTGAGCAAATTAACAGTTGCTAGCAAGTCAGCTTGAGCCACTCACAGAGCAACAGCTGGAAGGGATATGCAACTTACAGCAGTCATCCCTGCAAGCAGAAGATGCACTTTCTCAGGGGATGGAAGCGCTCCAACAGTCACTGGCAGAAACCCTAGCATCAGGTTCACTGGGCCCTGCAGGGTCGTCAGGGAATGTTGCAAATTACATGGGCCAAATGGCCATGGCCATGGGAAAGCTCGGGACTCTTGAAAGTTTCCTCCGCCAGGTATTAATTGCTCAGTTTATTTTCATATGTAAAAGATTCTATGGACACCTTGTCTTTCTAAGAGGAATGATACAACTGAATTTATCCCACCCCATTGCGGGTACACCTTCCATTATTAAAAGCAAAGTGAAGGATGTCCTAGTTGCTTGTTTCACTGACAACATAGAGAGGATATCGATAACTGTTGACAATTAATTCCCGAGACAAACAGGATTTTTGAACTTGTAGCAAGTTTATGAAAGTTGTCAGATTTGAGAAAGTTGAGGTTTTAGTGAATTGCAATTTAGTTCCCAGGGCCCACCGTAGGACTACACATTGGTGTATTAGTATTTTCAATTATAGTACCTGCATAAATAAAAAAAATAAGAACAGCTTGCTATTGTGTGTTTCCTATTTCCAGGCTGACAATTTAAGGCAACAGACACTACAACAACTGCGTAGGATACTTACCACTCGCCAATCTGCACGGGCTCTTCTTGCAATACATGATTATATATCGCGGCTTCGTGCCTTGAGCTCTCTCTGGCTTGCCCGCCCACATGAGTAAACACTAGAAAAGTTCTTGTAATTAAATTATTTTAGGTTATATGGTCTTGCAAAGGTCTACATCAGTTGTCAGGTTAAGGTGTGAGACCACTAGTACATTCTAGAATTATTATTCCACATTACAACACATAATATCCTATTTATTTACAGCATTTGGGATTAATTGCAGTGGTTCCATGATGTAGCATCGAACTAATGTAATAATTGTATAACTTTATTTGATTTCAGCATTTAGTTTCTGTTGTTTTCTGTTTTACATTCTTTCAAGATGCAGCACCTTCTCATTCAACTTTCAACTCACCTCTTGTGGTTTCTTGTGCTGAGCGACTTGTTGATTTAAGAGCCTGGAATGAAATCTAGTTTTGATTTATTGAAGGGAAAATAAAGACCAGAGTCATCTTCCAAATATACCTTGCGTTCTTTCCTAGAACTAATCAACACTATAAATAGGTAATTCTTCATTGATGATTGGAGATCTGAGCGCATAAACTAATTAGTCAAAGTTTAAATTGACAAAACATTTATCTGTACCTTTTCAGAAAAAAAAAATTGTCCCATTAATTTACATTACAATGCTCGGACCTCAACTTGACCAAGCATACAAGGTTTTTTTTTTTTAATAATAACACAAACTATCATATATGATATACAACCACTTGTGTGTAAATTATATTCCTAGTCCGACGCACTGGCACGCTTCACAGGGGCCTTAAGGGAAGAGAGATAAGCTGCATCTGATTTGTCGATGCCATCAAAGAGATAACCAAAAGGAGGCATTTTTATGTATTTTCCGGAGCCAGGCATAACATTCAGAACACCATTCTCCCAAACAACATTGCCTCTTGAAATTGTCACCTCCACTTTTCCCTATATCAGATTGTGTTAACACAAACATGTTATTATTACATTTTCACTGAGATATTTGATTAGTTTAATGGGTAGTGGAAGGAGGGGAGGAGGGGAAGTTGAGGGGGAGATACCTTTCCAGTTCTGCCTTCATACACGTTGGTATCAGATCTCGAGTGGTGAGAAGTGGCCGACATCTCAAAGCTTGCATTAGGGTTCAGTATAATTATATCAGCATCGGATCCTTCAAGTATAGCACCTTTCTTTGGGTAAACATTGAAAATTCTTGCGCTGAAATATTAAACAAGTATAAGAAATACTGCAACAATTAATCAGTAGAGGGGATCTGGAGAGGTAATTTCATCAAGATTGAAAAACAAGGATTTCAAAGTCTCAATTCAAAATCATTAAAAAATTAGAATGAGAAAGGCAAAGATTGTTTCAGCAAACATGAACAAGCAGGCAAGCAAAAGTTTACCATTCTGTGCTAGTTATTCGCACATAGTCCATAACAGTTATTTGTCCTGTTTCCTGCATAAATTGAGAAATTGAAGGCAAAATTTACACTTAAAAAACATATTGCAGAATAGAAAATGCACTTAATGGATTCTTAGCTTCTTACCACCATCGCATCCCAAAGTACATGCATCCTTTCCTCAAGACCTATCCACATGACCACCACAAATGAGTATCAATCCTTTTTCTCGAGAGAATAAGTCCAAACAGAACATTTTTGTATTAGAAAAGCATACCATTTACTCCATTTGGTATTTTCCTGAAATCATCCAATCCGAAAGCTTTCTGAGTGGAATTGAATGTGCAATGGTCTGTTCCGACAAGCTGCACATGAAAAAGTAATTGTTGTAATTAGCTCAAGTTCTGTACTCTACGTCTCTACACACAAAAAGACAAATGTTAAAGGTAAGTAATGGAACAACATAATAGTTTCATCACCTGTAAGGTACCAGTGGAAAGGGCAGCTTGAAGGGCTTTGCCATGGCCCAATTCCCTGATTGGGGGGCTCATGACATACCTAGAAAAGTCAACCACAACAGAGCAATACAATTGTCAGATTATGAAAAGACACGGAAATATTAATTAATTAATTAATTAACATAGAGATTATGATATTTACTTTGAAGCTATGGTGAAATCAGGATGCCAAAGCCAAGAATCGTCAAGAACGAGTCCAGAAACCACTGGTTCACCTACAACTCTCTGACCTGCACAAAAAATGAAGTTACTTATCAATTTAGTACAGGACTGTATGCTGTATTAGAATTGATCTGAAATGAGGTGCAAATTTATTGTTGCAAAGGAGTGAGAAAATAGACCTGCTTTCTTAGCCTTAGCAATCTCTTCCATCGCATCAATGCTCATGACATGTACAACATACAATGGAGTGTTAACAAAGCTGGCAAGACGAATTGCTCTTGCTGTTGCTTCTGCTTCGAGCTGCAAAAGCATAAAATTATTTACATATTCAAGGTGCTGATATACCATTATTCTAACTTAAAAGTTGCACTCTTTGGACTGTGATTTGGCCTAATACGCATTCTTTTTTGGTTGTTGTTTTGTTTTGAGGTATAGGTGAAAGGTCTACTATGTAAATTTCATTAATACAGACAATATTTGTGGGTTATTTTCAATTCATACCAACATTAAAATCTTAAATCAAAGGATAAGACTAGCAAAAAGTAACTAAGGTAAATCTTAAATTATCGTATCAACTCAACAACACTGCTTTATACCAGCTTAAAGCATTCCAAAAACGTACCACCAAACAAATGTATACTACACTTGATTTTTAATTTAATTTAGCCGTGATAAATATGCTTGATTTTAGAAGGGAGCTGATGATGATAGAAGTATTAATAATCTTTTGATATGAGAAATGTTGGGAACACACTTGCAATCATGGTAAATAGTCTTTGTTGCGAGATACCTTTACTTAATACATAGGGAATATGTTAAATATGGGATGAGCCTTACCACAGGCGGCCTCGAGAGAGCATGACCTTCAGGCCCAGTTATGCCAAGATCTATCATTCGCTTTTGGCCTTCAACAACAGCATCTCCATTTTCGGCATGAACCATTGGCAAGGCACCAAGTGACTTGCATTTTTTCAGGCCTTCTAGAAGTAGGTCATCGTTAACCATTAATGACCCTTTGTATGCCATGAAGAACTTGAAGGAATTGATGCCTGAGTTTGGTAAAATAAACATAATGCTTAATTATGCAGCTTAGCACTGTAAATAGAGATAATAGGCAAAGGTACCTCCAATTAAATCAGAAGATAACGTACAAAAAAGGCATAAATTTTATTTACTGATAAAAAATATAATGAGTGTGCAATTAAGTCTCAGTTCCATCAATAACCCTTTTATGGAAATAAAAGGCTAACCCAATAGATTGTGCAACTAGCATAATTAAGATTGAGCTGCCCACAATTCAACAAAATTAACGATTTACTGTCAACTATGAAATAAGACAACAAACGGATCCAGGAAAAAAATCCAATTGAAAAAAAAAAAATTGAGTGGAAATGACCAGTACCAGTACTGAACATCTCCTAAGCATTAAAACAATCTTAGAATGTGGTGCGTGCTGTTTATATTAATGAACGTTTGAAATGCAAAATAGATGAGCTCACCGTGATCTCTAACCATGACCTCCATATCCTTTGAAACATCTTCGTCCCATTTTGTGATAGCCATGTGGAATCCATAATCCATTGGTGCTTTCTTGGCCTTATCCATGTATACTTCAAACCCGGCAGTCAAATTCCCATTAATTGGTATGACAAAGTCAATATGCATGGTGGTCCCGCCTGCTAGTGCTGCAGCCTGGCCAGTGAAAAAGTCATCTGTGGTCACAGTTCCCATGAATTCCATCTCCAAGTGAGTATGTGGGTCAATTCCACCTGTTGCAGCAAATATTTGCAAGAGGAAAATAAGAAATTTTCTTGTGGCAGCTAACAGATCCAAAGTTGAAAAGAGGATTGAGAAGAGTACCTGGCATTACGTATTTCCCAGTGGCATCAATTATTCGTGTGTTCTCATGATCGACCTTTTAAATACATCCAACAATTGTTAATACACTTATTAGGGGATAAAACTTCCATTTAATAAGAGAAAATAATTCTCTTTCTGATTCAATCCATTTGATAAATGACCTTTTTATTATAAATGAAATTTACATGTCCTTCTAATTAAGTAAAGAGCTGACACTATGGGACATCGTACTTGTCTTCTTTTGTGAAACTTTAATACTTAAAGCTTCGGTAAATGTTAGAAGTTGTTCCAACTATCAAGAAAGAACTAAGAGGGAAAATACATACTATAGACCAGACCAGTACAGACATCCGGTCTTGTTTTCCACAGTAACAGGTACATACATAATTGTATCGGCGGATAAGTTCAAACATACTATTTTTTTATGATGGCCACTTACCCTAATATTTGGTCCAACTGAAAGAATGACACCATCCTCTATATACACATCAGCCACTTCTTTATGATGCGCATTAACCACAGTTCCTCCTCTAATCAGAATTTTTGTAAAGGGAGATGGAAGCCCACAGTCAGCATCACTATCTACTGCACAAAACTACATAATTCAAAAAAGCTTAACCAAATTAGATTAATTAATCATCTATAGTTTGAATCCACTGATGATACTATTTACTGACAATTTAGATTTTAAGTGTACTACTGAGTATTTATATATTTCAAAGGAACATTTAAGATACATAAAAGGGTACTTTCAGTAGTAAACAACTTATGTCTCATCAGTCCAATCCTTTTCCCCTTGTCTCACCAAGCCTTGCATAAGATGGAAACATATGATAAAAGTCAAAGACATTTGCTAGAGGCTCTTACCCCTTCGGCTGAAATTGAATCAGAGGTCGATCCATGGAAAGAGATGAGAAGAAGTAGATGGAGAAGGTACACAGCCCACGCGAGCGTGGATGGAATCGCCTGTGCCATTGGTGGAGAGAGAGAGTATGAGAATTCAAAGATCAATCTGTCTTTTCTTATTGTATATGCTTCGGTTGAGTAGCGTTTTGAACTTCAGGAGCAGTCCGTCAAATTTACCCTCGAGTCCAAGGTAAATTACAAGAAAGCCAATGCCAAATCAGGAGAAGAATGTCAATTTTGTCGTCAAAGAGAGGGGTAATGTACGGGCCAGTTCGCAAGAGCTTCTGGACGCAGAGTTTCAACTTCTGTATATCCTCGTGTGCTCGCAATTTTCAAATGAGATGAAAGTGAGTACCATTGACTCGTCTGCTGGACAGTTAGTCCTCAAGTCAAGTTGGAGGAGATAAATAAGACTATTCAAAGGGAGATGGTACCCGGGCCCAATTTTAGAAAATACTAATTGGGCTTAATAAATATATCAGACCCATAGTTTCACTTTGAAAACATATATACATACATATATACAGAGTATGGCTAATTTGTTTTCGGAAACACTTCGGCGAGGTACTTACGGGGGCATATCTTAGTATTTGATATTCAAACAATAAATTCAAATTGTTAGATATTCAATCTATATTAAAATGTGCATGGAGACCAAATTTTACATTTTTTGGAATTTTTTTACTATTTATTAAGCTGGTTTGAAAACCGCTGTATTTATTAAATTTTTGAAGCATTGAAAACAACGGTTTTCAAACCAGCTTAATAAATAGTAAAAAAATTCCAAAAAATGTAAAATTTGGTCTCCAAGCACATTTTAATATAGATTGAAAATCTAACGGTTTGAAT
This sequence comes from Carex kokanica, assembly GCA_025461125.1. Lineage (NCBI taxonomy): Eukaryota > Viridiplantae > Streptophyta > Magnoliopsida > Poales > Cyperaceae > Carex > Carex kokanica. The sequence goes on from JAJGRX010000531.1 coordinate 11,510, forward strand.
TTGTTGTTTGAACATCAAATACTAAGATATGCCCCCGTAAGCACCTGGCTGAAGTGCTTCCGGAAGCAAATTAGCAGGACTCTACATATATATATAGAATCTGGCTAATATGCTACACGTAGTATAGAGGGCCTCCGTACTACGGCTCAATATTTGAGTTTTCAAAATCCTAACGGTCGATCCGAACCGTTCAACATGATCTCCATATTAATATGTACTTGCAAACCAAATTTGACATTTTTTAGAATTTTTTTACTATATTTTTAGATAGGTAGAAAATCACTTGATCTGAAAATTTTGTACCATTCAGATCAAGTGATTTTCTACCTATCTAAAAATATAGTAAAAAAATTCTAAAAAATGTCAAATTTGGTTTGCAAGTACATATTCATATAGAGATCACGTTGAACGGTTCGGATCGACAGTTATGATTTTGAAAACTCAAATATTGAGCCATAGCACGGAAACCCTCTATGTTATGCGTAGCATATTAGCCAGATTCTATATATATATGTATATATACATAGAGTAGAACTAGGGTGTTCTTAAGTTCACCAAACCCCTTTGTGAACTCAACTCTAAAACCTATCGGATTGGCTTCCAATGACGAATCCCAACCATTGAAATCTTCTACCTTACGGGTGATGCATCTACATGTGAAAATTTTAAACTTTCGATTTAATTTAGTATAAAGTCAAGTGGTCAAAATTAGAAGGTTTATAAATTAATTTTAATGCATTCATTTTTTTGATGCATTTTGACCACTTGACTCTATACAAAACTAATTTTAAATTTTAAAATTCACATGCAGACGCATCACTCGTAAGGTAGAATGATTTCAATGGTTTGGATTCATCGTTTGAAGCCAATCCGATAGGTTTTAGAGTTGAGTTTACAAAGGGACTTGGTGAACTTAGGAACACCCTAGTTCTACTCTATATACATATATATATATATATATACTAGTCAAAGTGCCCGTGCTTCGCCACGGGGAAACAAAATTTTTAGTTATCAATTTTTTTTTTTTTTGGTTGAAAAGGCCCTTAGGCATTCATTTCATTCAGCAACATATTACATTAAGTCCTGATAGTAGAGAAAGAAATATAAACATACAAAATCAAACATTCTGCTGATACAAAATAATACAAACGATATTCTAAATTAACTAAATTAATTAATCTGAACTATATAATGATAATATCAAAATAATGCAAACGATATTCTATTTTTCCATATTCAAAATAATGCAAACGATATCAAAATAATGAAAAATATTAGCATTAAAAAATATTGTTCTCATACATAATTTCCAATGACAAAAGGACCACCTACATAATTTTAAGGAAACAACATACTGAAGGCTCTACAACTTCCTGTTTTTATTTAAATATGGTTTTTATGCAACAAAAAAAAAATAGTCAGAAACATACATTAGAAAAAATCATTGGAAATAAAATAGGATTAATTTCTCATGTACCTTTGAAGAGTTCTTCAATTTCTTATTTACCCTTATAGTATTTATTATATCTAATAAATCCCTTAACTTTGTTAACTCTTTTCTATTTACCCCTGTAATTAATTATTCATTGTCTTATTTTATCTTTTCCCATTATACCCTTGTTCTTCCTCAACTCTTTCCTAAAACATCAAATCAAGCATGCTTCATGCTTCGAAAGTTTGTATAATCATCTATTAGTCAATAATAAGAGCAATCCAAATGTAGAAGGTATACTCCCAGTGAAATTATTTGAATTAAGGGCCCTGCAATTTTATGATAATTGAAGTTATAAAAGACCGACATGTAAATATGAATTACTGTACCTGGAGTTTCGTATTCATTAATTAATAGAAAATCTGAATTAAAATTTCCAATATTCAGCTAAATCAATGGTCAGTAATTCGTACAAAAAGGTTAAGTGACTCGGCTGTCCCAAGGAGTTGACTTCAGCCTGAAGATTAAAGATCATGTAAAAATATTAAATATAATATTCATTGTGTTAAAAGCAATTAAAATACTATTTTTAAGTTTTAACCCAAGAGAGCAAAACATGAGTAACTGAGTGCTTCTTTTATCAGTATTAATAAAAAATGTTGAACCAAGTTCATTTTGTGGTTTCTGTCATTTGTTGTTTCAACTTTAAATTAATGCATGTTCAAATTCAGAGCAGAAATTAAGAGTACAAGAAGTACGGGTTTTTTTTATATTTTTTAAAAAGGAAACAATTTTGTATTATTAAAAGAAGGCAGGAAATTAATTAAGGAAAATATATAAAATTAATTAGGGAATGGAGGTAAATCAATCATCCCAACAAAACAAACTTTTTTTAAAATAATTCTAGAAATATTTCAATGAGATATGACCATCATACCGGCAAAATTCTCTCCACGATGTGATACATTCGAATAAGAGCATAGGAATAGAAGAGCTTGGGAGCTAGCATTTAGTGACTATTAAAAATTAAAAAGGTTTGAACATGTCAACTATGATGAAACATCAAATATACAAAATGCAATAAATGCTTGAAAACGAAAAAACAATGTAGACATACCAATCCTCCACCTTCATCATCATCTAAATCTGCAGAAGTTGCTGCATTGGCCTGAATAGGTTGTTCTGTAACAGCTGAAACCTGAACAAATACACAAAAAGGACATAATGCAGTGCTCAAAGTTGCATGTGATATCAATAATGAAACAAAAAGGAAGACATGGGTCATGTTTTATCAAAAGAAAATATAGTAAATTAATCAAGATATGAAACAAAAAATTTACTTTAATGGTCCTCCCAGCAATGTCAAGTTGATCGTTTAAAGTCAGGGCAGCTTTTGCATCCTCCATTATCAATAAACCCTTCCCTCCTCATCTTAACTCACTTGTTAACAACCTTCCTGTGATTCCCTACCAGAGACTCTGTATGAGCCCTGGTCAATGAATCACCTATTTAGAACTGATTTTAGTACTTGCAAGTAGGGGAGTATTAGCATGTTTCAATACCAGTACTGGTACTGGTTCAGTGGTACCATTAATTAGTCGTTCAAAGTTGAGAGAGATAGTACTGGTACTGGTACTTTTGCTTGAAATTCTGCAATGTTTCTCAAACCCAAAAATTCACACACACATTTTCGCATCTAGCAACCATTCAAGGAGGTTAACCGGTACTGATATGGTACAAAAAATGTCTAGTACAGTAAAGGTGCTGTAGGTGTTTCATGGTTAAGTGTGCAAAATTACGTAAATACCCCTACCTTCTATCCCAGATGAACAAACTTTGTTGACAGTGGTAGATTAGAAGAATTGTGTTTGCATAAGATACTTTGCAATAGTACACTCATATCCACAATTTTTAATTAATGCGAAAAACCTAAGCCAAAGCAGGTTGTACTATTGTATGGTCTATAAGTTATATTAATTGGCCATTTAATTAGGGAAATTTAGACACTTTCCGCCTCTCTTATCCTGCTTTTAATTGTTGTGTGTTTTATGCAACAAACCAAAAGAACAATTCGAATATTAGCGGCAAATGAATATGTATTTTTTATATGTGACATTGTGGAAGTGTTTTTGTACTTTATTGTAAAACAATGAAGAAGCTTACAAAAAGAACAGTGGAGTAGACATCCATTCCCTCTAGAGTGTGTGGTGACAATCGATGAGCCAAGTCAAAGAAACAATCAGCCTCTGCGTACTTAAACAATTCAGAGTATGCTTTGCCAACCTGCATAATTTAATTTAATTCTTTATTTATTTCTGAAACAAACATACTCCTGAAATAATATATCCATTGCACTACCCTTTTCTTGTTTCTTTCAAATAAAATACTAAACTCTCTACCCTTACTAAATAATCAACAAGCAGGGTTTTTTGGGGATGTGATGAATGCTTGAATGGAATGTAAATAGAAGGTTACCTGAATGAGCACCCATCCAGTATTAAAATGTTGTTCAGAAAGTGAAAGATAAACTTCCAATGCTTCCTGCTCATTTGAAAATAACATATATTAACAATGATCCATGTATCTAAGAGAAGATATTAGTAACCCTATAATAAGAAGATCTGAACCGTTCATCATGATCTCCACAATAAAATGTACTTGGACCAAATTTTATATTTTTTAGAATTTGTTTACTATTTTTTTAGATAGGTCTAGAATTATTTAATATCTTAGCAGAATAAGAAAACAAAGACAAATTTTCTATCATTTTAATTTTATGGTAAAAGTTTATAACTCTATAATAAAAAAATTATGAAAATCTATTGGGAACATAAATCTCATTTTATATTGAAGTTCTATTAAACTTTTCTCAATAGAAAAAAAAAAGATTTTTCTTCTATTGTGAAAACCTAGAAATTGGAAACAATGAGAGAGTTAATTTGAGAAAAAACACCTGCTAATGAGAAGTTTTCTATACCGCAAGCATTGGCGGCCCACACCAATAGCACCTGAACTTACCAAAATAACCTCATACCCCTGAGAGTTTAGTTCTTGAAGCTGCATTTGTATGAAATTAAATTAAAACATAGTTTAATATGCAGAGGTAAAAAGAATGAGAGTATCTTTTGACCAGTTTAGTATTACCTGCTCAAATAAAAAACCCAATCGACCAACTGCTAATCTCCCATCTGGTCTCGTCACAACGACAGTTCCAATCTACTAAACCCTTACACAATGCCAAATCTGGCAAAAGAATAGCTTCCTTTCGCATGAACAGCATCAATTGGCTTACATGCTTGCACTTGTTCTTTTGTCCAAATGCCAGGTGTTTTTGGATAGCTGCCAACATAGTAAATTTGCAGCAAATGTAGCGATGGAAACGGAAAAGTTTCAGTTCAGGGGCCCTCACAAAATGGTATAGGCACTATAAAACCTCCACTGGATTCCCCAACTTGCAACTTCCTAAATCCTGAATCAATTCCCAACAATGGTAAAATTAACCCTGCTTTTGGTAATCAGCCCGCAATTGAGTAATTAATTGACTAAATTTTGCATGAAGCTTCAATTGAGTCAATTTACTCTCAATTGTGAAATGAAATGTAAATCATGCTAATCAAAGGAGAAAATATTACCCATGTGCAATATCAGAAACTCCAGTTGCAAACAATTCAAATATGAATCAGAAATAAATAGGAGAAGAAGAAGAATTACCAATGTGCAGGATTCAATTTTGCAGTGACTACTTTATTTAGAAATATATCTTGTAAAGATTTCGTACTGATTTTCTTTGATTGACTGTTTCAATAATGGCATATCTAATTGTGATTATGGGAATAGCAAAAAAATTGGGAATAAAATAGTTTCAGAATTGAACTTTAAATAGTTTATCATAAACAACAATTAAATGATTTAATCAGAAAAGGTAACTGAATGCGTTTGGGATAAGCATAGGGGATATAATGAAAATTATCAGAACAGTTTGGAAATGAAATTAATCATGCATGACCTCTATTCTACAATGAGTGAAAGGAATGTAGTGATGAAATTTGAAAAATCTTACTGACCGAAAGAAGAGGATACCACAAAGAGGTAAGAGCGTCAATCTCTTTCTGCAGGACGGAGGTTAGCGAAGGAGGAGAACTGATTGAAGAGAAGGTAAGCAGCAAAAGAAAATTGGAAAAGTTGAGTCCGATGTCTCCAAGGTACGGGAAACGCAACAAAGAACAAAGGAGGAGGTAGCGGAGGCTGGGGCGAGCAACACGTCGTTGAGGGAGGGTAGCACGTTTAGCTCTCTCTGAGGAAATCTCGTATCAGAACCGTCGTCGTTCTGAGCTCGCTGAAGGTGCTTCGAGGTAGAGACAAGGAGACGCGCCGACTCAACCCGAAGAAAGCAGAAAAAGAGAGGGGTTCTGCAATTTCTTCGTTGGTTCTACGTGGGGAATAAGTAAAGAAAAAAAGAGGGGAGTCGGTTCTGCTGGAAAGGAAAAAAGAGAAAAAAAGACGTGCATTCTGCGTTGGGAAGGAGAAAGGAGCACGCGCGTGCACAGTAACAGAGAAAACAGATGGAAAATGTTGTGGTCTGTACCCAGCAGTTGAGAGTATACTTTCTATTGAATTGGGTAAGTTTTTAATTGATTTTATACTTCTACACGGAAGACTACATGAAAACAGAAAGTATAAAATAAGATAGTGATCAATGGTTGAGATTAATTGAACGTGAGGCTAAGATCTTCTCTGGGAAGATAGCCTCCTCACCCCTCTAAAATTCAAGGTGGTTTTATAAGGAGTAAGGATATAGAGATAGGCTACCATGCTTTGCAAATTAAAGCACCTCTTGTGCTTTGCGCTCCTTTTCGGATTTTCAACATTCAAAATATCGATCCGACCGTTCAAGTTGTTCTCCATATTGAAATGTGCTTGGGGACCAAATTTTACATTTTTTGGAATTTTTTTACTATTTATTAAGCCACTTTGAAAATCGCTGATCCAATGGTCACAGCTCCAAAACAGTGAAAAATTATGGACCAATGGATCAGCGATTTTCAAAGTGGCTTAATAAATAGTAAAAAATTCCAAAAAATGTAAAATTTGGTCCCCAAGCACATTTCAATATGGAGAACAACTTGAACGGTCCGATCGACGTTTTGAATTTTGAAAATCCAAAAAGGAGCGCAAAGCACAAGAGGTGCTTTAATTTGCAAAGCATGGTAGCCTATCTCTCTCTCTCTATATATATATATATAGAGTGAGGCTATGGTGCTATGCATAGCACCAATGGCTAGTGTACTACGGCTCAATATGGTACTTTTTAAAATCCTAACGGTCGATCCGACCGTTCAATGTGATATCCATATGAATATGTACTTGCAAACTAAATTTTATATTTTTTCGAATTTTTTTACTATTTTTTTAGATAGGTAGAAAAATCAGTGTTTTTTGACAATTCTGGACCATCAAAATTCTACCTATATGAAAAAATAGTAAAAAAATTCGAAAAAATATAAAATTTAGTTTGCAAGTACATATTCATATGGTTATCACATTGAACGGTCGGATCGACCGTTAGGATTTTAAAAAGTACCATATTGAGCCGTAGTACACTAGCCATCCGTGCTATGCATAGCACCATAGCCTCACTCATATATATATATATATATATAGAGCTGGGCTATGGTGAGTTGCGAAGTAAGATGTCATTTTTACTTCACGCTCATATTTTTATTTTGAAAATCTAAACGACCGATCCGAACCGCTCAACATGTTCTCCATATTGAAATGTGCTTGGAGACCAAATTTTATAATTTTTGGAATTTTTTTACTATTTATTAAGCTACTTTGAAAATCGCTGATAAAATGGTCCAGAATTTTTTACTGTTTTTTATTGTTCACACGGATCTGGGATTTTCAAAGTGACTTAATAAATAGTAAAAAATTCCAAAAAATATAAAATTTGGTCTCCAAGCACATTTCAATATGGAGAACATGTTGAGCGGTTCGGATCGGGCGTTTAGATTTTCAAAATGGAGTATGAGCGTGAAGTAAAATGACGTTTTACTTCACAACTCACCATAGTCAATCTCTCTCTCTCTCTCTATATATATATATAGAGGAGGGATCGGAATACACCCTTTTTTTTTTACACACTTTGACACATACCATTTTCAAAGTCCAAATAGTCGATCCAAACCGTTCAACATGATGGATATATTAAAATGTGCTTGGAGATCAAATTTTATATTTTATTGAATTTTTTTACTATTTCTTAAGATGGTTACAAAATCGTTGTTTTTAGACCATTGAAAAACAGCAATTTTGTAACCATCTTAATAAATAGTAAAAAAATTCAAAAAAATGTAAAATTTGATCTCCAAGCACATTTTAATACGGTGATAATGTTGAACGGTTTAGAGCGACTATTTGGATTTTGGAATCGCAAAATTGGCCTATAAAAAAAACAATATCAAGATGTCAAAAAAAAGAGTGTAATTGGATCCCTCCTCATATATATATATAGAGAGAGAGAGACACACACACACACAAGCTGGGTTTTCTTTTAGGGGGCTATTAAAATTAGTATTTTGTCTTTTCTGTTCTATTTTTAATTCTGCTCTTTAATAATAGGGGTAGATCCGTCAGTTGCCTGAGGAGAGAAATTTGATAAGACAGAGACATAGAAGGGAATGGATATAGGAAAGAGTTCATTACAGTACAAATCAATGGCGTTCCAAAATATGCCAGTTCAATTTGTATGCTCAAATAAATGGCATTGTCCTAAAAGTGTATATAATTCTTATTTCTTAACATCTAAGGCCACTGAGTTAGCTGCGTGTGAGTTCATCCTTTATTTTTGCACTGCTGACCTGGCAATTAGACATATTTGTGACACTATTTTCTTTGTTTGTTTAGCATTTCAAATATAAAGCATTGAATAAATGTGGAATTCAATGGCAAAGACACTTATACCAGTCAGGTTTGATACCAGTATTGGCTCCTCTGTGCATACATGAACGCAGACCCAAGTCTGTCCAGGTACGTACCAGTTAAGAAGCCAATCATACTGGTATTAGCGTTGATCCTACCTCTGTAGCACTATATTTAAGTACTATATGCTAGTAACTGGAAAAATTGAACTCTTCATGTTAAAAACTCGTTGTAATTATGGTTCTGTTTGTACAATGGGCTTCTAGCCTTTTTTTCAAAAAAAAAAAATGGAAAAATTGACCTCAATATCGAAATATGAAATTTATATGGTATGATAACATCTTAAGAGGGTCACCAAAATTGTATTCCAAATTTCGTTCCAATCACCGCATTATTACTAAGACTAATAGTGCGAATCTTACCACCTCCCTGAAATTATATTCATCAAAATGATACTAAACTGGACTTAGAAGAACAAGAAAGAAAAATTAAACACCTAAAAGTGCTAGATACAATTTCAAATCCCAAATGTGTCTTGTTCAGCGTTTTATCCTTACAAAAGAAAGAAGAAAAATAAAAGGAAAGGTCAACCTTAAATCCTAATAAAGAAAATACTAAGCTCGGGTCCGTTATTTCCATCGGGGTTAAGCATGTAAAACGACTCGGAATCCTTGCTTCCGACAACCCTATCAAAATGGGCCCGCATGTACGCTAGATCCCCATCGGCCCCTTGTTTATCAACCTCCATCATATCACTAGGCAATACTCCTGCACCAACCGACACTGTATGAAGCAACTGCATCACCGTCAAATCATCATCAGACGGATCACGTCGCACCGCATACCCGATTTTCCTCCCATTGACATAAGCTGTCCATAGAGGTTCTTCTAACAACTTTGCCCTCTCACCAGCCTTCTTTTCACACTCCAATGCAATTCTCAAATGCTCGGCTCCCATCTCTTGCATGAATTTACCTGTCGGCATGGCGAGCTCAAGCAATAAATCCGGGACACTGCCAGGATTTTCTTGGAATGCAAGAGTTATGCGGGCTTTTCTATAGCCGAAAAGTGTGCCGGTAGTGCGGGATGCTCCAGGTACATGCCCGTCGTGCTGTCGAGCCCCACCAGTGGAACCGCTCGCACGAGGAACATTGGTGGGGAAACGGCAAGCAGGGGAACCTATGATGGGGAAGGAACGAAAGATGGAACGAACGGCTCTCATTGCTCGGGTTGAACGAGGAGGTTTTTTCTTCTTTGATGAGGGTTGGGCTAGAGTTATGGCCATCCGAGGTGTGCGTGGCGGCGATGGAGGGGGCATAGTCCCTTCTGGCAATGGCGAGGTTGATAACGGGGTGCCGGGTGTGCGCGGTGTTGGCGGTTGGATCGACATGGGGGAGGAAGGTGGTTGATACATGATGTATGTGTTAGAAAGAGAGAGAGAGTAATGGAAAGCATAAAGGATGATAGTTTTTGAAAGAGGCGATTTTCAAAGAAAAAGGTTAATTTAATTAGTCAAGAGTTATGGGGGGCACGTAGAGAGATTCTTTTCTATTATGGAAGTAAGGAGAGCACGTATGAGTGGTATAATGGGCTTCATTTTTCGGTGCTCAATTTGTTTGATTTGTAAGGTATGATGAGCATTTTAGGCGTGTTTTTGTATTGGCTAGATTAATAGAGACGGTTTAGTGGACGACCAGAACTACGCATTGGTCATTTGCGCTTTTTATCTAACCAAATTTTTGGGGATATTTTTTATACCCTTTGACTAGGACAAGTATTTTGCTTCAGCTGTGTAATTAGTTGGTCTAACACCAAATTCATTCAAAAATAAAAGGATTATTTCTTTTTTACTTGACATGACATGAGGGCCAAGGCCCAAGGGGCAGAACTCCTCATGGGCCAACCTGGGCTAAGCGTGGCCTGAGCCCTTTGTTTTATTGTTTTCGTGCTTTAATTATAATTGTGTATCGCATTCTTATCTTTATTTCAAAGTCTAAACAGTTGATCTGAACTGCTCAACATGATCTTCATATTAAAATGTGCTTAGATGTATTTTTTGGAAGAAAAATTACTATCATTTTAGATATGTACATAATCACTGTGTTTGGATGGTTCATATCTTGTGAAAAATAGTGACTTTGTACCTATTTAAGATAACAAGACATTACAAAAAAATATAAAATTGGCTCTCCAGACATATTTTAATATGGAAATCACAATTGAGCAGCTCATTCTACTGTTTGAACTTGAAAACAGAGGCAAAAATGTGAGGGTTAATGCGGATATATACAGCCTACTTTAGAGAGAGAATTTCATCAAGTCTTGACAATATATTCATATCAGACGGTCCCAATTATTTATTTCCTTTGTTTTAAAAATCACACTTGGCACGATTGAAACCGTCTGATCTGAAAGAGGCAATCCAAACCCATCTATTTCTCCCTTTTTATTTACCATGGGAGTAGGAACTAAGAAAGAAACTCTTTTAAGGAGATTTTCCTGTTGTTTGGCATTATTTTCAACTTTAGATCACTAAAATGAAGAAACCCTCTGGCTAGAGCTTCGAAATTAAATTAGCCCAACTTGTAAGGCCTGAAATGAACAAACTTTACTGTTTCATTAGGCCAGGGCAGGCCATGTTCACAGCCCAAATTGCATGTTCACAGGCCCAGCTCTCTAAATTGGATCTACAAAAAAAAATCACTTCAATTGGAGTTCTTAGGGGAATTTTAATTTTGCAATTGAATGATTTCTACGTATTATAACTGCCACCGAGAAAATAAACTATAAATACCAAGTAAGTTGATCCTCATGAATTTTGACAATGTTTGTTTTTTCTTATGTCTATATTTAATGATCTTTTCCGCTGTATAATTTGTTTCTCATTTTTTTAGTCTTTTGAAATTTAGATAATGATCTTTTCCGCTGAATAATTTGTTTCTTATTTTTTTTTTTTATATTTTGAAGTTTAGATACCCATGAAATCATAGAAGACCCTTCTCCAATAATTAATTTCTCACCATGTAGGTTTTAGAATTTTAGCCAAAAACCACATGCTTCGTCTCCTCTCCAATCTCGCTATGGTGTTCTAGCTTTTGTTGCTTTAAAGCTCTCCTGACTCCTAATTTTTGTATTCCACGCTCGTCTCTCTCTATTTTATTTGCTCACTTACCAAGGTATGTTGATTGCAAGTATGGATATATGGAGTATAATCGTATCAATAAATATTCAATTGTACCAATTCAATAGTAACAGCATGACAGAGGAACTCAAATTGTACACTTTTGACTAAGAACTCACTGGTAATGGGAATTCTATTTTGGTTGAGAAAATATTAGAGGTGCTTGCTTAGCTCTGAGCGAGCTCGGGCCAGCTTGTTACGATTTTAAGCTGAGGTTTTAACTCGGCTGCCCTAAGTATAGCTCACTCGGCAGTAGCTCGGTCTGGAATTAACAAGCTAAGCTCGGACCGAGCCAGCTGGTTGCCACCCCTTAATCCAAGTGAAAGCTTATTAAATGTACTTTCTTAGAGCTGAAGATCACTAAACATCGGAGTTCGAAAGCAAACAAACAACCATCCAATATATAATAAACATTGCTCGCTGCATTAATTGCGGGGATTCCTTGTTAGCTAATTATGGCTCCAGAGTCCAGATGCTATTGGAACATTTATTGTTGAAATTTTGATGTAAAATATTTCAGATGCAGATAGGGGTGTAAACAGAGCGGATTCGGAGCTGATAATGCTAATATCATATCCGTATTTGTTTTTTAATGAGCGGATACGAATACGGATACGGATAGTAAACGGATATCAAAATTCAAAATCAAATCCGCCTTAAACGGATACGGATACGGAGCGGATAATTCACGAATACGAATTCGAATACGGATAAGAAACGAATAATTGTCGGATAATTGAGTCATGAAATTTAAGGTACAAATACTAATTAACAAAATTTAAAAGGTTTAAAAAGCAATAAAATATATGTTGTAATTTAGCAAAAAAAAAATAAACAATGTCTTTTATACGAATAAAATTTATTGAACTTTCAGAAAGCTATATGAAATATTTGTAAAAAAAGTATTAAGATTGAGATGAGGAAGCTGTTTCAATACGCAACAAATAGAATATTTGAAATTGAGATGATAAAGCTGCTCGGGCCCAGCATGTTGCACCGGCCCAATTCATATTCAAATATCAGAACTATTCAGAAGAAAAAAAAGTTGGTATCCGGATGGTATGGGAGATGAGTTAGTCCCACAACTGACGGAGACATAGAATGGGGTTAGTATATAACTCCTTAGACACTCATATATTTGTAGATTGCGGAGGAATTCAGATCTAGTGAAGTAACTCAAAAATTAGGTTTTGGATCGGACCGTCCGATTCGAATCTGTCACTTGTACTAAAGTGGAGCGCACGCATTCCGAGGTGATCTCAAGCGACGGATTCAATTCGGACGGTCCCGATCCAAAATTCAAAAATTGAGTTACTTTAGGGGATCCGGACCCGAGTGCGGAGAGGGGATAGGTGCTGAGAATATGTGGCTTCCGAATAGGAGTGTTCATTGGGTCGGTTTGTTCGGGTTTAATGGTTCAGTTTGCTTTTTACAATCAAATTATAATTTTGGTTCGGTTTGAAAATTTTCAAAACCGAAATAACTGAACTGACTGAACTTTTATATATTATGAATTTGGTTCGGACTGTTCGAGTTTATTTCTTAATTAATTGATTTAAATACTTTGGTTTATTTCTTAATATACTTCGGTTTATTATAAATCAATTGCTTTAAATAAAAAAATTAATATATTTTGGTTTGAACCAAACAAATCGAAATAAAACTTTGGTTCGGTTCGGATCTATTTAGAAACCGAATTATTTCTTTGGCTTGCCTAGTTCGGTTCGGTTGAACACCCCTAGTTCCGAATAGAATTCAGATGTTTGATCCGTTTACTAGTGCGTTGTTAACATTGTAAGAAAACGAAAACGGGTTCTGGATAGAACCGGATATCCGCTCCGTTTAGACATATCTAACCGATTCCGTATCCGAATCCGGGTACTATTCTAGTTATTCAATAATTATCCGTATCCGGATTCGGAACGGATAATCTGGATCCGTTTACACCCCTAGATGGCAGTAGATCCCAGTCAAATATTCAATTTTGCACGGGGACTGTAAATTCTCTCTGTGAAGGAATGCTGGCGCAGTCATAGGTGCAAAAAAATAAAGGAAAGAATTCAAAATTTGAGTTTAAATTTTCGATTAACTTTTTTCTTTTTAAATTTTTTTTTATTATTTATCATACTTTTTCTTAGACATTATTTATGTAAATATATGAAGTCTTAGATCTATGTTTTTTTTGTTATATTTTCATTCTTTTAGTTCAAATATTATTCATGTATATGTTTTCATTTTAAAATTTAATTTAGTATTTTTGGTATTCGGATCTAGGATATATTATAATAAAAAAGGGCAACTGCTGAGATTTAGTTTTGTATTTTAAAAAAAAATTAGTTTAATGTTTTCATTTTCAAAATTTTCAAAAATCTGAGCAATTAGGACATTTTTTTAGAAAAAAATGAGGATATTTGTGTAGTTTTTTATTTTAATGGTGGATATGAATAAAAATTTCGGCAAATTGCTTGAGGTTCTGTCTAACATATTAAAAACACCCGGCATTGTTTTTGTTCCAATTTTTCGTCACGGAACACTTGAAACAAACCATTAATAAAATATTATAATTAAGTTTGAAGTATTTGAATTATTTAAACAATTGAAAGTCTGAAAGTAACTTTACTGGCAGATGGAGAAACAAAGAAAAGAAAAGAAGGCATGCACTTGAAAAATTCAAAATATTATCTAGTACATCACTCCAATAAATAATAATACAATGCATGTATATCGCAATCGCCAGAAAACTTTGTCCCCTGATTCCCATTTAAAAATTTAGCACAGGTTATAAGGTGCTTGATAATTTTTTTTTGATAATTAATCTGGGTTATGCAACGGCTGATAGTTCATTGAACTAATAATTTGCAAATGAAATGCATGCATGTAGTTCACTGGCCTAATAATGCCTCCACCTTTTCACTGGACCCTCCCAAATCTTTGCTCCAATTAATGGATCTCTGCTGGCTCCCTCTGCTTGCCTTCTCTTCTTCAGGCAAGCACTGCCATTGCAAAAAGAGGGCTTTTTTTCATTTATAATTGGTAGCTGTGGGTAGAGTGGAAAAAACGTGCTGTGATGTAACTTACACGCCGTGACTTTGATTTCGTTCCGTGCCGTGCTGTGACAAAAATGTCAAGGGGTGGTCACAGCACGCGAATGGTCACACCACGTAAGTCACGCCGTATCTAAACGTGTCGTGATCATACGTGACTTGCGTGACCATTTAATTATAGTTTAGGTTAGTTTATTCAATATTCACCATTAAATTAATATATAATGGTCCTAATTACACGTGATTTGCGTGACTACATGCCGTGACTAAATTTTTCACGTGCCGTGCTAAAATTTCAAAAGATGGACACGGCACGCGAATGGTCACGGCACAGCACACGTGAGTCACGGCACGTAACTGACACACGTGCTGTGTCGTTCTGTGTCGTAACCATGCCGTTCCGTGACGGAGCCGGCTCCACCATGCCATTTTTCCCACTCTAGCTGTGGGATGCACAGATTGGGTTCTTGATGAAGTAGGAGCTGCGAAACTAACAGAATTGTTTGCTATTCAATTAATTATTGAAAACCCATACATTAGATTTTTCTTTAAATAAATGCAAACATAAAATTATCTTGTTAGATCATTACATTCATCTTCTACTGTATGCACATAATTTGTATCATTCTTTACTATGAACATAAGAAAATGAGTGAGGCTATGGCACTGTGCATAGCGTGAATTGGTCCGTACTATGGATCAATATCTTCGTTTTCAAATTCCAAACAATCGATCTGAACCATTCAACATGATCTCCGTATAAAAATGTTAGGTAGAAAATTACTTGATCTAAAAATTCTAGATCATTCAAGAGTAGTGATATTCAACCTATCTAAAAAGATGAGGGTTAAAATGCACCATTGGTTTTGTACCTGAATCATACCCCATGTTTTTATTTATGTTCTCGAAGTTTAAACAGTCGATCCGAACCGCTCAACATGATTTACATATTAAAATGTGGTTAGATACCAAATTTTATATTTTTTGGAAATTGTTTACTACTTTTTTAGATAGATACAAAATCACTGCTTCTGGGTCATTCAAAAACAGTAATTTTGTACCTATCTAAACAATAGTAAAAAAATTTCAAAAAAATATAAAATTTGGTCCCTAAGCACATTTTAATATGAATATTATGTTGAGTGATTCGGATCGACTGTTTGATCTTTGAAAACAGAGATAGGAATGTGGGGTATGGTTGGAGTACAAAACTAATGTTGTATTTTAACTATACTCATAAAAAAAATATAAAATTTAGTGTGCAAGTACATTTTCATGTAGAGATCATTCTAAAAGGTATAAATCGATTATTTTGGATCTGTCTCCCCTCAGGTATTGGAGGGGTGTAATGGATAATAGACGGTCTGAATTAATCTCAGTCAGAACAAACTCAATCTGGTGCCTATGATAAATCTAGAGGTCCGTTTTGAGATTCGTGTCAGGTTAAAAGAACAGTCCGGTTCTAATCATTGTACCTCAGCTAACTTGGTAATACAAATTCCGACTATTTGAACGAAAATATTACTTCACGTACAGTACAAGTTGGGCAGACCAAATCCGAGCACGTGTAGAAGTACAAGATGCGGGGTTACGAATCATTTCTTGTCTTAAAATTCGGTGGTGGCGAGGCCGCATCGGCTTTAATTAAGCACGTCAGCTACTTTACTGTATCAGTGATTCAGTGCTTTGAATCGACAAGACAGGTTCTTTCTCTGGTGTCTCTTCTTGTCTACCCAATATCGAGACCATACCACCTTTAGAATCTAGCCTTTATTCCAATCCCTCGTTGAGTCCAGTCATTAGTCATTCGTGACCACTTGCCATCTTACAATCATGTCGACCTCCTATATATATATATATCCAAATTTCTCTCCAGTATTTGCAGATGAGATAACAATGTAAATGATCCACAATTGCAAATATTTTGAAGACAGGCTATTGTGTTTTGGAAAATAAGTATTTTATTTTCTGTTCATATCTTTATTTTTAAATTTTAAACAGTTGATTCGAACATTTCAACATGATCTTCATATCACAGCTTTTTATTAAATAAAATAATAATAATAAATTCAGAAAACAATGTGTTTCAAAAATTCTAAAAAAATAGTAAAAATTTTCAAAAAATGTAAAATTTGATCTCGAAGTACATTTCAATATGAAGATCACGTTGAGAAGTTCAAATTGACTGACTATTTGAACTTTGAAAATAAAAATACAAACGGAAAGTAAAATACCATTTTTACTTCTCAAAACACCGTACCATCCCTCAATATTTTGCCTTTGTTTTCTAGCAAGGAATGCTCTCCATTAATTTCTTGTGATAATTTTAGAGATGTGAATGCTTGTATTGATTTTCCCTCTCAATAGTAGCTCCAACATATGTGGTCCCTGTCCTAGTCACTTCTTTCCTTGCCAGTTATTCTTTTGGGAGGAATAAAAAAACATATATTGTGTTTTAAAATAATATTTATATGGTTAATTGATAATTCAGAGGAAAGAGATGATCTGGTGCAAGAATTTTTGGTGTACGGCTAGAAATACTAATGCATAATTGAAGTTCCAATCAATTTTGCCAAGCGATGTGTCGGCTCTTCCATAGCAAGTTCAGAGAGGGTTTTTAATGGAGGTGTCAGAGGCTCAGTTACTGCCGCAGATGGAACATGATGGGTGGGCGTTAGGGGCAAAAACGGTATGGATAATATATCCAATCCGTATTTGAAAATTAGACGTAGATATCTGATGTCTGAATATACGTGGATATGGATTCTGATATGATTTTACGTTTCAATTATCCGTATCCGAATAGTAGATATATATCATATAATTTAATATATATTATGAAAAAAATATTTTTATTCACCCTTAAAATTAGATAAATATTATGAACTTTGGTATTTTTTAATGTTATTTTAATAAATATCCGATCTGATCCGTATTTGTACCTGAAAAATTAAAAAGGATATGGATATGGTTTTACCACTATTCGCTCCGTTTTCACTCCTGGTTGGCGTAGAGGATGAGGATAATGAAATTTAGCTTGTTTGAGCGTTGCTATTACTTCTTAGTTCTAATGTATATTTTGTTGGAGTGAGGCTATGGTAATATGCATACCACATATTGGTTCGTACTATGGATCAATATTTCTTTTTTCAAAGTCTAAATAGTCGATTTGAACTGTTTAACATGATCTCCATATGAAAATGTATTCATTGATTTTTACTTTTGTTTTTTAAAATTTTTTTGCCAGCTTTTTAAATAGGTAGAAAACTACTTCATATAAAAATTCTAGACCACGGAAGTAGTGATTTTCTATATATATAGAGAGAAAGAGAATGGCTAATATCAAAACGTTTGTTCTTGGGCTCAGGAACAAACGATTCCGTTCTCTAATTTTCAAAGTTCAAACAACAAATCCAAACCGTTAGATGTTCAATCTATATTAAAATGTGCTTGGAGACCAAATTTTACATTTTTTGGATTTTTTTTTACTATTTATTAAGCTGGTTTGAAAACCGCTGTTTTTCAATGCTGCAGAAATTTCATAAAAACAGCGGTTTTCAAACCAGCTTAATAAATAGTAAAAAAATTTCCAAAAAATGTAAAATTTGGTCTCCAAGCACATTTTAATATAGATTGAACATCTAACGGTTTGAATTTGTTGTTTGAACTTTGGAAATTGGAGAACGGAATCGTTTGTTCCTGAGCCCAGGAACAAACGTTTTGATATTAGCCACACACTCTCTCTCTCTCTCTATATATATATATAAAGTAGTAAAATTATTATAAAATATGTAAAATTAGTTTGTAAGTACATTTTCATATGAAAATTATGTTGAACAGTTTAGATCGACTATTTAAACCAAAGGTTTAAATAGCATTTATTGTGTCATAGCGGAACCGTTAAAAAAATGGCGCTATACCCATATAGCGCCATAGCTTTTATGGTCCGAAAATACTGTAGCGGCGCTATAACGCGCTATTTAGAACCCTAATTTAAAATATGTATAGTACCATAGCCTCACTCAGGGGCGGACCTACAGTGGCCCAGGGGGGGGCAGTTGCCCCCCCCTGGATTTTGAAATTTAGTGGAAAAGAGAGGCCTGTTTCAGTTTTGCCCCCCCTGGAAAGCAATTTTGCCCCCCGCTGGACCAATAAGTCTAATCCTATATTGTATTCAGTGCAGTTTAAAAATAAAATCATGGGCTAACTGCAGTTTTGTATCTAACCAATCTCTAATTGCCTAGTTGTTGTTACTGTTATAACAGTACCAGTATCTTCAATATAACCTCATATTCAAATGGTCAATTGAGGCATATATCATGATAATTAAATTAATGTAAGAATTCATAGAGACCCGATTAGTTAATGGGTTTGAACCCGATAAGTTATTTGAACCCAATTCTTGCCTCCCGGACAAAAATCCTGCATCCGCCCCTGGCCTCACTCTTTGTTGCTTGTTATGCATGTTCTGTTGCTGGATGGTATTAATTCGTTTGGTACAACTTTAATTAGTTAAAGCTACTGGTACCGGGTTCTGGTATCTAGACTCCATCTTTAAGTTTTAATAGAAACTGGTGGCTATCTTCACTATTTCAAAAGAGAGAGAACTGAGAAGAGAAAAAGAATTAGAGGATCAATTAATGGTGTACCTAATTGGCAATGATAATGATTTGTACTATATAAATGTACTATTTTCATTTTTTTTTCTTGAAAAAGAAACTTGGAGTCTTGGAGAAGTGTACTTGTTTTGTCTTTCACTGAATTAATATTTAGTGTACTGTGATAGTGTGAAATCCAAGCAAATTGATTAGTACCAAATACCAATTGATTGATTTTTTTTTTTTCATTATAATCGAGCAAGATAGGAATGGGACCACCAAATGTGTAATAACATCTTACCTTATAATTAAAAATGTGTCAATTGGGCACCATTAATAGCGGATTTAAATGTGTATTATGGGATCAATTGACCCTCTATTTAAAAAAAAAAAATTATACCATTGTATACAAATTATAAAAAGAAATTGAAAAATAATCCTTACATTTTTCTCAAAAATTGCTCCTTGTGACTCCCATTTTTCTAAAAATATTAAATGAAAGTTAGAATATACTATGAATCTATTAGATAATTTCTGCCTCCGCCTTGAACACCACTTTAGAGTGAGGTTACGGTACTATGCATAGCACGGATTGGTCCGTGCTGCAACTCAATATTTGAGTTTTTAAAATCCTAACGGTCCATCCGAACCGTTCAACATGATTATAAAATGAATATGTACTTGCAAACCAAATTTTATATTTTTTCAAATTTTTTATTATTATTTTAGATAGGTAGAAAATCACTGTTTTTGGATGGTCTAGAATTTTTAGATCAAGTGATTTTCTACCTATCTAAAAAAATAATAAAAAAATTGAAAAAATGTAAAATTTGGTTTGCAAGTACATATTCATTTTATAATCATTTTGAATGGCTCAGATCGACCGTTAGGATTTTGAAAATTTAAATATTGAGCCGTAGCACGGATGCTACGGCCCAATCCGTGCTATGCATTGTACCGTAGCCTCATTCTTTTATATATGTCTTGTGAGAAAATCAGTCATCAACTTAAAATCAATAATTAACCAACAATTGCATCATTTATTTCTTAAACTGTTTGTACAATTTATTTAGTGGTTTCCCTTCTTCCAAAAAAGGAATTCAGAGTAGGTCCGATTCCCCATCGGACCTACTTTGGTCCATTATCCCTAGCTAATCTTACCTTAATTAAGCATCAATCCTAAACCTTAATCACAGTTAGTGGCAAGAAAACAGCCACTTTACCGACAATACCCCTTTCAAAGGAACTGGATTCCATTATACGAGATTTGACATCACCAAGTCCCCAACTCAATGATTAATATTTGATAGTGGAAGCAGGCCTAATTTTATATGGTTTGGTGGAGCGTCTAGAGCACCCATTTGACAATAATTCGTATCCTCTGCGGAGCTATTCCTTGCGGAGTCGTGCGGAGCTTGTAATCTGGTCCGTTCATTTTGATCGGACGGATCAAATTATATCTTTTCCGAATTGAAAACAAAAAAAAAAAATTTCCAAATCTCACAAGATCTGATCTGGTCATCCGATCAAAACGAACGGACCAGATTAAAAGCTCCGCAGGACTCCGAGGATACTGGTCCATTTGACAAGGCATCATAAAAATAAAATAAAAGATCTCCGGATCTAAATACCAACTGATAGGACTAGGTTTCTAATTATTACAGATAATTTCAAATTTAACCCTTCAACATAGAACTTACTTCTTAGTCATCGTCACATTTAATTATCATTTATTACGGACAATTCTTTTCCTCCGTTACATCTCTATTATTATATTATGCACGTAGATGTTCTGATCTACCAACGACTTTGATTAAAAGATGAAATTTTAGATTGAATATCAGTCATTCTATCAAATATTCTGATTATATATTTTTTTTTATATTTTTTTTACGTGTAGAAGTCTAAATTTATCTAGATACGTACTCTTCACATTCAGATTGTATCATTTTTCTGATTGGTCATTAGTCTTTTCTATTTTTTAAATGTAATTTAAGTAATTTTTGAATGGATTGATAATTGATTGGTCATGTCTTTATTTTTTTTTCTATTTTTTATATTACTTAAGAAATGTTATTTGTCATTCAATATGACTTTGTTTGATATTTCTTTGTAAAAATATGTCAAAAAAATAAAAATAAAATGTAATTTAAAGAATGTTATTTACGTGTATATGTCATTTAATATGTTATTTAAGAAATGTTATTTATCTTTCAATCTAATCTTTTTTTATTTCTTGTCATATGAGTTTTTTTGTTTTCTTATAATATGTTCCCGTTACAATACACGAACATGATAATAATATTATTTTAATAAAGGATGCTTCTTGAAGAAAATCATAATAATTGTTGAATGGTCGCTTTTATGCTAGCCGGAGAGTGGAGAGTGTGATCATCATCTAGTTTTGCACGGAATATGATTATCATTTATTACGGATAATTCTTTTTGTCTGTTACATCTCCATTATTATATTATGCACGTAGATGTTCTGACCTACCAACGACTTTGATTAAAAAATAAAATTTTAGATTGAATATCAGCCATCCGATCAAATATTTTGATTCTATACATTTTTTTATATTTTTTTACGTGTAGAAGTCTAAATTTATCTAGACACATACTCTTCACATTCAAATTGTATCATTTTTCTGATTGGTCATGATTTCTTTCTATTTTTTAAATGTCATTTAAGTAATTTTTGAATGGATTGATAATTGATTGGTCATGTCTTCATTTTTTTTTTCTATTTTTTATATCATTTAAGGAATGTTATTTGTCATTCAATATGACATTTTGTTTGAGATTTTTTTATAAAAATATGTCAAAAAAGATAAAAAAATGTAATTTAAAAAAATGTAATTTATATGTATATGTCATTTAATATGTTATTTACGAAATATTATTTGTCATTCAATCTAATATTTTTTATTCCATATCACATTTTGTATGAGTTTTTTTATTCTCTTGTAATATGTTCTCGTTACAATGCACATACATAATAATAATATTATTTTAATAAGGGATGGTTCTCGAAGAAAATCATAATAATTGTTGAATGGTCGCTTTTATGCTATCTGGAGAGTGGAGAGTGTGATCATCATCTAGTTTTGCACGGAATGTGTTTTTATATACATTGTGGAGTCACTCGCTGAACCAATTTTTATTTCATCATGTTTTCCTTTTTGGCCTTTTCAGATAGAAAGTGTATTTATATATGCATATATCCTGCATGCATTTATGGCAGCGCCTCCGTACTAATTAGCTATACAATTAGCTAACCAGTAAGTCCGTGATATTAAAGCTACAAAGGAATTTTGTAATATATCTAGGTATATATACAGAGGAGGGATCCAATTACACCTTTTTTGGTGACACACTTTGACACCTATCATTTTCAAAGTCTAAATAGTCGATCCAAACCATTCAACATGATGGATATATTAAAATGTGCTTGGAGATCAAATTTTATATTTTTTTGAATTTTTTTGCTATTTATTAAGATGGTTACAAAAATCGTTGTTTTCAGACCATTGAAAAACAGCGATTTTGTAACCATCTTAATAAATAGTAAAAAAATTCAAAAAAATGTAAAATTTGATCTCCAAGCACATTTTAATATGGTGATCATGTTGAACGGTTCGGATCGACTGTTTGGATTTTGAAATCGCAAAATTGACCTATATAAAAAACGGTGTCATGATGTGTCACCAAAAAAGGTGTAATCGGATCCCTCCTCATATGTTATATGAGGCTCATGTTATATATGTTATAATTTGCAACTGATCATTGTTAAATTCTAACCGAAAGCCATAACAACAATAAAATAATTGCGCCCGAAGCCTATAATTAAATACATATATTAATTTGATGATTTTTTTTTATATATAACAATGTTGTTTTCTTGATGCTCTTTCAAGGGCCCAGTATTAAAATCCTTTTTTTTTTTTGCAGTAGTCATTCAAATACCTTGTAATGCAGAGCATAGTCACAAGATCTACGAGTTATTTGCAAATAATTCTTGATAATTCATTTTTTTTGTGATAGCGAACCGAATGACGAATTATTTGGTTGACCGAACTTTGACCAAATTATTCGCCAATAATTCACAAATTTTACAATTTTTTCCGAATTCTACAAATTATTCTCGAATAATCGAATTTTTTTTTTTGGTTTTTTTTTTGCTCCTTGTGGGACAGTGATACATCCTATCCCGGGGAAGTAGGCTGTATGGGGAGTTGGAGGATAATTTTGGGCTCGTCCCGTCTCAAGTTGACGGGCCGAGGTTGAGTAAAGTGTGAAGTTGTGAAGGTATTCGTGCTCTATCATCTGAAATACCTTGTTTTGAGAATTGTGCTCCCCGGAGTTCAAGGAACCGTTTGCCTTAAATAGGTCGTTCCTCTAACCGCTAAACGCGTTGTCAGAGCGGTTAGGAGAGTTCGCATAGAAGCAGTGACGTCCGCACAGATGGAGGCGACATCCGCATAGACAGCGGTGACGGGAACCCGAGCTTGGGGTCGGGCCTTGTCGACTTGGCCTAATTAGGTTCTGCAACCATTTTGGGCTTGAATGGGCGAGGCCCATCCTCGTTGAGTTCGGCCTGATCACTCTCGGTGTTGGGCTAATCCCGTGAGGGAATTCGATCTCGAGCCTTGTTGTTTTCGGCCTTAGACCAATCCATGACTGGACCTTAGGCCCTGTAGTTCTCGGCCTCGGACCAGCCTATGGTTGGGCCTCGGGCCCTGTTGTTCTCAGCCTCGGACTGGTCTTGAAGGTGGTCCAAGTCCGAGTTTTCTTTTCGGGCCGTATGTGACTTTTATGGCCTATCTTATTTAACCTCGGGTTGGCCCTTGATAGGGTCCGAATCCTGAGTCTTCATGGCCAACATTAGATTAGTCAAGGGTCCTTGATACATGGGCCTATCAGACTGAGATCTCTGAACTGGACTCGAGGAAGTGGGGAAGAAATTTATGAGTTTTATTATCAATTTTTTATTCATAGCACAAGGAAATAATCAAATAAATTGGTAGTATTATTTTTTTCTGAAAATTTAAAAGTAACATTATCTCAATAATTCATTATTGTCTACGAGTCGCAATAAAATGTTCCACCCCATAGCAAGAAGCAAAAAATAAAGTAAAAACAAACTTGAGCCAGCCACTATAAATTATTGATTGCAACTTATCATTACATATCATTGCGGCTCATTGGATATTACTTATGCGTATATGTCATTTAATATGTTATTCAATATGATATTTTGTTTGAGATTTTTTTATAAAAATATGTCAAAAAGATTAAAAAATATTATTTATGTATATATATCATTTACATGTCATTTAAGAAACGTTATTTGTCATTCAATCTAATTTTTTTTTATGAAAATATATTATTTTGTATGAGTTTTTTTGTTCATCCCTGTAACGGACATGATAATCGTATTATTTTAATAAGGGATGCTTCTCGAAGAAAATCATAATAATTGTTCAATGGTCGCTTTTATGCTATCTGGAGAGTGGAGAGTGTGATCATCATCTATTTTTGCACGGAATGTGTTTATATATACATTGTGGAGTCTATCACTGAACCAATTAGACTGAGTAAGATATATGTTCCTTTTTTATTTCATCATGTTTTCCTTTTTCAGATAGAAAGTGTATTTATATATGCATTTATGGCAGCGGCGCCGTACTAATTAGCTATATAATTAGCTAACCAGTAAGTCCGTGATATTAAAGCTACAAAGGAATTTTGTAATCTAGGTATATACATAGAGTAATGCTACGGTGCTTTGGGAAGTAAAGATGGTGTTTTACTTCCCGCTCATATCTCCATTTTCAAAGTTCAAATAGTCAATTCGAACTTCTCAACACAATCTTCATATTGAAATGTGCTTGGAGACCAAATTTTACATTTTTTGAAAATTTTCTACTATTTTTTTTGAATTTTTAAAAATCAGTGTTTTTCTGAATTTTTTATTATTTTTTTATTTCATGAAAAGCTGTGATTTCCAAAAATTTCAAAAAAATAGTAAAAAATTTCCAAAAAATGTAAAATTTGGTCTCCAAGCATATATTAATATGAAGATCATGTTGAGATGTTCGGACCGACAATTTGAACTTTGAAAATGAAGATATGAGCGGGAAGTAAAACACCCTCTTTACTTCCCAAAGCACTGTAGCCTATCCCATATATATATATATGTTATATGAGGCTCATGTTATATATGTTATAATTTGCAACTGATCATTGTTAAATTCTAACCAAAAGCCATAAGAACGATAAAATAATTGCGCCTGAAGCCTATAATTAAATACATATATGAATTTGATTATTTTTTTATAACAATGTTTTTTTTTGGTTGAAAAAAAAATCATCAAACATTGTTATAAAAAAAACATTGTTATTGTTATTGTTTTTTTGTTTTTATAACAATAACAATGTTGTTTTCTTGATGCTCTTTCAAGGACCCAGTATTAGTCTCATCGTTTGCTCACACACGTAGCATATCGCCATATCGGCCATGCTATATCTTCCAATTTTTAGATTATTTGTTGTTAAAATTCTATTTTTTTTTTGCAGTAGTCATTCAAATACCTTGTAATGCGGAGCATAGTCACAAGATTCACGAGTTATTCGCGAATAATACGTGAATAATTTTTTTTTTGTGATAGCGAACCGAACGACGAATTATTTGGTTGACCAAATTATTCGCGAATAATTCACGAATTTTACAATTTTTTCCAAATTCTAAAATTATAATTTTTTTTTTTGCTCCTTGTGGGATTGAGATCTTCGAACCGGATAATTCCAAATTATTTATGAATTATTTCTAAATCACAAATTTTTAACCCTGTCGAACCGAACCCGAATAATTTATTTGTCAGTATGATTTGAAGGAGCCTTGAGTTTCCAGAGATTTCCTGTTGCAATCACTTTTTAGCTAGTTGTAAGGAATATCTTCAGAGATTATTTCCAAACCTCTCTATTTGGCAGCTGGATAAACTAGTGTTGTAAATAACGGTATGCGGTCGTCGAACGGACATGGTACAATCAAGCGATTAATTGGAAATAATCGGCAATAATCGGAAATAATCGGTCAATTAGTCAGAAAAATCCATGACGGTTTGATTACCGCCAACAACTAATCGGCCGATTAATCGGCTTAAACGGACGTTTTTTACAACACTGGAATAAACCAGAGATAAAGGGGTAAAGGGGGTATTTATCTCCGCTATCCTTGTCAAACCCGTCAAAATGTTATATGGAGGTTTTGACAGGGGCAGACCCAGGATTTTCGTCGGGGGGAGGCAAAAAAATATCGAATCGGGTTTAAATCCATTAACCAATTGGGTACTCGATAAAAAATAATACTTTAACTTATACTTTCCAATACTTTGACTTGTAATTTTTGATGCTCTGACTTATAATTCTAATTACCAATCAAAATTCAATAAATTTATTTCAATTTTAACCCTAATTTTAACCCGAGTTACAAATCAAACGTTCAGAGGGAATCAAAAATAATTTCAAAGAGAACAACATCGTTCAGAACTAACAAATCTCCACTAAAACTCAAAATTCAGGAGCAGCTGGAATACTATGGGTCCACCTCTGGCTTTTAATGGGATAAGACCAATTATCAGATTTTATTTCTGATTCTTGTCTCCATTACTGGCATTGCGGCTCCTTTACGACCGTACGGAATTATTGGAGACGCCATTTTCAAAGCAATGAAGATGAAGTGGGGAAGAAATTTATCCGTTTTATTATCGATTTTTTATTCATATCATAAGGAAATAATCAAATAAATTGGTAGTATTATTTTTTTCTGAAAATTTAAAAGTAACATTATCTCAATAATTCATTATTGTCTACGAGTCGCAATGAAAGTTCCACCCCATAGCAAGAAGAAAAAAAATAAAATAAAAACAAACTTGAGCCAGCCACTTATTGATTGCAACTTATCATTACATATCATTGCGGCTCATTGGATGCAATGAATCATACTATTTTGTGATAATTATGGAAACCAATACTATCGATTTAATTTATTAGTTTTAATATTATGAAAAAATCGGGATTCTATTAAGTTAAAAATACATGCTTTATATGTATTTCGTGTAAATACCTTCAATAAAATTTATGTTGAGATTCGTCCATATGAGTTTAAATCTAATACAAATTTATAAATTTTATGAATTTAAACTGTTCATGTAAATATCAACACGAATTGAACTATTTAGACCAAACATAGTACTGAATTTGTTTTATTCAGTGTTGTAAATAACGGTATGCGGTCGTCGGACGGACAGGGTACCGCCAAGCGATTAATCGGGAATAACAGAGAATAATTGGAAATAATCGGTCGATTAGTCAGAAAAATCCATGACGGTTTGATTACCGCCAACGACTAATCGGCTTAAACAGACGTTTTTTACAACACTGGTTTTATTGTCCATAAGACCAACTTTTCTCCATCGTTTGTATCGTTTACCGAGAATTTATTTTCTATGAAAATTAATAAAAAGAAAGAGAGAAACAGAAATAGTGCATCAGGTTTTTGATTGATAGAAAGATCGGTAAGGTTTCTACCAATTCTAAAAATTAAAAAGTTTGAATCGGTAGGAATTTTACCGATCCAAATTCTGTTTTTTAATCTGGTGCATAGATGGAGAGAATTCTTCTATTAGATCTCTAGTAAAATATAAAATGTTTTTCAAAAAATAGATGAAATATTTCTATTATATCTAAATTTTAAGATATTCTATCTATTTTCATAAAATATTTTATATTTTTTGGAGAAAATTAAAAGGAAAAAAAAAAAGAATAACTAGTTTGGATTGGTAGAATTCCTACCAATCCAAACATTTTGATTTTTAGGATCGGTAGAAATCCTACTGATTTTGCTATCAATATAAAATCTGATGTACTATTTCTGTTTCTCTCTTTCTTTTTATTAATTTCACAGAATTTGTTTTCCTCTTTTACCTTTGTCGTCTGATAAAAAAACTTTTTTACACGCATAAAACTTTAAAAGTTGCGGGGTCACTTTAATAATTTCATACAATTAGGGCATGTTAAGATGTTATGCGATTGTGCAGGATGAGACTTTATGGGTCGGGAACCCACTTTTTAATTTGTGGGAATCCATATTTATAGATATGCACGGAAATAGTTATGAGAATGTGTTGAATGAGTGTTCGGTTGTATCATGAGATTAGTTATGAGAAATATTAATTTATTTACAAAATATGTATTTCTATTTAAAGATGTCACCTATTAAATTTTTTTTTTTACTTGTCTGTTCATTTTAGACGTAGAAGAAGTAGAGACTCTAATTAATGTTTAATATATTTTTTGATGAATGTTTAGCATATTATTATTTGGCATTATCTAATATTCCTGAATTTTCTTTCTTTCTATTTTATTTAGAAGTAGAGATTCTAATGTATACTGTATCCTTTAGCATATTATT
The DNA here is from genome assembly GCA_025461125.1 of Carex kokanica. Lineage (NCBI taxonomy): Eukaryota > Viridiplantae > Streptophyta > Magnoliopsida > Poales > Cyperaceae > Carex > Carex kokanica. Next base: position 40,161 of record JAJGRX010000531.1, read on the forward strand.
ATTTGAGAAGTAACAAAAGTTGAGTTTATTTTTCTATAAATTACAAAGTCAGTGATATCACTTGCCCTCCCTTGCCTCTGTAAATCTCACAACTCAGAAGTCTTATTTTTGGGATAAAGCTTGTCCATGAAATTATCCCCGTGCTTATCTCATTGCCAAACCGAGCCCATCTTCATGGGGAAAGAGAGAGAAAACCAATGATTAGTAGTTGCTACAAGTCCTACACGGAATCCAAATCTAGTCATCTCGAATTCTCGATTCATCTTTCTTGCGTTACACGAATCTCTCCGAGTGCTCCCAATTAATGCCACTGCCCACTGCCACCTTAGTTAATGAGATCACATGCGACCGGTGGCTTTGATGTGATTTGTAAAACAAAACCCTTAGCTAACCTTTGTAAGAGCCGAAATTTTTTTATTTACCACAGAATAAAATTAAAATTAAATGACCATCCGGCTCAAGCTATTTTCAATTCTACCACCTTAAACCAAAATCGGTTTGGATTGGCGTGCACCAACTGATTTTGGTGCACGAACTGAGTCTGCGTTGGTGCAAAATTGGTACTCAAACGGGATGAAACGCACCGAAGAGCAGTAAAAATTTCGGAACAATTGGTGCTCTAACTCAGTCTGCGCACCAGTTGGTGCTCCAACCCAGTCCACACACCACCCCAATTTGGTGTGTGAACTGGGTCCGCGTGAGTGGTAGGATTGAAAGTAACTTGGGGCGAGTGGTAATCATTTAATTTCTATTTTTTTTACTGTGGTAACTAAAAAATTTCGGTTGTAAGAGTCCATATTTATGAGGTAACAAAATATTTCAGTTTAGATTCTGACCATTAGATCATAATTCAAATTAATTATGTCCAAGGTGAAAAATGCAAAACTTTTCTAATATTCATGCAAATTCTAATCGAGATCCGGATCTAAACATAAATATTTTGTTACCTGTTTTATGGGTTATTTCTACGTGAGGAAAGAGGCAAATCATTTTATGAAAGAAAGACTTACATAAAAACATTCATATTTTGAGAAACGTCTTATTAGAAAAAAAAAAACATATCATGAACTAAGTTTATATGAATTTAAAGTACTTGTATACACGCTTTAAACCTTCAACTGTGATATGTTTTTGGAGAAATTGTCAAACTTATAAGCGTGTATATAAGTACTTTAAATTCATATAAATTTTATATGATTTTATGGTCCCAGCAATATCAAAAGGATAAATATCATACATCAATAGGTAAGATGATGAATATAACAGATATAAGTATATATATATATATATAGGGATGGGCTATGGTGAGCTATGGAGTAAAACAAGTTTTTACTTCATGCCTCATTATTTTTATTTTGAAAATTCAAACAACCGATCCGAACCGTTCAAGTTGTTCTCCATATTGAAATGTGCTTGGAGACCAAATTTTACATTTTTTGAATTTTTTTTACTATTTATTAAGCCACTTTGAAAATCGCTGATCCATTGGTCCAGAATTTTTTACTGTTTTGCTACTGTTCACCCGGATCAGCGATTTTCAAAGTGGCTTAATAAATAGTAAAAAAATTCCAAAAAATGTAAAATTTGGTCTCCAAGCACATTTCAATATGGAGAACAACTTGAACGGTTCGGATCGGTTGTTTGAATTTTCAAGATGGAAATATGACGTGAAGTACAAACTCGTTTTACTCTATAGCTCACCATAGCCCATCCCTATATATATATATATACATATATATAGTGCTGGGCTTAGCTACTTCATGGAGTAAAACGACTTGGTGCTCCATGCCTTATTATTTTCATTTTGAAAATCCAAACGACCGATCCGAACCGCTCAAGTTGTTCTCCATATTGATATGTGCTTGGAGACCAAATTTTACATTTTTTGGAATTTTTTTACTATTTATTAAGCCACTTTGAAAATCACTGATCCGGCGGTCCAGAAATGTTTACTGTTTTTTACTGTTCATAAGGATTTTCAGATTTTCAAAGTGGCTTAATAAATAGTAAAAAAATTCCAAAAAATGTAAAATTTGGTCTCCAAGTACATTTCAATATGAAGAACATGTTGGAAAGTTCGAATCGACTATTTGAACTTTGAAAATGAAGATATGGCGTGAAGTACAAAGTCATTTTACTCCATGAAGTAGCTAAGTCCATCTCCATATATATATATATATATATAGGGTCCGGCTAATTTGCTGCCGGCAGCATTTTAACCGGAGGTGCTGCCGCCCCTTTTACTGTTTTGTGATATCCAAACAACAAATTCAAACAGTTAGATGTTTAATCTATATTATAATCTACTTGGAGACCAAATTTTACATTTTTTGGAATTTTTTTACTATATATTAAGCTGGTTTGAAAACCGCTATTTTTAACGCTGCAGAAATTTACTGAAAACAACAGTTTTCAAACCAGCTTAATATATAGTAAAAAAATTCCAAAAAATGTAAAATTTGGTCTCCAAGTAGATTATAATATAGATTAAACATCTAACGGTTTGAATTTGTTGTTTGGACATCACAAAACAGTAAAAGGGGCGGCAGCACCTCCGGCTAAAATGCTGCCGGCAGCAAATTAGCCGGACCCTATATATGGGTCCATATATATGTATATAGAGAGGAATTGGCTACAGTGCTACGCGTAGCATAGAGGGCCTCCGTGCTACGGCTCAATATTTGAGTTTCAAAATCCTAACGGTCGATCCGAACCATTCAACATGATCTCCGTACGAATATGTACTTGCAAACCAAATTTTACATTTTTTAGAATTTTTTTACTATTTTTTTAGATAGGTAGAAAATCATTTGATCTGAATGGTACAGAAAATCTAGATCAAGTGATTTTCTACCTATCTAAAATAATAGTAAAAAAATACTAAAAAATGTAAAATTTGGTTTGCAAGTACATATTCGTACGGAGATCATGTTGAACGGTTCGGATCGAACGTTAGAATTTTGAAAACTCAAATATTGAGCCGTAGCACCGAGGTCCTCTATGCTACGCGTAGCATATTAGCCAAATTATATATATATATATATATATATAGAGAATGGCTAAGCTCAAAACGTTTGTTCCTGGGCTCAGGAAGAAACGGGTCGGTTCTCCAATTTTCGAAGTTCAAACAACAAATCCAAACCGTTAGATGTTCAATCTATATTAAAATGTGCTTGGAGACCAAATTTTACATTTTTTGGAATTTTTTTACTATTTATTAAGCTGGTTTGAAAATCGCTGTTTTTATTAAAATTCTGTGCCATTAGAAAACAACGATTTTCAAACCAGCTTAATAAATAGTAAAAAAATTCCAAAAAATGTAAAATTTGGTCTCCAAGCACATTTTAATATAGATTGAACATCTAACGGTTTGGATTTGTTGTTTGAACTTCGGAAATTAGAGAACCCACCCGTTTGTTCCTGAGCCCAGGAACAAACGTTTTGAGCTTAGCCATTCTCTCTCTCTCTATATATATATATATATGAGAATGGCTAATATCAAAACGTTTGTTCCTGGGCTCAGGAACAAACGATTCCGTTCTCCCATTTCCAATGTTTAAACAACAAATCCAAACCGTTAGATGTTCAATCTATATTAAAATGTGCTTGGAGACCAAATTTTACATTTTTTGGAATTTTTTTACTATTTATTAAGCTGGTTTGAAAACCGCTGTTTTTCAATGCTGCAGAAATTTCATAAAAACAACGATTTTCAAATCAGCTTAATAAATAGTAAAAAAATTCCAAAAAATGTAAAATTTGGTCTCCAAGCACATTTTAATATAGATTGAACATCTAACGGTTTGCATTTGTTATTTGAACTTTGAAAATGGGAGAACAGAATCGTTTGTTCCTGAGCCCAGGAACAAACGTTTTGATATTAGCCACTCTCTCTCTCTCTCTCTCTCTATATATATATATATATCAGCATTATATATCTTATTCTTTTAACAAATATACCGATTAGAAAATAAAAAGAGGAGGGGTGTATTCATCTGAATCTATAAGTTGTGATCAAAATCTAAACCTCATTATATTTTCTTCCAAAATTTACAGCAAAAAATATATATCAGAAATGTTAGAAACCTTCGCAATTATAGATATTCGAATTCAAGTTTTACAGGGGCTAAAAGGAAAAAAAAAACAGCCTCACACAATCCGAGATTTTCTCCACCTGAAATATAAACACCATCGGAACTAACAGCCGTTTAATTACAGAGGAAAGCTCATGTAAAAGAAACATTGTTTGGTAATGTGATGATGCCTGAATGTAGGAAAAATGTAGGAAAAATGTATCATTAAAAATTAATTTGGAGATATATACCCTAAGATCTGCTAATTAATTATCCTCAAATGAAAGTATACAAAAATACTAAATTATCCGTATAATACCATGCATATGTAATTTCTTTTCCACAACACGTAGACCCCTTTTCCCAGATGTGATGATGAAGTTGTAAATTTATCTTTTATTTTTATTATTTTGCTTTTTAATGAATGATGATGTATCTTGGTAAATAATTTTTTTATCAAGTTCAATTTACATTATAATATACATTTTTTATTTCGTCCTGACTGGTAAGTGGTAACTAGAGTGGGAAAAATGGCACGGCGGAGCCGGCTCCGTCACGGAACGGCACGGCACACGTGTCAGTTACGTGCCGTGACTCGCGTGTCCCGTGCCGTGTCCATTCACGTGCTGTGCTCATCTTTTGAAACTTTGGCACGGCACGTGAAAGATTTAGTCACGGCACGGCACGTAGTCACGCGAGTCACGTGTAATTAGGACCATTAGATATTGATTTAGTGGTGAATCTTGAATAAACTAACCTAAATTATGATTAAATGGTCACGCGAGTCACGTATAGTCACGGCACGTTTAGGTACGGTGTGACTCACGTTGTGTGACCATTCGCGTGCCGTGACCACCCTTTGATATTTTGATCACGGCACGGCACGGCACGTGAAAAATTAACTTGATCACGGCACGGCATGTTTTTTCCACTCTAGTGGTAACCTATCAAATTAAAGTCATGTTGTTATCCATAGAAAAATAGAGTAGCCCAATAAATCCTCACTCAAGAAGGAAGTCGGCAAGCAATCAGCAACCAAACTTGCCCAGTTTGTAATTATGAATTTCAGTTCAAGTCACCAACATCAAATTAAAGTTGGGTTAAATCCCGTCTTTCGTAATGGCAGGTGTAAATATGGCAGCAGTTTGGTAGGAGAGAGTTGAGGGGTTGGATCAACTCCTCTAGAATGATCTTTTATAGAATTCTTTTGATAATTGATATTGGCAACAAAAAGAACACACATACAACATATACCTGCAGATTTACACGTCTAATTAAAAAAAGGAAAATAAATATCTAGGTTATTATAGCAAAATCATTATCAGTTGTTTTGTAAAAATTTTGTATTTTAGAAAAAAATAAAAAGAGAATCTAAACTAATTATGTTTCTACGATATCCAATTTGAGATTATATTTCAAGTTATCTGCGAAGTACAACATTGTAAATTTAACTCATATCATTCTCTCAATTTATTATTTTGAACAATCAATTGACAGAAAAAAAAAAAAAAAAAGGAACACTCTTAAACATGTTTATCTTTAGCAAATTTCAAAGCTATGTTGTATGGATACAGATACATGTATCGTTTCAAATACTATACAAAATATGGCGTTACGTTAATTTTCAACACAATACAGATATCAGAAATATGATACGAGTATTGATACAACAATACGATACGTATTAGATATGGGATCATATATATTAGGTATCGGGTAACGCAGTTTCAAAAGGGAACGGACTCTGCTGCTTTTCTTAGAGAAAAGCAAGTTCATGTTTTTCCGAACTCAACTATTCAAATTAGTTGAGATTTGTGTATGAAAAAATTTCTTTATCGAAATACGCAAATGAAAAATTTTAAATAGTTGGAATTGGAAAAATAGAACCCTGCAGAGTCGGATCCGTTTCAAAGTAAATGCTTAGCGAAAACATACACGAGATTTCACCTACAGATATTCTAGACAAGTCCGATGCTCGCTCGCATAGTTGAAGGTTGGCAAATAGTTGTTGGCCCATTTAACGCCAGTTGGGCCACAGTCGTAATTTCCTTCTTTGACCTCTCTGTATATCCATAGACAATTAGACATCTCTCTCTTTAATCTTTCTTTATACGAAAGAATAAGATACTGGTGGTGAAAAAAGATTTAGCTGAACAGATTAACAAAATCAAAGCTTTAATGACACGTAATTCAGTCCCACACCTTTCTTGATTTTTAATGAATTAAGAACTTTACTTGCGTCTTGGGTTCATTTTAGCATTTGTCGTCTATTAGTAGTTCCACCTAACTAGTGTAAAACCACCTATGTATAATTTCTTTTTAAACCCAGAACCTCTAAAGTCTAAGCATCCCTAGCTTTATATTTTAACTTAGCCCTGATATATGGCCAACATGGCTGTCTTCATTTCTCCCTTCTCCTATGTTCCCTCAAGTGCTCTTGTATCCATTATCTAGTGGTTAAAAAGCTTTCATCCCATCAAAAAAGCTTACAACTTTGATAAAGAGAATCATTCCTTAGAAGATCCGCCACGCCAATCAAAGAGAACAAGAAAACAATTTTCAGATAAAGCCCCTCTTGTTATCACTGTCGGTACTTTAGTAGCCACTGCGTCTTTTTCCAATCCCACCTTTTTTTTTTTAATAAGACCAATGGGAAGTCTCTGTAGAAGAATTTCCTAATGCATTGCCTCTTTATATCTTCTCTTCTCTCCTTGGCATTTCTCTTCACAGCACAACTGTTATTCGACCTATTTCCCAAAATGCATAACAAGCTAATTAATAAGTCTACTGACAGAGCGGAGGACAAAGCATTGGCAAACATGGAAATTGATGAGGTTTCAATCTTAGATTTGCCTGAATTGGCGCTTGAGATCATTCTAGAGAAGCTACCTCCTGCTTCTCTAACTAACATGGCATATGTCAGTACCTCTTTAAGAGAGAGATGTACCAGTAATCATCTATGGGAGAGGCACATATCAGAAAAATGGAGCTCAATCCTCAGTGAATCGGCAACGAAAGAGTGGGAATTGTATAGAAAGAATTTAATGGTTAGTAAAGAGAAGAATTCCAAGGAAAAGAGTTGGATGGTTTCTTTGGCTTGTGCATGGCCAATTTCTTGGATTAGATCTTTCCTTGAATGTGGTTGTGATAATAAACCGATCAACAGAAACTTGCACCGGCCTGAGATAAACTCGATCATGTCTTATTACAGTGCTCTTGAAAGTGGCAAGTTCTGGTTCCCTGCTCAAGTTTTCAATCGTGAGGTAATACAAAATTCTTCCAAAATCTCCTTAATATATTTTTCTATTTGATTCTACTTGTGGGATTAATTAAGGTCTTTATTCACTTCATCTTAAAAGAAGTTTTTACTTTCTATTTTCTTGCTTCTATAACTGTAATCTTAGAATGATTAATTAATTAATTACTTTGATTAATTTTTCTTTTACCTTACCAGAATGGTCATGTGGGCTTTGTGTTGTCGTGCTACGATGCGCACCTTAGCTACAACAGACAGACCAATACCTTCTTTGCGAGGTACATGTCATGATTCAATATATATATATATACCATATTGTGATTATTGTGAAGATTTTATGTCTTAAAATATGTCTAATCTATATGATTTACATTATTATGTTTTTTTCACTTGACAGGTATCCACCACACGGCGCAAAGCCGGTTAAGACAGAGGATGGAGTGCAGTGGGACAGAGTGCGGGCCCCACTAGTCAGCACACCTTCGCATGATCTCCACATTTCTGATTGTATGAAGGAACTGAGGCCTGGGGACCATTTTGAAATTCAATGGAGGAAAAACAAGGAATTTCCTTATGGTAGGACCCAAGACATCGATGTCTCTCCACAAATTTTGCCGTGATATTAATTTGTCGATCGGCCTAATTCTCAAATTTGTGTGATTAATTTGCATCAGGTTGGTGGTATGGAGTTGTCGGTCACTTTGAGACGTGCGATGAAACCGAGCAGTTCTGTCGTTGTCATGAGGATGGTATATTAAAATCTTAACTCGATCGAAAATGATTAATTTCCATCTAAATTTTTGGGTGTTAAAATTTAGCTGTTCTTTTGCCAGATAATGTTGTTCTAGAATTCAAGCAATACTCACGCGGTTCGCGATGGAGGCAGACAGTGGTAAGCCGGAAGGATCACCGGGAAAAGGGGAATGAAGCAGACGGATTTTATGGAGGAATTAGGAAGCTAAAAACCGACGAGGAGATCAAAATGTGGAAGAGATTCTGGCCGGTTGATGTCCTCGAATAGTTTCTCGTGTAATTTTCGAACAAATTAAGGATTTTAAACAAATCTTTCTTGGTGAAGGCATAGACTTGAAGTGAATATGTTCTATGCCTTCTTCTTTTTCTCTCTTTGCCCCTTATATTGGGGCCTTTTGCTTGAAAAACTTCTAGTAGCAAGTATTCATGTTTATTAATTGAAAAACATGATAATATAATATGGGGTTCTTTTTTATTTATTGACTAACTACTTTAGTAGTGATTATTTTCAAGCTTGCACTGGTAGGACCTATGAAGCTTCTTATAAATAGTTTCAACTATCAAATATGTATCAGAAATTTTTTTCCAACTAATTATTGTCTGTCGAGATTCGATGTACGATCTGTACCGTTCAATCTGCGATGAGATTCGCGTGTCCCATTTAGATTTACAGGATGATTTATAATTATAAATTTGCACGAATTTCGATGCAGATTGAAACCAAATATGGCAATTACGTTCCTTCGGTGTTGGGATGATCCGATCTAAGACTCTCCACTAAATTAATTTTCCTGTTCTGTTTTGTTTGCATGACTGGCTTTAAATTATGATAAGAAGAGTTTATGCATAATGTAAAATGTTACATCACAAAAAAAAAAAATATTCCCATTTTCTTGAAAAATGTACGAGAACTCTTCTCGTTTAAGGCCTAGCCCAAATACTTCTGCTCACTGCTCACAGAATCATACTCTGATTTGTTAACCATAGAAAAAAGCCCATTAAAATTTGAAAGGCCTATTTTATATTTCATACAAAAAAAGAAAGAGAACCCTAGTTTCTTCTTCGGCCTAAGCCCAGCGTACCAAATCTACAATTCTACACTAATTAATTCATCCACTAGTCTAGAGACCTCTGCCTGACGCTCTCGAGCATCCGTATCCTCTGCATTAACTCAAAAGGGAATCTTTTGAGTTAATGAATTTCAACCGTCTGATTTTAAACGGAGCAAATCCGGCTCGTGCCTATAACATAGGGGACCCTTTAATATTAGTGCAGATCTAGTTCGCACGAATCTTAAAACATATTGGATGGTCGAGATGCATTAACTCAAAAGATTCCCTTTTTGAGTTAATGCAGAGGATACGAATTCCTCGAGCTCTTGCTTGTTTCCTTCTCTTTCCGAGAAACTAGAGCGACGAAACCAAAACCCAAAAATCACTCTGATTTTCGACTATTCCGGAGATCGATCGCATTATCTTCGCCGGAGGAGATGAACGGCGGTCCATCCGGTTTTCGTAAGTACTTGAAATTCCGTATTTTTTGGTATTCTCTCTCATCTGATACTATTTTGGATTGTATCTCTAGAGTTTTTTTTTTTCATGTCTTTGTTTTAGATAATGCTCCGGTGACAAAGACTATCGTCATTGCCACTGCGCTCTTTACGATCCCATTTGGTGTTCGTGGCTATTCTTTGAAGCTCGGATTAGCTTACCAGGTTCGATTTTTGATTCAAGATTTAGATCTTTTTTCTAAGACTGGTGATTTCGCTTTTGAACTGGAAATTGCTTCAATTTATCTTTCTACTAGACTATCACATGGCGCTTTTTACTATTCATCTAAATTTGCTGCGGAAAGCCTCATTTGATGAGTAAAGCTAACGTGTGCTATGCTCACCAAGAGGAGTTGGTGAGAATAAAACCAAAATATGTCGGATCGGCTTCAAATGACGAATCCAAACCATTGAAACCGATCTACTTCACGAGTGATGCGTGCACATGCAAAATTTTGAAATTTTCGAATTCATCAAGTACAAAGTCAAGCGGTTAAAAAATGATGAAAAATTAATGTATTAAAATAACTTATAAGCCTTCATTTTTTTTACCGCTTGACTTCATACTAAATAAATTCGAAATTTCAAAATTTTGCATGTACATGCATCACTCGTGAACTAGATCGATTTCAACGTTTGGATTTGTCGTTTGAAGCCAATATCATAGATTTTGGAGTTATTCTCACCAAGCCCTCTTGATGAGCATAGCACACGCTACCCTCACTATTTAATTACCCCGTGTTGCTTATGCACACTATAGTAGTGTCCTTTTGCATTATTACAGTGGTGAAATTTTTACATCTGCAGTATGGCTATATGACATGAACATAGTAATGTTCCTTTACAATGCAGGATATATTTGAAAAGCTACGGATTTGGAGGCTAATTAGTTCAGTCTTTGCTTTTTCATCCACACCTGAGTTAATATTTGGATTAGGTCTTCTCTACTACTTTAGAGTCTTTGAGAGACAGATCGGCTCCAACAAATATGCTGTAATTATCTCTCCATATTTTAATTCTATGTTCTTATTTTTTGCTTTAATAGTTTAATTCATATGCACTAAAAGCACGATAATCTTTCAGGTCTTTGTAACCTTTTCTGTGCTAGTACCTCTCCTGTTTGAGATTCTTGCACTGGGTTATCTAAAAGGTACAACCCATTGAAGATGTGTTCATATTACATTTTTTGTTTATTTCCTCTACATAATTTCTCTTTTTGTCTTTCAGATTTTCTGGATAAACTCACACCAGGCCCATACAGTCTCATATTTGCATCCTTCGTTCCCTTTTTCTTTGACATTCCCGTCTCGTCAAAGTTTCGCATATTAACAGTTCACTTGAGCAACAAGTCATTTATATACCTGGCAGGTCTCCAGGTAAAAAATAGACATAAATTTTTAAACTTATCTATGTTTCTTTCTTTGTCAGATTTTCAATGATTATATATTTGACATTTTACTTATTTATGATAGCACTGCTTTTTAGCTTCTCTTTTCGTCAGGGAAGCAATCTCTTGTACCGGGATTGTGCGGCATACTAGCTGGCTGTTTCTACCGTTTTAACACATTTGGCATTCGTCGATTCAAGGTATCATTTGGTTCTTTTGATATTATATCCTCAGTACTTGATGGATCAATAATTATATTTGGTAACAGCTTTTTGTAAGGAACAGGTAAATATGCCATATTTAATTGTAACTGACATGATAAAACACAAAATAGATTTTTTTAAATCAAATATCTGCAATGGTTAATGATTTTAAATACCGGGGCCTTTGTGTACTTTAAGAATTATTATTCCCAAGTATAAAATATTTATTTTAAGTGAAAACTGAAAGTTTCCAACAGTTCCCAGATGCTGTAAACTCAAGCCTGTCACGAGTTGCATGGCCTTCCTCAAGTAGTTCATCTCAAAATTCGTCAAGTGATGATAATGTTGAGAGGCTGCCTTCTTACCCAAGTCACCAAAGAGATGTAAATCAGCTAGAGGCAAGCATTTTGTTTTCTTTTTTCTGGTCTTGTTTTGTTTGTCTATTTGCCATTATCTTTTGTTGAATAGTAGTGTTGTTGGGTCAGGTCAGCACTATTTTATATAGAGATATAATTCTTCCTGGTTCAACCTTACCAGTAATTGGTTCAAGAAATAGTAGTGACCTGGACCTGCTCCATTATCCTTAGGGGTCCGCCTGGCTGACCATATGGAATACCAAATCACCAAAATTTGGTGTGGATGCGTAGATTTTTGGTTCTTTAGAATTCTCATGTTAATGAAAACTATTGAATTGGAAGAGTAGCCCTTCATTTTCCCAGAATAATTTTATAAGTATAAAATAAGGTCCAATTGTACTGACCTGCTAGCAGTTCGAACCCAATTATTGGCCAGATGGTCAAGCAATCCTGATCTGAACCTGACCCGGCAACTCAGTTGCTTAGCTCTACAATTGCCCACCCTGTTCTAGCAGGCCTTCTTACATTCTATACCGTGTATTTCATCAAGGATGAACTTTATTCAAATACAGTGTAACCTGTGATTCCATATTGTGGGTTGGTATCAGCATTTGTATGATAACAATTAACTAGGTTCAACTGCTAGCAGGTCAGTACCACTGTACCTTATTTTATGCTTGGAAAAAATATTTTGTGGAAATGAAAGGACTTCCAGTTCTAAAGAACCCAACACCAAATTTTGGTAATTTGGTAATCTATTATAATGTGATTTGTAAAACAGATATTAATGATCACAGACCTTATAAGTTATTATATTTATTCCAAATACAATGGCACTTTTTTCAAGATCTGAGAAATCCTTTATTCAGAGTTATGATAGAAGGGTTATTTTGTACTTCACTGTGCTCTTATCAGGAAACTGTTCCCATACTCCCACAACCATCAGAAGCATCTCTGGCGACTCTTATATCAATGGGTTTTGACCGCAACTCAGCCATGCAGGCTCTTCTTCTAACAAGAAACGACCTTAATGCAGCTACAAACCTCTTGCTTGAAGCACAGTCCCACTGACACCAAAAGAAGTTTGCATAAGAATATTTTGCAATGTTGCGCAAGTTTCTGTTAATAGTTTTTTCTTTCATACGAGTTAATTGGTGGTTTTTGTTAGGTTACAGTATATTTTCAATGCATATAAATGGCTTGTTTAGATAAGATGTTTAGTGATGAAAATGTGATGACCAGGCAGCATAGCATAATTTGAGGGAAAGATCTGCTTAGTTTCCATTCTATTTTGTTTTAGCATCTACTATCCTTTTTCTTATTGTTTCTTTTTAGATCATTGGATATTAGCCTAAAAACAGTTTCAATGTTTTCTTTCTTGTTAGATAGTCATTTATATATACATTTTGTTTAGCTGAAATTTAAAGGCAAGTTTGAATAGAGCAACTGTTTCATCATTGTGATCATTTCAACGGCTACTATATAAAACTTTTGCCTACCATACTCCTATTTGAGTAAGGCTTAGGCCCTTATGGATAACACAAGGCCTTCAGTGTTACGGTCTCAAAAACGTATCGTATAAACTTCAAACTTCGATAAAGTAGCTCAATAAATTGGTTATATAATGAATTTGTAGAATACTATTTTTTATTATTTTTGAATTTTTTTTATTATTTTTTATGATACATGAAAGTTGGCAAAAAATGACTTAAAAATAAAAGAAAATTGTCAATATTTTAAGTTATTATTTTGCCATTTTTTATGAATCATAAAAAATAGTAAAAAAATTTTCAAAAATAATAAAAATTGATATTCTACAAGTTCATTATATAAACAATTTACTGAACTACTTAAATCGAAGTTTTAAATTTATATGATGAATTTTTAGGACCGTAGCACCGAAGGTCTTATGCTATCCATAGTACCTTAGTCTTGCATCAATCAATAAAAGATAACATCAATAGGAGCTACTTTTTTTCAGAGGCCAAGCGTTCAGTTTCCATTACATGCAAAAGTACTTTTCATGCTGGCCTTTTTTGTTTTTGTTTTTTTTTATGAAAGGCCTTGTTTCAGTATATCCAGCATTCACATGTGCCTCTTTTAGTAGTGACTAATTTGAAATATTATAACCATAACATAAAGTATTCTGACGACAGTACGTCCAAACTCTATTCCGCGTGTACAGATGTTATTTGGTTTAGTGAGATATTGAACAATTTGAGAAGATAATTTAGACAAAGAAGAGAGAAATCACAAGAGAGAAAAGATAAGAAAACATTTTATATATTAATCAAAGTCTAAAAAAAAATGACATGCCATCTTTCTTACAATACATCCATCGCATAATAAATAACTTAGAAAAACTAAAAGTCCAACTTAGAACTAACACCACATAATGAACTTGTAAATTCTAATTAACTATTGAAAACTCTAACATATTTAAAATAACATAGAAAATATAAATAGGCAAATCTAAAAAATAGTAACATAATAAAGTCTCATAAAAAACACAACATAATTAAAATTGCAATTAATCATCATAGGAAATGATGAACTAGTGGAATCTCTTCTTGAGACTTGTGCCTAGCCATTCAAAAAGATTGAAGAACAATTCACCTATACCGAGGCCGAGTCTGAGTCCGAGTTCGAATCGGTTTGGTTTTCGTCATATTCCAAGTACCGTCTATTTCCATCTTTAAAAACTTTTCCAGAAGGTTTCAGCTCCTAGACCTGGCCAACAGAAGTGTCAAGCCACTACCTGTAATATATGTTAATGAAATTCCAAATTTTTCTACAGCATCTGAACAGCATTTTCATTTGTTACTGTCTCACTCACGCAGGCACGTGTCAATACTGCAAGATGCTTTGAGGCTTTGAGCAATCAAGTAGACCAAGCCTGAATAAGTACTTGATTATTTTTGTTACTGTCATTGGTAGAAACTTTGAGCTTCTGGTAACTGTACATGGTAGAAACTTTGAGCTTCTGGCGCAAACATTCTATTTAGCTAACAACGGATTTATGATAGATCAATTTTTAGCATGCACATGTTTAATTTGTTTACGAACAAAGTCTGCCTTTCTCAGCCATCCACATCTTTCAAGTTCATGCTGTAAAGCCGTTAGAAAATCGCGAGAAAGAGAAGTCCCCATTCCATGCTCAACCCCTTCATAGAAAAGCTCAAATGCATCCAACGCTTTTTGGGTCTTGCAAAGACCACCGATTACCAAACACAAAGCAGTGGCATCAAACCTCTGATGTCTTTCTAAACTAAACAGCAGGAGTTCTCTTGCTTCAGAGAACTTGCTCTTCTCACACAAAGATTTAACAATCTTTTCCACCTTAACATAGTATCCCTTGTCATAAAGGGAAGTGAGAACTGTCAAAGCTCCGTAATTCGATCCGTTTCTAAAAAAACTTTCAACAGCATTGGTTGAAAGATTGAGGTTTTGTCGGATGTTTCTCTCTAGCATCACCTCTATCAATCTACCAGCCTCCTTGGATAATTCATCCTTGTTCAAGAGGCCAGCCAAAACCAAATGAAAAACTTCAGTTCTAGGCCGGTGGCCACTATTCAACATCCTCTCAAGTACCTCCCAAGCATAGTGCCATTTCTCTATTTGCAAATAACCGTTGATTAGAGTGATATAAACTTCTTCATCAGGCACCATGTCTCGTTTAATCATGGATAACAATAAATCGTGCCCTTCTCTAAAATCTCTCTCTCTGCAATGACCCAAGATAACTGTTTTAAAAGCAACAATATCTACCTTGGCCCTTCTATCCAATAGCTGTCTCATTAGCATCCTCGCCTTATTGGTTTTACCATATCTGCACAAGTATTCTAAAACCGGGTTATACGCTGCCATGAGAGGTACACAAACTCCTTTCTGCTTAAACACCTCTTTTTCAAGCAACTTGTCTACCAGCATTTCCACCTTCTGGAACTCGCTCACTTCACACAGGGCACGCATGATGGTACTATAACTTGCCGAGTCCCGCTTTACACACATCTCAGGCATTCTGTCAAACACCTTTACTGCCTCATTAATTCTCCCCATGGTAAGATAAGAGGCAATGAGTATGTTAAATGTACAAGTATCAGGATTAAACCCCAAATTGGCCTCCATTACCTGCTTAACGAGATCCATCCTTCTCGCCTCACAGAACCCTTGTATGAGTGTGTTATATGTGATTTTGTTCGGTTTCAATCCAGCAGCTGTCATTTTATCAAACACCTCAATTGCCTGTTCTGGGAGGTTATTCGAGCAATACCCACGAATAAGAGTTGTATATGATATAACATTTGGGTCAGGAATTTGTTCAAACAGCCTACGTGCCAAGACAACTTGACCGGCCCGACAGAGGCCATTCAGCAAAGTGTTATAAGAAATGATGTCAGGTGGTTCACCGAGTAATAGATGGAAGGAAGAGAAAAGACGTAAAGCGAGATGAAGAAGCGAATTCGAGCAGAAGCCGCGAAGGAGAGTGTTGAATGTGGTGAGGTCGAAAAGAGAGAGGCGAACAAGGCGGGAGAAGAGGGTCAAGGCGAGGCGGGTGCGGCCGCGAGTGAGAAGGGAATGGAGGAGGGAGTTAGAGGTGTGAGGAGAAGGGTGAGGAGTGGGGATGAGGGTGTAGAGGCGAAGCGCGAGGTTTAGGTGGTGGGAGGCGGAGAGAGCGCGGAGGAGGGAGTTGAGAGTGGGGTTAGGGATGGTGGAGAGGAGAGACGCGGGGTTTGGGTCGGAGAGGATATGAGACATGGCGAGAACTGGAGAGCGGCGGATGAGGGCGGTGAATGTGTCGGTGGAGGTGGTGGTAGGGGAAGGAGGAGCGCGGAGATGGCGGCGGCCGTGGTGGCTGATGCCCGATGGACGCATTCTTTACTGGTCGCTGCTCACAAGTATTTTTGCATAACTGGAGAGTCTCTGATGGGATGAAATTCCGAGCGGAGTTGAATTGAATTCAACCGAAACGAATTCAAATGAAATAGATTTGGAATCCGATTATTTTATACGAAAAATGGCATTGGTTTCTCCCGAAATCGAATTAAGAAGGGGGGAGAACAAAATAGCTTAGCCAAAAGATTACAAATTACTACCCCTAAAGCTGAAAATAGAGACAAAAAGTTAGATATTACATAGAAGGCTTACAAATTCCATTAATACCCGTTTGGCATTAAGCAAACAATTTGTGCAAATGATAAATTATATTCTAAGATAATGATTATCAAACAAAATGTGTAGGGGTGGCAAAAAAGCTCATAGCTCGTGGCTCGATCGTGACTCGCTCGCTAACAGCTCGTTCGTTACTGGACTGAGCTGTTAACGAGCTAGCTCGCCACTAGCTTGATCCAGAATTAACAAGTTCAAGCTGGGGCCTAGCTTGCTCGCCAGCTCGCGAGATAGCTCGGCTAAGCATCAATTTGTGAATTTGTGTGCATTTTATGTTGTCTAGCTCAGCCCAGCTCGGTCCAACTCGGTTAAAACAAGATCCAGCCAGACCTAGCTTGCGAGCTAGCTCGAGCTGGCTCGTCACGATTTCAAGCTGAGATTTTAGCTCGGATGCCCTAGGTCCAGCTCGCTCGGTAAGAGTTCTGTCAAGAATTAAAAAGCTGAGCTAGGGTCTAGCTCGGGCCAAGCCAGCTCGTTGACAGCCCTAAAAATGTGCTTCATCAATCATCACAGATTATTCATAAGATATTTTCTTACAAATTCCAGTAATACCCATTTGCCAATAAGCAGACATTTTGTGCTAATGATAAATTATCTTCTAAGATAATGATTATCAAAGAAATTGTGCTTCATCACGGATTATTCATAAGAGATTTTTTAGTTAAATTTCGAATTTACATATTATAATTATTGTCTTCACCACTAAATTAAATGTGATTTTCGAAATATTCAATTATCCTTTTACACCCTCTTCTTTCCATCAAAAATACAACTTAAGTCTTCTATATTCCATAAACACTTTTAAAATCATAATATGTTATCCGATTCTGATATTTATGTCTAAAAAAAATGTAAAAATAAATTGACATATTGTACACTATAGTTATGCATAACAATATCAACGAGTTACATTGCATATGGAATTTTGTAACGGATGGCATTTGGATGCTTGAAAAGATCAAATCAAAACACAGAAACCTTGCATCAGTATTCAGTACCATTCATGGCTATTTTTGAGTAATGTGATTTGAGAAATCTGTGTGTGTTGACTTTGTTTAGATAGGACATCTGCTGGGCTACATCTAAGCCCAACATCGGCCCAAAATTTATTGACATAGCTAGAACTTTCGAGTGCGTATCCTCTGAGATATCTCAACTTTTGCGTGACATACGTGTCCGGTGCCTATTTGGGGATAGTGCGGGGGCCAGTATTATTTGTGCTTTGAGATTCGTGCAGAACTTATTTGAATGGTTGAGATTTTCCACAAAGTCACGCAAAGTTTGAGATATCTCAGAGGATGCGAATTTAGAACTTTCTCGAACGACCCCTTCACATCACCTCGCCTCCATAAACCTTTCCTCAAGCGTCGATTACATAAACCCTAGGACTCAGTTGCATTTTCTCACAGTTACAGAGCCGCAAACCGCACTCAGCGAAAGCTATTCTTCATTCGAAAATGGCGAAGCGCTTGATCCCAGCTTTGAATCGCGTGCTGGTGGAGAAGATCGTACCTCCATCCAAGACCAGCGCTGGTATCCTTCTCCCTGAAAAGACAAGCAAGGTACTGATTTCTACTGTCGCTACTGTTAGTAGAGGTTGAATTTTTTTCTCCTGTTTAAGATGGAACATAATCCGGTTTCTAGAACTGTTCACTAGTCCTCAGTGCGCATGCTGAATTGATCACTTCGTTAGTAAGTCAAAAGTTGCAAATAGTTATACTGTAATGGCGTATTATTTCGCTGTTATTACCTCCGATAGATCGATCATCTCACTGATTGGGTATATGGGATCACACTTGTAGTATTATAACATTTTATTATGTAAACAGACTTAGGAATGTAATTTTGCTGCAAATGACACTTCATATATTTGCTTTGTTTGCAAATGATAAAAACAAAATTCTAGCTTAAGTAAGACTCAACAGTCAACTGTTAGATTTGCGGTGTAAACCGCAGCAAGTTGTTGCTAATTGATTGCTTTTCTTAATTAGATCTTGTTCCTTCTATGTTGGAGAAATTTTAAAGAAGATCAGTAAGTGATTAGTAAGCTGAAATTGTGAAATCACAAGTTTTAAAGAAAGATTTCTGGGAACAATTCCCCTTTTTTTGTATGTTCAATGTGATCATTGAATGTTATGGTTAGTTATTAGTTGCAAAATGAACCAAAAATTGTTGGTATTAGGTACACAAAGAAATACTGCATCTATTTTTTTTTATTTTGCTGTCAGTCTTATATTTTATTCCAAATTGCAGAAACTATGTTTTCTGTTTCATGCCAGGAATCATCTTACTTTAATTTGCATCATGCATTTTTGTTTCTCTCTACAGCTGAACTCTGCAAAAGTAATAGCAGTCGGTCCTGGCGACCGTGACAAGAGTGGGAATGTAATTCCTGTTTGTTTCAAAGAAGGAGATGAGGTTCTTTTGCCAGAATATGGAGGCAGTGAAATCAAGCTAGGTGAAAAAGTGTACGTCTGCCTCTCTCTCTCTCTATCTGCTTAATTATTTTATGTGTAGATCGACTAACGTGTTTGTTTTTACTTGTTAATGATTAAGGGTAGCTTCTTTAACCTGTCTTTATATATTTGCTTCTCGATAACTGTTTGAAACAATTTTAATCGAGAGAAGCAGAATTAATCAAGAACCTGAATGACAATTTCAAGTAGTGCTTCGATTTTATTTGCCTCAAGTTACTTACTTACATATAATTTAATTTTGGTATGTTGTGCTTTCTTTGCAATTGTTTTTTTAAAATGCGGTTCATGTGATTAATCTTGTGATTGTTTACCTTTCAGGTTTCACTTGTTCCGGGATGACGACATACTGGGACATCTTGTGGAATGATTTTTCTACAGTTTCTTCAAATCTTCCAATTTACTTCGATGCTGGGGAACAGAGGTTTTTCTGTTGTTTTGTTGTCTAGTTAAGAGGAAAAACAACATAAATTGTGCTGTCAATTTCTGAGGGAACTCTTATCATGTTATGAACTTGATGCATGCTATTGAATTTGTGGCCATTCATAAGCATTGTTGTTTTAAAACTAAAAACACAGATCTGAAATGTTGAAACCGCTGACATGATGATTTTTTAATATTCTCGAAATTTTTAAATTTTATTCTGTACTACTGTATTTGGGTTTAGGCAATGAATCTGGCTTCAGCTCTTAACTTCCCAGATTTTTAGATACGGGCTGTCCTTTTATGAACTCATATTTATTTAATGAGGGATGCTTCTATGGACATAAGTACCTATTTGTAAAATGAACATATTTTCATTTTCAAAGTTCAAACAGTCAATCCGACTGTTCAACATTATCTCCATATTAAAATGTACTTGGAGGTCAAATTTTACATATTTTTGAATTTTTTTACTATTTATTAAGTATTTTACAAAAACTAGTCAAATTCAGACTATTGAATTTTGTAAAATACTTAATAAATAGTAAAAAAATGTAAAATTTGACCTCCATGTACATTTTAATATGGAGATAATGTTGAACGGTCGGATCTACTGTTTGAACTTTGAAAATGAAAATATGTTCATTTTACAAATAGGTCCTTATGTCCATACAAGAATTTGCCTTATTTAATTATTTTTTGTATAAAAAGCTGTCTAACAGTCGAAACTATATTAATCATATCAAGCTACAAACAGTGTTACAACCAAGTATCATGGTTAACAAACTAAAAACTCTCTAGGAAAACCCCCTTAGGTGCTTTAATTGTCACGGTCACATATATCCAATATTATAAATTAGCTACTAAATCTAACTGACTGGTCTATTAGTTGGGTCACATTCCATTGCATCATTGGCAGACATCTAAACTCAAAATTCTAAAATTCTAGAAAGTAAAATGCAAAAATGTATCACTGAATCTGTCTACTCAGGTAAGTTTCTCCCTGTACAAGTCCACTTGTTACAAAACTTTCAGCTAAACAGCAACATGGGTCTATTGCTTTCACTTGTCATTCTCATCCTTCATCTGCAACAATGGCACCACAGGGTATGAATTCATATCACCCAAGGATAACTCAAGTTTCGAGTTTAGATTTTGACCGTACGATACTTTGGCACGAATTGCATTCCACCTCGGACTGAAAAGTTCGGATTTTGATCGGAAGGTCTGTTCGGATCTAAACTCAAAATTTGAGTTACCTCATAGGATCCGGACTCATGTTTCAGGCTAATTCTAATTCGCGGGTTGTTAAATGGATGCGCCTTAACTCTCTACGGAGTGTTGCTTGTGAAGTTGGGATTGAGTTGGCTAAATTGCAGCTGTACGTCGTGTTCCACTGTTCCAGTCCCTTGAGAGTTGAGAGCCAAGCGGCTGTTTCTATACAATTGGTTTGATCTTATTAATGTTTTAACGAGAAACAATACTAACTTGGCGATATAAGCTAGCTGCCGAAATTTTTATTAATACCCTCCAAAAAAATAAATAGCAAATCTACCCTTCATATTGATTTTTTTTTAAAATAACCTAACCGCCCCACGTTGAAGCGGTTTGCTTTTTTTTTTTTAACAGATATTTACCAAATCGTCCCACTGTGAGACGCTTTGCTATATATATATATATATATATATATATATATATTAGAGATCTTAATATTTCCATCTAATTTGTATATTATATGACACCTATCCTAGATGAGTATATAGATACGCAATCAATTTTAAAAAATATAAATGATCGATAAGAGCTAAGACGATTATTACAAATAATGATCGTCTAATCCTTTGCAAGGATTGGATTCTGTGTTGTTACATCGATCAGATTTTGTAATGGAATGTGCGGTGCCCCACAAGATCCTGTCACATTAGATTACTTCGAAGAGGCATTCTAATTTGTAATCTCAACTTGTTATAGCCTTATAGGTCTCATAAATAATGGACACATCAGGACATAATAAGCCAAATATCATGCTGGAGCATCAAGTATACTTTTTATAAAGAGTATGACTACCAGGGGCGGAACCAAGGCAGGGGCCAGCCTAGGCCCTGGCCCCCCCTTAGCCCAGAAAATATACAGAGTCCACCTCTTGGTCCAGAAAATATACAGAGCCCCTTTAATAAAAAAAAAAAAATTGGCACCCCCATTTATGGGCGATGGCACTCTGGCGAGTGACAACTGGGCTCCGCGTCTTCCCGACGAGGTGACTGGGCCCCCCTACCGATCATTCCTGGTTCCGCCACTGATGACTACAAAACTAAACTACTGTAAATATTAGTAAAATATTAGTACTCAGCTAATTAACAGTATCAAAAGAGCACTCACTTGAGATGAGACTATACAGTAATGTAAATATTAGATAAAATATTACCCTACATATAGATAGTTTCCACAAGAAATTAATTTTCTAAACAACTTAATATCTTTCAGGCCACATATTACAAGTAAAGATAGTGAAACAGTGTAACTACGCTAATATAGCCTGAAACATCAAGTACCACCTCCCAATGAACAACACACAAAACAAATTCAAAAGAGATATTCGAACAAATTGCTTCACCAGAAATGATCCTAAATCAAATGATACCTCAATTAAAAAATAATTTCCCACAATTTCTAATTCAACGACTAACACATAAATTCAAATTCTAAAAAGGAGAAAGTAAAACGGTTAACTTGGATCAATTTAACAAAACTATATGTTACTTGGATCCGCGTAATATTCAATTAGCACACCTTATTGGATCTAGCAGAGATCCAACAGTGATGATGCAAATACTTGAACTGCCACCAAGCACCAATTGGAGAAGTGAAATTGACAAATGCATATCTAAAGTTGCCAAAAAAACAAAGGGAAGAGCCTCAAAACTTGCGTTGAAGTTTCCGATTAAGTTTTTAATTTCTATTTTTCGAATGTGCAGAATACCAATTTTTATAGCAAACATTCATTCTATACACACTAAACATCTCTAAAAAAAAAGAAGCAAACCAATGTGGGGCGGTTAAGTTATTTAAAAAAAAAATTCAATGCAAAGGGTAGATTTGTTAATTGTTTTTTTTAGAGTATTAATAAAAATTTCGGAGCTAGCTGCCAGGAATTTCCATGTATATAACGAAGGACAATTTTACAAATTGCCCTACTTTTCAAAATTTTCAAATAAAATGTTCCTTTAAAATTATTAATAAAATATTCTCATGCAACCTTCATTTTTCTCTTTCTTTCTCTCCCTCTTCCTATCTCCTATTTATTCTCGTCAGTTTTTGAGTCTCCTTCTGTCTTGTTAAATTTTAATTAGCACAATAAATATTTAAAAAATATGCAATTTAGACAACAAATGTTTTGTATGGGCTTTTATTCGAATTAATTTGAGAAATTTATATTTGAACTTAGGATTCTAAAATGTTTTTAGTTGTCTTATAAACAAGGAATTTCGGATATTTTTATAATTTGGGATTTTCGGATTTAAAATTTGGTTATAGAATTCTTGTACTTCGGGTGCAGAAAGGAGAGGTATTGAAAACCTAATATATTAGATCAGATCAGACGGCTTGTATTATACTTCGGGTGCAGAAAGGAGAGGATTCAAATGCTTTTATTTTTTAAGCTTTCATTATGCTTCTATTTTAAATATGTTAATAACTCAAAATTTAAAAAATAAACGTCAATATAAAACTATTAGATGTGATATATATAATTTTCACTACGTGCTCACGAAAAAAATATTACATTTCAATTTTGTTTTTATGTGAATTAATAAGTTGAAAAATGAACATTTATAAATTATCCATATCAATACATTTTTATAAGCTCTTGATAACGAACACAACAAAATTTAAATATTATAATTTTTTACGCATGCATAGATAAAATGATGTCGGTAATATCTAACGGTTTTATTTTAACTTTTTAAATTTTAAATTTTGAGTTATTAATTTTTTTTTAAATGGAGGCATTTAAACCCTCCTCTTCAATTTTGAAAGAAGGACATTTATAAAATTTTCCATATAAAAAATATAAGTTGATTTTACTGGAATTTAGCGGCAAAGTTGTGGAATTTTCAGATTTATTTTGTTCGCTGTACGAACTCGAGATCTGAATGTTTTTTGCGCCATTCCAGTTTTGCTGTAAGCCTGCAACCTATCGACTAATTTAGCCTAGCATCCTTAGCGTCTAATAGGATACAGTCATGTAATCCCCAACTAAAAATAATAATAATAAGAAGAGGAGGGTTCAAATGCCTCCATTTTTCATGCCTCCATCATGTCTCTATTTTTAAAAACATTAATAACTCAAAATTTAAAACTTAAAAATCAAAATAAAACCGTTAAATATGATCTACATCATTTTATCTATGCACGTGTAAAAAATTATGACATTTCAATTTTGTTTTGATTGTCATCAAAAGCTTGTAAAAAATGTACTAATGTGAATAATTTCTAAACATTAATTTTTCAACTTATTGATTTACATAAAAACAAAATCAAAATGTAATAATTTTTTTATAAGCACAGATAAAATGATATAGATCATATTCAACAGTTTTATTTTGACTTTTAAGTTTTAAATTTTGAGTTATTAAAGTTTTTAAAAGTGGAGGCATAGTGAAGACATGAAAAATGGAGGCATTTGAACCCTCCTCTATGGAGAATAATAACATTAATCACAAAAAAGCATCATCAAGATTGTTCTAATCATACTTGATTGTTTCTAATATGGTTTAAATGAAAGATAGCACGAGTACGGCATACTACAAAGGGGACATGCGCAGAACAAGTTAAATCGTTCATCAAAATGATTTCACAGATGCAAACACAAAAACGCATGCAAAGCATTATATTGCAAAGATCAGTCACCCATAGCATTTCACATCTCTTCTTGCTCTTCATACTCATCACCTTCATCTTCATACTCACCTTCCTCATCAGCAGTGGCATCTTGATACTGTTGGTACTCAGAAACCAAATCATTCATATTGCTCTCAGCCTCAGTAAACTCCATCTCATCCATTCCTTCACCTGTGTACCAATGTAAGAAAGCTTTTCTCCTGAACATAGCTGTGAACTGCTCGCTCACCCTCCTAAACATCTCTTGGATGCTAGTTGAGTTCCCAATGAAGGTACTTCCCATCGACAACCCTCTAGGTGGAATGTCACACACGCTTGACTTTACATTGTTGGGGATCCACTCGACAAAATAAGAGGAGTTTTTGTTTTGCACATTGATCATTTGCTCATCAACTTCTTTCGTGCTCATCTTGCCACGGAACATGGCAGAGGCAGTGAGATAGCGGCCGTGGCGGGGATCAGCAGCACACATCATGTTCTTAGAATCCCACATTTGCTGGGTGAGTTCAGGGACAGTGAGAGCTCGGTACTGCTGGGACCCACGAGAGGTGAGTGGAGCGAACCCCACCATGAAGAAGTGGAGGCGTGGGAAGGGAATGAGGTTTACGGCTAACTTGCGCAGGTCAGAGTTCAGTTGACCTGGGAAGCGGAGGCAGCAGGTTACACCACTCATTGTAGCCGAGATGAGATGATTCAGATCGCCAACTGATTGAGAAAAAACAGAAGACCATAAAGGCATGCGGGAGGTCAATTTACATGATAGAATACTAAAGGTTAACAAGGAGGGTTTACACTTCCCCTATCAGTAAAATTCTCTCATTACTTCTGAGAACAGATGCAGCCCATTTGTCTACACTTGCACTATTAAAGCTTGCATAAGTGCAGTTTCTCAACGGCTTAACAAGGCTAATAAAAAGGAAGTTCCTTCAATCTAACTAACAACAGGTCAATAAAATATTGCACACCAACTATTGGGGAACTGTTTGGGTTGACCAAATGGGTCTGATAAAATAAAAAATGCCTATATATTAAAAAATATTAAGAAGCTATAACTGCAGAATGAAAAGAGTTATGATTAAAAATACAAAAGAGATGCTTACAGCTCGGTGTAGTGAGCTTGAGTGTGCGGAAGCAGATATCATAAAGTGCTTCATTGTCAAGAACCATGCACTCGTCGGCATTCTCCACCAGCTGATGAACTGAGAGAGTGGCATTGTATGGTTCAACAACTGTGTCAGATACCTTTGGTGAGGGGAAGACAGAGAAGGTGAGCATCATGCGGTCAGGGTACTCCTCTCTGATCTTAGAGATCAATAGTGTCCCCATGCCAGATCCAGTACCTCCACCAAGAGAGTGGCAAACTTGGAAACCTGGGTGAGAGATATTGGTAAGAATAGTTTTTGGATTCGCAAATGCACGACATATGCATGCCAAACACAAAATGCTACAAGTTGTAATAAAACAAAAGGATGAAAGATGATCTAGTGCAAAATAATTAAGACCATGGTTAAAATTTACTACTTTGCTCCAGACCAGATTATATGAAATGATTTTTCTTCAGTTTCATGTTTCAGAAAATTCAGACACTTTATACTAATGAAGAGCTGCAATTTTTCTCAAACAAGCAAAATTATAAGAAATTCACAAATTAACAATCAGTAACAATTAACTACTGATGAACACTCCTTGTGAAGGTTACAAGTACCAGAATTTCTAACCTAAGGGTATCAAACAGATTGATATTAAAAAGGCAATTCGACAAAAGTTGCGAGAGATAAATACTGCATATATTTTATGTTTTTCCCTGTCACGGCATGAATATGACTGAATAAGAAGAATCAAATTAATGAAATGTTAGATGCAAGTAAAGGATGAACTAGATGAATACCCTGAAGGCAGTCACAGTTTTCAGCCTCCTTCCTGACAACATCAAGCACTGAGTCGATGAGCTCAGCCCCCTCGGTATAATGCCCTTTGGCCCAGTTGTTTCCAGCACCAGACTGCCCAAAAACAAAGTTATCAGGTCTGAATATCTGCCCGTATGGCCCTGTTCTTAAACTATCCATGGTGCCTGGTTCAAGATCCATTAGCACAGCGCGAGGCACGAATCGACCACATGAGGCCTCATTGTAGTACACATTAACCCGCTCGAGTTGTATATCACTTGTGCCAATGTAGCGACCCGTTGGGTCAATGCCATGCTCATCACATACCACTTCCCAGAATTTGGCACCGATTTGGTTACCGCATTGACCACCTTGAATGTGGAGGATTTCTCTCATTTTGTTGTACTGGATTTTCTGTAAAGTGAGAAAAATAGTAACAATAATTAGTATTTAATGAAGGTAATTCCCTTGTTAGAATATAAAGTTTCATTAGTAAAGCAAGCAGTAACCAGTATTCAAAACATTATTTTAAAAGCAAAGGAAAAATGTAGAGGTAAGCGAAATAAAGATCTGATGTGGATCTGATGGGAAACATAGATCTGTTAATTTCAAGACAAATAGATCAATTTCTTCCGGCAGGTGCTTTATTTTAATAGACCTTGATACAGAAAGGGGTCTTTTTGTAGATTAACTAGCAATCTAGACCAAAAATAAGTACAGAAATTTCAAAATACACCTTGAAAGCATCAGATCTGGAACCGGACAAAAAGGCTCAAACCAAGGGACTTCAATAAAATAATTTCCAATTGTAATACTGGTAATGCTAGCAGAAAATCAGAAAAAATCAAATACTAGAAACTGATGTTCAGAATTTGCAAAACAAGGAACGGGGAATTGCAAAATATAGCAAAAAAAACACCGAAATGACAGTAAGAAAATGGAAGTACAGATCTAGAAACTCACCGACTACAAATTTCTGTGATTGAAAAGCGGATGGAGGTGCCCGGTTGAGGCTTTGTGCGGCACCTGAAGGAAGCGAGAGTGCTTATATAGCGAGTGAGAGAGCTGAGTGTGATCCGACGGCTGAGATTCTCTCCCTCCAATTTTAGGGTGTAGTCAAACCGTACTATGGGTCCATCGCACGGTGAGTAGGTCCCGCAGTATTGCTTTTAATTTTTTTCAAATTTATTTGACAACTCCGAAGGTTTTACGCCGTACAGCAGTGCATCACTCATTCACTCCAGACTCCACGCTCCAGTCGAGGAGTGGGATCAGAGTGGGTACAGTTGAGACTATTTAATTAGAGAGCTGATAATATCATCCGCACTATAGTACTTGTACAGTAGAGTAGAACTAAGGTGCTCTTAAGCTCACCAAAAATTTGGTGAGCTTAACTCAAAAATTTATCGAATTGATTTCAAACGATATTTTCAAACCGTTAGATGTTCAATCTATATTAAAATGTGTTTGGAGACCAAATTTTTTATTTTTTTTATTTTTTTACTATTTATTAAACTGGTTTGAAAACCGTTGTTTTTATTAAATTTCTAGAGCATTGAAAAACAACGGTTTTCAAACCAGCTTAATAAATAGTAAAAAAAATTCAAAAAATGAAAAATTTGGTCTCCAAGCACATTTTAATATATATTGAACATCTAACGGTTTGGAAATGTCGTTTGAAATCAATCCGATAGGTTTTTGAGTTAAGCTCACGGTTTGGCTTCGTGAGCTTAAGAGCACCTTAGTTCTACTCTATACAATATACTCACTATAATTATCATAAGCTCACTCTAATTATCACAACTACTTTGGGACTGCAAAAACTGCAATACTAAGTTTTTTTTTTGCTAAAGTATTAATACCTATGTAATGAAATATTTATATCTATGCACTGAATTATTTAAATCTATGAGTTAAAAATAATTTACGTAAATAATTATTTTCCTAATCAAATCTCTCAAACGTAATAGCACCATAAATATCTGTGGGAGGACTACTCAAACTACATGGGGAGTTATACTCGTTTTTAGAGGTGAGTTTTTTTTCTCTGCTCAATCTCGTCCATATTTCTAACGATTTGTGAGAAGTTTTGCGAATCTAAAACCACGAACGTCTTTTATGTAATTTTATCTTTCAAATGAGATCTATGATAACGTACTTCGGGCTCGTCGTCACACACGTATTTATACCTATACTTGCAAATACTTTTTACATATGACATTGGACGACGTCTTAAAGTATTAATATCAAGTACTGCAAGTATTTATACTTATGCACTGAAGTATTTATATCTATGTGGTCAACTATTTTTGTTAGAGGAATATTGACGGGGGAACGATTGGAGAAGGTTGATGCGGTAATATGAGATGCCAACTACTTCATTAGAGGAAAGTTGACGCGGGGACGGTTAGAGGACTAGAAAAGGGGTGATCATAACAAGTTACGTATCAAAATATTAATATCTTATCTTCTAAGTATTTATATCTATGAAGTTTGATGCGGGGACTAAAAAATGAAGGACCGTATAATTAGTTGGGTCATAGAGAAAGAGTGTTGCAGGGATTTTATAATAATAATTAGTGGATATCATATAATTAGTGAGAATTATATAATATCTTTTTAGAATAATAATTAGTGAGAATCAGTGTTCTAAATAGTGCGCTATAGCATATTTGGACCCCAAACGCTAAGTTATGACATCAAAATGCGCTATTTGCGCTATGACCGCTATAGCGGTGATAGCGGTCCGCTATTTGCACTACGGTCGCTATACAATATGGGTTTTTTTTTTAAATAAAACCTATTTGGCAGCCACTGCCAAATTTTTCAAAAAAAAACAATATGAATTTTTTTAAGCAATTTATATGGGTTTTAAATAAAGACCCAAAAAAGCTCTAACCAAAATTGAATTTGTTGTTACTTGCTATAGATAAACAATTTGAAATTGGGAATAGAAATTGAAATTTGAATAGAAAAAAAAATATATTATGTCATGAATCATGATGCATAATATATTTTTAATAGGAAAAATCGATAATTTATGATATTACTATGGATATTTTGAACCATAATTTGGACTTTTTACTGGTTCAATATGGATATTATAATTTCTTAATTACTTTGATGTTATTTATTGTTCTATGAGACTTTAGATAATGTTGATATTTAGTACAAATATTGGATATACGAAATGTAAAAAAAAAACGCTATGTGGCATAGTTTCCGCTATAGCGACGTTATTCGCTATAGCTTTTTTTGTAGCCTTCTCACTATGACGCTATAAACGCTATTTAGAACCTTAGTGAGAATCATAGTACATAATTTGTCTAAATAGGATGCGGGAATTTTAAAAATATTAGAGTGAGGATACTCAAATAATTATTTCTTTGATTATCCACCAAAAATCTCGACTGTTCGATTAAATAATAGCTTTGAGATCCTTACCACGGATAGGTTCCTGTACATCTTCCAAGTTGAAGCCGAATTTTTCATTTTTTAAAGAATGAAATATCGGAAAATAGATAATAGATATATTATTAATTTTGAGATGGAATTCCTTTTAGATATTTAAGAGGACCTAATCATAAATTCGGTCCTATTGTTTCCATAATGTGGTTGGAAATTGGCACGGAAAATATGAAAATTATAGAGACCAAACTATATATTAATTATGAAAATTATAGAGACTGAACTATTGATTCGGTTTCTATAATGTATCTCAGTGTAATTTAGTTTATTTTAATAGTTTGATTTAGTTAAATTCATGGCCAACGTAGTTAATTTTATATAATTTAGTGTAATTTAGTCTATTTTAATGTAGCTAAATTGAATTAAAATTAATTTAATTTAGTTTATATTAATTTAGTTCATTAGCGTAGGAACGCTACTAATTTAGTGTTTTTTCTCAGCCTTAGCGTTTTTACTGAAAATTAAATTTGAAAAATTAACATGATAAATTATTTAAAGTATTGACAATTAATTCGAACTCTAAATTAATTTATTGACAACTAATTTATTTAAATCAATATAAATTAATCTACACTTCGAAAAAATATAACAAAAAAAGTAGATGAAAATTCAGACTCTAAAGAGTAGGGGTGCAAACGGAGCGGATTCGGAGTGGATAATGCTGATATCAAATCCGTATCCGTTTTTCAATGAGCGGATACGAATACGGATACGGATAGTAAACGGATATCAAAATTCAAAACCAAATCCGTCTTAAACGGATACGAATACGGAGCGGATAATCCACGGATACGGATTCGAATACGGTTACGAAACGAATAATTGTCGGATAATTGAGTCATATGAACTTCAAATACAAATACTAAATTAAAAAAAATAAAAACAATTAAGAAAAACAAAAATAAATTAAAAAAAGGTAAAGAAATGGATAAGATATAGGAATGGAGAGGAGTTAGGGAATATTAACTGCTGAAAGTCAAGTTACAGCGAAGCGGAGAAGTTGAAATTTCGGATCCGGATAGTGCGGATATCGGCTCCGTTTATACTTTCAAAAAATTATCCATATCCGTATCCGTATCAAATTTCCTTATGCAAAAAATATCCGTATCCGTATCAGGAATATCCGTATCCATTTAAATCCGGATTCGGAGCGGATATCCGAACAGATATCCATATCCGTTTATAGCCCTACTAAAGAGGCATAATTGATAGGAAATACGGATTTTTTATTATGACTTAATTCCGAAAAGCTCGGAAAGAGATCTACACGACTTACCGACTTAAACTATAACCACTTTTTTCGGGACCAAAACATATCATTTGAAGAGTAACAATTAAAATAAAATAAAATAATCTATATGTTTCACTATAGATTATATTTTATTTTTAAAATTAAAATTTGACGTTCGAAGAACTAATAAATATTTTTTAAAATAAGAATTATAATTAATTCAAGGGAAATACATAGATGATACTCATCATTGGGTTTATGGCTCAAGATATCCTATAAATAAGTGGTATATTCGTGAATCATCATAATCATCTTTTCTTTTACATTTTACCTAAACCATTATTTTAATCATAGAAAAACTGACTAAAAAAAAAAAAATTGTTTTAATTCAAATTAAATTCCTCGCCGCTGTACCGTTCATTGCTTTCTAATTAAACGTGCTGTAGGAGTAGAATTAGAACGTTTTTAAGTTCACTATTTTATTTTTTATGAGTTTAATTTTAAAATCTATCATATTAATTTAAAACAATGAATCTAAACCATTCAGAGTCAAACTAATATATTTCGTGAATAATGTGTTTATATGTAAAATTTATAAATTTAAAATGACAAACATAAATGCACTAAATTAACTCTTTTAAAAAAAAACAAGGTTCATTTCAATTAAATCGAAACTTACAAAGTTTCTGCTCATCAGTTGAAATTGACTCATAAACGTTTATTTTTTTATCGTTTGACTTCGTATTAAATTATTTTCAAAATTTATAAATTTTATACGTTGACCGATAAGATTTATAAATTTTCATATCCGGTAAAGTTGACCGATAAGACGTGGACCGATAAGAGCAGATAGTTGCTAAATTAGATTAGAAAATTTCAAACAACATCTGAGAACCAATTCAAACACCGAATGAGAACTTATTGAAATAGATTGAGTAACATTGGTAAGTCAAAACTCTAAAAATTCACTCTATCATCTTATTTACTAATTTCAGATTTTGTCAAACTTTAAATTTCAGATTTTGTCTAGCTTTTCGAAAGGTTAAAATCTGGTCACTCAAGACCTAAATAGTAATTCTCTGCGAATCGACATATAACTATTACTTGATAGAATTATGCAATTGTTATCCGACTCGAAGGAAACTAAGTTATAAATTTATTAACTATACATATTTCTGTCGTCACCAGGGGCGGACCCATAAACCTGAAATGGAAATTTTTTTTGGACCCAGTATATATTTGCTCCTGTGCCTACCCTTGGTCCAATGCTATGCTTATCCCTGGCTCAAAGAAAAATAATAAGTAAAACCCATTCCGTTATTTACAGCTAAATGCCACTGGAGATAAATCCGAATACAGCTAAATCCGAATATAAGTACGGCCCATTCTTTGCTACTTTTTCCATTTTTCGCTGTTGAAAAATTGGGACCAGAGAGCAAAACCAAAAACCAAAAACAAAAAACTTCATTTGCTATTGCCTAATCCTGTTTGTCCCAAAAAAATTTTTTTTAACACTTTTATTGTTATTTTGTGCCTACTCCTGATCAAATTCCTGAGTCTGCCCCTGGTCATCACAAACTATTGTTTGATTTCTCTCACAAGTACCGTGTGTGGCATCTTTTTTTCTCAGAATATTCTGGCACAACCATATCACAAAGCACATTGTTACCTGAACCCTTCTGGCCTTCTTGCATGCTGAGTGTAGGATGGCGCTGTTATATTGCCCTTGACAAAATCAGTGACACTGTCTCAGTTCTGACATGAGTTCAATGACAGCCTCCCTTACCTTTGTTGCATATTTGTATTGGCCAAACATGTGTGCTGTTATTCCTCTGAAGGTGCTGTTGATGCTAAACAAAACATAATCAAAATGTTGTGATCTTTTATTCATGCGCAGTGAAAATAATATATATCATATCTAATAATTTTATTTTGATATTTAAATTTGAGTGAGGCTATGGTGCTATGCATAGCACCAATGGCTAGTGTACTACGGCTCAATATGGTACTTTTTAAAATCCTAACGGTCGATCCGACCGTTCAATGTGATATCCATATGAATATGTACTTGCAAACTAAATTTTATATTTTTTCGAATTTTTTTACTATTTTTTCAGATAGATAAAAAAATCAGTGTTTTTTGAAAATTCTGGACCATCAAAATTCTACCTATCCGAAAAAATAGTAAAAAAATTCGAAAAAATATAAAATTTAGTTTGCAAGTACATATTCATATGGTTATCACATTGAACGGTCGGATCGACCGTTAGGATTTTAAAAAGTACCATATTGAGCCGTAGTACACTAGTCATCCGTGCTATGCATAGCACCATAGCCTCACTCAATTTGAATTTTAAATTCTAAGTTAGCACAGTTCTAAAAATAGAGACATATAGAGGTAACTGAATTCTTTTTTTTTTAAAAGACAGATACAAATAAAATTATTTTTTTTGCTAACTTATCAGAACAGATAGGGGTAAATTTTTTTCCATAAAGACTATTTTATATCGTTACCCTCATTACCTATAAAGTAATTGGGTGCGTCAATGGGGGTTTAACAGCGAAGAGGTCTGATCATCTTCACATACAAATGAATAAAGAAAGCTTGAGTTTAACTACTATCTTCTGGGCCTAGGGCTGGTTGAGGCTCAATTCATTAGCTAATTCTGGGCCGCAGCACTCAAATCTTTTATTTCCGGTTGCTACTTATGCTGAGCGGGTAAGTTGTATTAGCTACAATTTTGAAACAATATTCCCAGAGACCTAGACAGTAGACACTATTTTGCTGGCCCGTATCCTCTCTATCTATCTCTCACTCCTCTGACCTTTGTCACTTGTTTCCTGGCCGCAGTTGACTAAAATTCTCACTATTAAGGTGTGATTAACTGATTATCCCCAGTACCTGACCGGGTTAGGTAGCTATTTAGAATATGGAATTCATTTTGAGATCTGTGCCAAATTAAAATGGACGACTCAGATCTCATTCTAAATGGTCAGGTATTGCACTGGATCTGAATTCCCAATAATACGAGCGGACAGACATTAAACATTGCTGGTAGGAAAAGGAGAGAAAAAGAGGAGAAACTAACAGAGAGCGATGGCACAGGTGGCAGACGATGTTTTGACAGGGAGGCTGTACAGGATACGGCGAACGGTGATGCAGATGCTCCGAGACAGGGGATACCTGGTGCTTGATTCCGAGGTCAACATGACCCGCTACGAGTTTGTGACCCGCTTCGGGGAGCCCCTTCGTCGGGAAGACCTCACCATCAACAAATCCCGCAAGGGAGACTCCTCCGATCAAGTACCAGATCTCTTCTCCTACTTGTGTTATCTTAACTCGTCAAAATTAAATTTAGAGATCTGGTGGTGAACTTCCTTTTTGTCTAGCCAATTCATCTTGAATGTTTGCTTGTTTGTGATCTGAGGTTACAAATAGATCTTCATTTTAGGGGATTTGTGATGCTCTGGAGGTTGTAAAAGTGGGATCACACTCAAATGCTTCAAGTAGTACGTCCATTAGTGATGTTGATGAAATAGGAGCGGCTATTCAGGCTTTCTTAACTTGAACCTTTCTAAATTTGGAATCCAAATGAAATTACACTTGGTGTGTTTTTTTTTTTTAGATATTTCTACATATAATTTTGGAAAGTTAGTTTCTTTTTACAAATTGTAAGATTGTCATGTTCTATTGATGTTTTTTAATCTGAGATGATCAACAAAAATAGTTTGCATTCTTTTATTCTTATATATATTTTTCGGAGGTCATTCAATCAAGCTAGTGAGATAATTAAAAGCAATGACAAAAATATTTTTTCATTCAAAGTATGCCCACTTTGGGCCAACATTTTGCCTTCTTTTTTTTTCTTTTTTCTTTTTACCTTTTTGACCAAGCACTATGCCTGACGAGTAAAAATAGAACATGTTGCCCAGAGGAAATAGGATTTTAGATAGGTTGATAGAAGCTTAGATATTTATTTTTTTGAGAAATATTTTTTTAGAGTTTATATAATGCTGCCTTAGTAATGACCATTAATGGAAGCTAGCTTTGTGGACATTATGTGGTTGTTCATATGGTGTGGTGTCCCTTGATAGTTTCTTACCCAGCACATTTGCTACGATATGCATTTATGCAGCCTTGGAATATCAAAGTCAAAGAGGAGTTTGAGATCCCAACTCTTTGTAATAAGATTTAACAAACGTTTTATATCTTTATAAAGTTATTATTCATGATCTTCAAACAAGGGAAGGGAATCAGGTTCGGGAGTATAGGGAGGAGAATTTTTTATTTATAGAAAATATAATAAAATAAGAGAGGGAAAGAGAAAGAGTACCTTGGTTTTTCGATGCATAGAAGTATCGGTAGAATTTTTCCCGATCCAAACTATGAACTGGTAAAAATTCTACTGATCCAAAGACCTCCCCCCCTCCCCGGTTGTCTTCTTTCTGTGTTTCATTGCAATATTTACCCTGCACTTCTCCCTTTTAATAAGTTGCTTTGAGTGCGATACTGACCTGTTACACAAGAAGTAATGAAAAAATGCCACAGAAGATCCTACCGTATTTTTAAGTGGAAAATAAAAATAAAATAAGATTTGGATCAGTGGAATTATTACCAATCCAAAGTTTGGATCAGTAAAAATTCCACCATCCCTTCTATGCATCAAAAAATCAAGGTACCCTTTCTCTTTCCCTCTCTTATTTTATAATATTTTATATAAATAAAAAATTCTCTATAGGGAATCGTCATAAAAAAAAGGTTTGATTATGGAGTCATCATCTAGGGGCTGGTCCTTGGATCTCTTGCCTCAAGTCATCTCAAAACTAGAGTTCTACGGCACTTTTACTAACACTGCGCTC
Organism: Carex kokanica; assembly: GCA_025461125.1. Classification (NCBI taxonomy): domain Eukaryota; kingdom Viridiplantae; phylum Streptophyta; class Magnoliopsida; order Poales; family Cyperaceae; genus Carex; species Carex kokanica. The sequence goes on from JAJGRX010000531.1 coordinate 76,148, forward strand.
TTATCTTCTAGTGACTGAGGTCCTTTGACAAGCATCATCAGAATCTAGGATTTTACTTTTTTTTTTTTATATATTATTTCATGTGAAATATAATACATAATGCTCCAGGGATTAGAAAATGTACTTTGTCCCTGAAGTTAGCAGCATTTGTAATTTCAAGGTTTGCTAATTTAGTAATTTTCTGTGTATTATGACATGCGAGAAAGATTTGTTGCATAAAGAACCTCACATGAAATTACCCTTATTTTCTTCATTTTTAATTTATTCTGTGTAATGTGTCCTATTGAACCATCAGTAGAAATTTGAAAGCATTGTGATTCACTTTACCTCCTTTTTTCTATTTTTTTGCATGAGCAGCTTTATGTTTTTTTCCCCACTGATGAGAAGGTTGGGATGAAGCACATTAAGAAGTATGTTGAATTGATGAAACATGAAAATGTATCGAGAGCTATTTTAGTTACTCAGCAGAATTTGACTCCGTTTGCAAAATCCTTCCTTCTGGAGTTGTCTTCAACAATGCATATAGAGGTTTTCTCGGTTGGTTTCAGACTCAATGGAGAAATAACTTAAATATCTTGAATTCAAAGGAGCTTGCAGGAACTTAACATGCATTTTGTTTATTATTTTTGGTGAATGCATGCAGGAGGCTGAGCTCCTAGTAAATATTAAGGATCATGTCCTTGTACCAGAGCATCAGGTTCTCACAAATGAGGAAAAGAAGACTCTCTTAGAGCGATACACTTTGAAGGACACACAGGTATTGGCTTAAAACACAAAATTAGACCAACAGCTTTTCAAGGATTTTTTAATGTTTCAAAGTTATTATTACCAAATTCGAAAATTTAGGGAATAAAATTTCTCTACACGTAAGTTCAGTAAGATTGGAAGCAGTTCATTGTAAACAACTTCTACAGTCACCTTTTAGTAATTCATATTCTGAAGTCATAATGTTTGGTTAATAATAAGTTCAAGATCCAGTTGAGGCGTCTAAAATTAATAGCACTACAGAGAGGAATTTTGACTGAGTCAATATCAATAATTTTATTTGGTTCGTCTTCAAATGCTTTGGTTGTCGAGAAACAGTAGTTCTGGAAAATAAAGAAACTGGATTAAAACGCACCTTTAATCCCTGTACTTCCAAACAGGGCAATTTAGTCCATCTACAATTTTCATGTACTCTGGGATCGAGGAGATGATCGTCCTTCTTAAATTACTAAGATCTCAATTTTGTTCTATTCTATTCCTAGAATCAGATCCTAATCTACTCCTATTCAATTCCGCTTACTGAAGGCATGCCTAGCCCATTTTTCAGGGTCTTTTCTTTTAGCCAACTGTGTTCCCCTTGGTTCAGTCTCCATTACCAAGTGAGAAAATTCTAAGTAGCTGCCTTCAAGGCTGGTTTGGATTTAAATAATATGTTTTCTTACATTGTATAAGAATTTGCAGTTTCATTATCATCATCACTTCTTATTTTGGAAGCGTATGATTCTACAATACAAAACATATTCTAATTTTTTTGGGGGGGTGTGGAGTGGGTGGCCATTGCTTTGGAATCGTTTTCTGTTCTCTATCCAAACCATCATAGTTAAAACAAAGAAATAAACCTTTCTTTTTTTGGAATCAGGATGGGGCAATTGCCAACATTTGGCTCCGCCTCTGCTGTTAAATGAGGAACTAATATTGCATGATTTTGTTTAAATAGGGGCCTGAAATCTGCTGTTAAATAAGGAACTAATATTGCATGATTTTGTTTAAATAGGGGCCTGAAACTATTTAAAAAGATTGTACTGTAGCAAGTAAACTGCTACTGCGTAGAAGTTTACGGACCAATGGATGCATTTAATTCCAGTCATTTAGTTCCATTTCTGTACTGAACTTTTATGCAATTGAATCTTGTTACCTAACTGATAACTTTCTAAGGTAAGAGTACGAGAGAGCAATGCAATCAGTTTTGTAAAAAAGTAGCATTTGAAATATGGAGACTTTGATTTTTGAAATATGGAAACATGCATACGTGAAAGAATTTTTGCTCTGTTCAGTAACATTTGAGGCAGTTTTACATTAGTTGGTTATAATATGCTTTCATTTATTATTATTTTTTGTGTGTATTTTGTTCTGATTGATTGTGTTTGATCAAATCTGAAGCTACCAAGAATCCAAATGACTGATCCAGTTGCGAGGTACTACGGCCTCAATCGTGGTATGGTTGTAAAGATCATTCGCCCCAGTGAGACTGCTGGAAGATACGTTACTTATAGGTATTGTGTGTGAATCAAATTTAGAAACTATTGATCTATATATTTGTTGTAACAATTAATAATATATTTTTCTCTAACTGCCAGAGTGCCAGTGTACTGAATGGCAGTAATATGAGATAAATTGCATTCAATAAAAAACAGTGTACAATATATAAAATTGTGGAAATAATTGAATAAGGAGCTAATAAAGTCTCAATAAATCTATGTGGAAAGTTCTTTTTTGTTTTCCTTTTCAGATATGGCTTTCTTGTTTTTGTCTGCTTTGCATCATCATCATTCGTCTCGTATAGGACGGGTCCGACTCTGCTGCTTTTCTAGCAGAAAAGGAGGACCCTCCTCTTCCAAATTCAACGATTCAAAATTTTTATTCACGTATCTCGATAAAAAAAAATTTCATACACAAATCACAACGAATTTTGAATCATTGGATTCGGAAGAGGAGGGTCCTGCTTGTCTACTGGAAAAGCAGCGGAGTCCATTCCGTATAGGACATGGTACGCATAAAAGAGGAAGCACGAGATGTTTAATTTAATCAAATTTGACCAAATTGAAAATGAAAATTTGCAAAATTCTAACAGGAGAGATACAGCAGTTGCGTTTTTTCTAATGCATCTTTAGCATTTTATCACGTGTTAGCAGGGAAAGGACAGAAAAAAGGATTACCAATTTTTTCCAAGCCTACCAAATCGTCACTCTGGTACGGCCCAATTAAGTCCAATCTACCCAAACTATATACCCCAGATAAAGGCACAAATAAAGAGTAAAAGAGATGATTGAACGAACCTCCTTTTTTTTTTTTTTCTTTTTCTTTTTTATTAACAGCCTTTTCATTTATATCATATTCAACAAAGCTCTAATTTTTATTTGTTCCTTTGCTTGTCGTTATGAGAATAAAAGGTCCATGATTACTTCTCATGATTTCGTGCAATCTTTTTATTTAATTATTTTATGATAATTAGCTATTAGGGTCGGGCAAATATGTTTGTACTAGGGTTTTGAAAACGGTCTGGGCCGGTCCGGTTCGGTCTAGACCCGGCCGGATCATGGTTCCAATGGTCCACGGTTCACACGGGTTGGGTGGGTTCAATTCTTGGGGGTCAGCCAAAACCCGTGCTTGGACCGTGGTCCAAATTAACACGGTTCGGTCCGGGTCTGGGTTCGGTCCAAGGTTCGATCGGTTTTTTTTTTTTTTGCGTGGTCTGGCGCGGGTCCGAGGGGTTAGGCACGGTCTGGGTCCGGGTCAGCGTGGGTTGGCGTAGGTCTGGCGCGGGTCCGGGCGGGTTGGGTCCGGTTCTACCCGGGGCTGTCCGGGTTTGGTCCGGTCCGGTCCGGCACGGGTCCACGGGTTTCCACGGTTCGGTCCTACACAGGTCTAGGGAAAAAAATCGAACCAAACCCGTGCTAGACCCGTCCCTAGCTTTGGTCCGGTCTAGATCCGAATAACGGGTTGTCTGGCCCGGCCCTGGACCGGCCGGGTTTTTTCAAGCCACTAATTTGTACCTAAGCGGAGAAATTTTTTATCTATAGAAATTATTAAATATAGATGTATGGAAACAGAAAGAGTGCATTGTTTTCAACAAATATGAATAGATCTGACTCAATGAGTCCGATCCAAGTTTATGGATCTGTCTCAATGGTCCAGATCCATCAATAACCTGATTTTCTATGACATCCATATTTCAAAATAAATTATCAGGATGATCAAATAAATTATTGTTAACATAATACTATCTTTATTTAAAAGAGAAAGCAATCGACTAATAGGCACTAGGTCGTCAATTTAATTATGCGAACTGAAATTATATCCATCTCATTTAATTGTAATAATATTTTTCTATAAAAAACACCTGTTTAAAAAGGACCATATAATTTCTACAGTTCTACAAATTAAAAAGAATTCACAATTCGAAACTTCGAATTGAGATTAAAAGATCATATTGGTTTTTGGTATTTCAATACACCGTCTAACACTCTAACCGCGTTTTCGACTGGAGCACAGCAATTAATAATCAATTCCAATTAATATCCGATCAACGTCTATGCATGCCACAGAAAATTAGGTTATTGATGGATCTGAACCATTGAGACCGATCCATAAATTTGGATCTGACTCACAGATTCTATATTTGTTAGAAACGAGACACTATTTTTGTTTCCGTAGATCTATATTTAATAATTTCTATAGATAAAAAATTTCCCCTAAGCGGAGGCGCCATCGTACCGACCATGAACAAGTAGCCCAATGGCACACAGATTCTCGCCGAAAGGCGGTTTATCCATTTTAATTTTGATCGAATATTATAGGTGGCTAATTTTAAGCACCTGTCCTTTTCTCTTCCTCTTTTCTAGGAGGGAAAAAAACCCTCTCCGGGAATTGTATGCTACTACCTACCCGCCTACGGCCTACCCATAAACTCGGTCATTCCTTAATTCCTTTACAGAATGTCAGTCCTTTTCTTAATTTAATTTGTCAAATTAAACTTTGCTTTGTTTATCTGGATCATGTGGTGCAATAGATTCATGAGAATATGGAAGTGTAGTTATAACCAGAGCAGGTACGTAGTGAAATTTTCAAATTGTGGAGATCAAACACATATTGAGAATAAATTTTACAGTACTATAATATTTTATTCTAAATTATATAGAAAATTATACATAAATACAATTCTTTTTTTAGAAAAAAAAATGAAAGTTAATTGACTCCTATCTGGTAAGTAGTCAAAATTTTATGCAAGAAAATTATGATGGCTGTCGAGTATGGTTAATTTAGTAGTCAGAATTTTAATGCTTTTATTTTTTATATCTCCATTATACGTTTAATTTTAAAACCTTATACTTTATATTTAAAATGCAAATGTTAAAATAAGGTCATTAGATATGATTTACATTATTTTCTCAAGACAAACATAAAATATTATAACATTTTGATTAATATCAAAATTTTGTTAAAAATATACTGATCTGAATTATTTTTGGATATACATTTTTTGAGTGTTGTTGCCAACTATTTTTTCTAAAAAGTAACTTCATATTTTATATAATTATGTGATTGCATGGCGCAGGAATTCAGACCACAACACTGATGTGAATAATTTTTTGATATAAATTTTCTCAGTTTTATTGCCAACTATTTTTTTCTAATTTGTAACTTCATATTTTATATAATTATGTAATTGCATGAGTATGAATTCAGACTGCGTGATTAAAACTATTTTTTATTGTCAATAGTTATATTTTAACTTTTTATCTGTTGTTATGTAACCGTGACCTTTTATGTTTGTTAGAAACCGAGGAACAGAGAAATCAAACAATCAGTGAAAGGCAACATGTTTAATACATACTATCTATCTACAGCAAATCAAGAGAGCAACACCTCAGACACCGCAATACGCCTGGACTAGGACCTCTATTTAATTGAAGTGTTGATTGAGCGCTCTTTATTTATTTCGTACAGAACATTCAGGAGCAGCGATAGCGATACGATATACCCCTGCTGCTCTTTTTTTTAAGGGGAAATTTCATATATCCCCTCAAATATATATATATAGAGAGAGGGATGCTTCGGTGGACATAAGGACTTATTTGTAAAATAAACATATTTTCATTTTCAAAGTTCAAACAGTCGATCCGACCGTTCAATATTATCTCCATATTAAAATGTACTTGGAGGTCAAATTTTACATTTTTTTTGAATTTTTTTACTATTTATTAAGTATTTACAAATCAATGGTCTGAATTTGACTAGTTTTTGTAAAATACTTAATAAATAGTAAAAAAATTCAAAAAAATGTAAAATTTGACCTCCAAGTATATTTTAATATGGAGATAATGTTGAACGGTCGGATCGACTGTTTGAACTTTGAAAATGAAAATATGTTCATTTTACAAATAGGTCCTTATGTCCACCGAAGCATCCCTCATATATATATATATATATATATATATATATATATATATAGAGGAGGGATCCAATTACACCTTTTTTGGTGACACACTTTGACACCTACCATTTTTAAAGTCCAAATAGTCGATTTAAACCATTCAACATGATGGATATATTAAAATGTGTTTGGAGATCAAATTTTACATTTTTTTGAATTTTTTTGCTATTTATTAAGATGGTTACAAAAATCGTTGTTTTCAGACCATTGAAAAACAGCGATTTTGTAACCATCTTAATAAATAGTAAAAAAATTCAAAAAAATGTAAAATTTGATCTCCAAGCACATTTTAATATGGTAATCATGTTGAATGGTTCGGATCGGCTGTTTGGATTTTGAAATCGCAAAATTGACCTATATAAAAAACGGTGTCATGATGTGTCACCAAAAAAGGTGTAATTGGATCCCTCCTCATATATATATATATGAGTGAGGCTATGGTGCTATGCATAGCACCAATGGCTAGTGTACTACGGCTCAATATGGTACTTTTTAAAATCTTAACGGTCGATCCGACCGTTCAATGTGATATCCATATGAATATGTACTTGCAAACTAAATTTTATATTTTTTCAAATTTTTTTACTATTTTTTCAGATAGGTAGAAAAATCAGTGTTTTTTGAAAATTCTGGACCATCAAAATTCTACCTATCTGAAAAAATAGTAAAAAAATTCGAAAAAAATATAAAATTTAGTTTGCAAGTACATATTCATATGGTTATCACATTGAACGGTCGGATCGACCGTTAGGATTTTAAAAAGTACCATATTGAGCCGTAGTACACTAGCCATCCGTGCTATGCATAGCACCATAGCCTCACTCCACCCTAGTTCTACTCATATATATATATATATAGAGTAGGGCTATTGTACTTCGCGAAGTAAAACTTCGTTTTACTTCACGCTCATACTCCTATTTCCAAAATCCAAATCGTCGATCCGAACCGTTCAAGTTGTTCTCCATATTGAAATGTGCTTGGAGACCAAATTTTACATTTTTTGGAATTTTTTTACTATTTATTAAGCCACTTTGAAAATCGCTGATCCATTGTGAATAGTAAAAAACAGTAAAAAATTCTGGACCAATGGATCAGCGATTTTCAAAGTGGCTTAATAAATAGTAAAAAAATTCCAAAAAATGTAAAATTTGGTCTCTCCAAGCACATTTCAATATGGAGAACAACTTGAACGGTCGGATCGACGTTTTGGATTTTGAAAATGGAAATATGAGCGTGAAGTACAATATTGGTTTTACTTCATGAAGTACAATAGCAAAATTATATATATATATGAGCGTGAACTAGGACCTCTATTTAGAGGAAGGAAGAAGAGTTGCATCCAAAGCATCTATCTCAGCACGATCTCTGAGGGAATCAGAGAGGTCAGAACTCTTTAACCCAAGTGCTGGGTCTTTCTCTGAGTCCTAAGTACTGCTTCTCCTTTCTGGGTATCGGTATCCGACAGAATTATAATACTGCCTGCCTGAGATAAAGTAGAAACATCCATAGATAAAACTAAAGTTACTTTAAAAAAATATTCATTCTAAATTTGATTTACACCAATAAGAAGTCAAAGCTATTATTTGAGAAGCTAATGAAGCACAAGTGGGAATAACAGAATCATTAAAGCAAACCTTATTTCTTGTAAGCCAAAATAACCCAACTAGTGGCTGCCCTAATCAGTTCAATTAAAAATCTATCTTTAAGAGGTATTCAAGCATCTAAAAGCCATAAATTTGAGACAGTTTCACAATTAAAGACAAAATTATTATGGGTTGCAATACAAGACCAAATAGTTGATGCAACAGAATTACAAAAATGACAGGTGACTTCATCTTACCATCCTTGCTTGGCTTAATTGTCCTTAGTTAATAATCTACCTTCTTTAACAAGCCATGTGAATCTTTTAATCTTAAGAGGTATTTTAGTTTTCCAAAGAGTGGTGTAAGTATTATTCTTAGGGACCAACTAACTATCCCCCATCTCCCATCCCCCATTCATCCCCCAGTCAATAACTGTCTTTGTTGACTGCTAATTAAGATGGGACCACAAATTTCAGCGCTAAAAGACAAAACAAAACGTGTCATTATCGCAGTGAGTGCAAGTATTCATATATAATACATCAAGTATTCATATCTAAGATATCAAGTATTCAAAAAAAAACTGGACACATCATTCACTCATCTTTTACACGTTTTTATAGATGGGTTTTTTTTCTCCGTTCACTCTAATCAATATTTCTGACAATCTAGTAGGAATTTTGCAAATATAAAACCACGAATGTTTTCTACAAAATTTTCTCTTTCAAATGAGATCCATGATGACATACTTTCGAGTTGTTCGTTGCACAAGTATTCATACCTTGTCATTCAAGTATTCATATATCATCGAACAAGTATTCATACCTCATCAGTATTTCACAAATAAAAAACTAGACACATAATTCACTCATTTTTTACCGATTGAAATTTCGTTACCACTCAATTAATGGAAGTGTCCAGTACACTCTATCTTAGGTATGAATACTTGTTCGACGAGGTATGAATACTTGCTCGACGTGGTATGAATACTTGCATGACGAGATATAAATAATTTTACGAGGTATGAATACTTGCGCGACGGATAACTCAAAAGTATTTCATCATGGATCTCATTTGAAAGATAAAATTGCGTAGAAGACGTTTGTGATTTTAGATTCGCAAAATTCTTCACAAATTGTAAGAAATATTAGTTAGAGTGAACGGAGAAAAAAAAATCACCTCCAAAAACGTGTAAAAGATGGGTGGGTGATGTGTCCAGTTTTTTTTTAAATACTTGACATCTTAGATATGAATACTTAGTGTATTATATATGAATACTTGATGTATTATATATGAATATTTGCGCGTCAGTTATAAAAAATTTCAAATATAAGTGGTCCCCCATGTAATTAATGATTGATACACGTTTTCTTTTGTCTTTTTGTACTTGAAGTTGTGGTCCCCTACATAATTAATGATTGGGGGATGAATGGGGGATAGGAGCCGGGGGAAAAAAATCTTTATCCTTATTCTTAATACTCTCATATTCTAACCAAACATAAAGGGAGTGAACCGAGAAATGGCCAGAGGAATGCCATCTCCAATAAATTAAATCAGGTCCTGTGGAATTAGCATTAAAGACAAGGGAATAACTAATAGTAGATTAGAATTGTAACCACTCAGTGATTAAAGTCCCAGTTAATTGCCTATTAAACATAAGAGTAAGAGAAGATGGAGAAAGAACATCACATACAGAGATATGGGGATCAAAAGCAATTCTAAATAAATTAGGATATATACTATATAAAGCACTCTCCAAACCATCTGTCCAACTAAAAGAAAGTTGAATGGCCATTACCAATAGATCTATTAATACCTAAGTCAACAATATGTCTAATTGTTAAGATACCTGACCAAAAAGAAGAACACCTTGAAATTTCTAGACCTGAATTATTATATTTTTTAGCCAAGATAGCTTTCCATTTATTAGAGACAGTTGGGTCTTTAAATCTAAACCACCATTTAGCTAGCAAAGATATGTTCATCCTATCTAAATTAAGGACCCCCAATCCCCCTTGAGATTTGCTAAGACATACTTGAGGCCATTCTACTAAATGGTATTTCTTCCTAACAAGATTAGAACCTGACCATAATTTTTTTTCCTTATTCTGTCAATTGTCAATCTAATATTTACAGGTTGTTTGTAAATAGATAACCAGTACAAGGGGATTGCATAGAGCACTGAATTAAGTAAGGTAACTCGTCCACCTAAGAACAAAAGTTTTGAGTTCCCTTCTAGGTCTGCAGCTTACTTTCAATAAATTGAAAAATGAGTTTTAATAAAGAGTAAAATGGGTAATTTATATTTTATAATGAGTTTTAATAGAAAAATCAATAAATTGGTTGAATTTGTTAGTTTTTGAACTTTAGAAGGGTAAATGATATTATGAATTTTAGAGAGGGTAATACGTAATTTCAAGGTTTTTGAAGGAGATACATGAAATTCTCCCCTTTTTTTTTAATTCCTTAACGGTAACGTCTGTTCCTGTTTAATTAGTCATGACTGACGAACATAACAAGACGAATAACATATCTCCTGAGAGGCTGAGAGTTTGACATGCGGAAAGAAATATAATTGAGCTCTCAAAAGGCTACACAAAATGGCGGCTATGGAAGATTGCTTATATTCACGGCGCACGCCATCATAATCATAGCTCATATATATTGTTGTTTTACCGAAATTCTTTTAGTTACCAAAGCTAAAAAATCAAATTAAAAAGAATGCCACTCTTTTTTTCTTTTCTTTTTTCAATCCTATCACTCACACGGACTCAGTTCGTGCACCAAAAGAGTTGGTGCGCACACCAAGTTAGCTCTAAGTTGGTGCATCAAATTGATTATTTTATTATTTTTTAGTTTTTTTTTGTGCGCCAACTTGGTTAGTGCACCAATTTTTTTTTTTTTAGTTGATGCACCAATATTTCGCATGATTGATTCAGAACAGAACTACAATCCGCCAATCCAGTCCGCACACCAAGTGTTTGGTGCGCCAATCCAGTCTGCGCACCGCGCTATCTTGGTGCACAAACCCAGTCCGCGTGAGTGTTAGGATTGAAATTACGCTGGAGAGGGTGGTAATCGTTTAATTTTGTTTTTTTTACTGTGGTAACTAAAAAAATTTCGGGTTGTTTTATGGGTAATTTGTAGAGAACATAACCTCGTATGTTTCACCTCCCAAATATTTGAATATTTTTTATCTTTCATTTTTATCGTTCATGCTTTTTTATTTTTTGGTTTCTTTTATCAGTGTTGATATTTTATATCTTCCATTTTTTCATTCATATAGTTTTTGTTTTTTTTTATCAATAAGGCCGAAATTTTTTTAGTTACCACAGTATTAAATCAAAATTAAATGGTTACCATCCGGCTCAAGCGTTTTCTAATCGTACCACTCACGCGGATCCAGTTCGCTCATCAAAATGGGTTGGTGCTCGGAATGGGTTAGTGCACCAACTGGTGCGCAAACTGGGTTAGAGCACCAACTGTTCCGAAATTTTTACTGCTCTTCAGTGCGTTTCACCCCGTTTGAGCACCAATTTTGCACCAATTTTGGTGCGCCAACCCAGTCCGCGCACCACCTCAATTTGGTGATCGAACTGGATCCGCGTGGGTGGTAGAATTGAAAATAGCTTGGACCGGGTGGTAATCATTTAATTTCTATTTTTTACTGTGGTAATTAAAAGAATTTCGGGTTATTAGGATAGTTAACGATATAAACACAAGTCAATTACATATACCAATTAAAAATTAACAAATAATATTGAGTATAGGAAATAAAAAATAAACCAACCGGACATCTTTAATAGAGATAATATTCCGCTTGCTTAAAGATTTATATTTTCTTAGAAGTAAAAAAATAATTTGAAAAACAGTAGAGACTATAAATGATAATGAAAGGAGATTATTGTCTCAATGAAAGTAAATTTCACAGATCAAAACTAAAAGTTAGTAGCGAATTTATTTTGTCAAAACACTAATTAGTTATATTTCATGTATGAATCCTTCAACAAAAGCTAACTAACCTCATTTTTAGCAATGTAAATAATAGTTACCTAGATTGATTAGTTGAAAACAATGGTCCTAATTTCGACGTCAAATTGCTATTAAGATTGATTAATTTATGACTAATTTTGATTTAGTCAGTATTTTACAAAAACTCATTTTTTTGAATTTTTTTACTATTTTTTAAGTATTTTACAAAAATTAGTCAAATTCAGATCATTGAATTTTGTACTCACCTTAATAAATAGTAAAAATATTCAAAAAACTGTAAAATTTGATCTGCAAGCACATTTTATTTAGATAATCATGTTGAACGGTTTGGATCGATGATTTGGACTTTGAAAATGTAGAAAATGAGGAGGATAACTTTGTGGTAACTCAAATGTGGTGTAATCGGATCCCTCCTCATGTTTTAATGTTTTATTTAATAAATAATAAAAATAATTATTATATTAGTATTACCCGCTACTGTTTCGTTATCCGACAACCATAACAGATAAGAATAGAGTACATGTAAGATAATTTGTAGCGGGTATGAGTAAGATACTAATAAGTATATTTTGTAACAGGTACATATATAAAAATACTTCCACCCAGCTCTTACCGTACCCGTTAATATCCCTACTAATTGGACTCAATTTAAAACCTTCCCGTTTGTCCAGACTTGATCTCGCGTCTTCCAGGTCATCAATCACACTCTGGGGGATATTAAATCTTCCCATAGCAAATACAATATAACGGACATTAAAAAAGAAACAAAAACAATCCATTGTTGCAAATCCACTGTAGTCGCTTCTGTTTGAAAATCTTAATGATGTCCCACCAGCATACAAAGCGACCGCTGAATATAACCGAATTAATTGGTCTCGATCATTCGTGGGCCCGGTCGGTAACTGATTTGTGATAGGTTTTACAACGGAGAATATGCAACAGAAAACCTGAATTCACAAATACAATTGTTTTTTTTTGGAGCGATTGTCTGTACCAAATCTGCTGCGCTTATTTGCGTAGAGAATCACTGTGCGGCCTTTTGACATATATAGACCGCTGGATTTTAGAGTAAATTGAACTGCGGGTCCCGCTTGCCAAGTGGAGCACCATAGAATTTGAACGATTGTTTACTAAATCTCTTTTTTCTTTTATATTTTTTCTCGGCCTTTTGCTTTCCCCTCTCTTCGCTTTCAAGTGCGCCGTCCCCCCACTCCAGTATAAATTAAAAAAATTCCGAAGTTTAAACACGGAAAAGATCAAAAATAATTGAAAGCGCTCTTTAAGAATTCAATTCGAATTCCTTACGCATCGAATTCTTCTAGATAGTCTAGTGCGAATTGGAGAAGTTTTGACCTTTCTCTGGATTCAGTGGTCATCTGTGAGGTGAGTTTCGTGTTTTAAATTAATTTTAGCTATTTTGAATTTAAGAGCTAGATTCCTTTTGTTTTGTTTTCTTCGACCGAATTTCATGGTTTTGTTTGGTTTAGTTAAAATTGATTGCTTCAGTTAGCTTTATTAATAAGAAGTATTATAAACACAGTTAAAAAGGCCCTTTCCACGTAATACCAAAACAATTTAATTCAATTTTATCTTTTTGGTCTTTTGCCTATAATCGTTAATTTCTGTTATTATCTGAGGCCAATTTTCAATTGGTTCAAAGTGAAACTGCTCGTTTGTCTGTTAAAACTCACTCAGCAGAACGCAGTTTGTGTTTTATTTTCTTCAATTTATTAGATAATTTTTCTATCAGTTGTAATGAATGAAAATAACTGTTATTTCGTTTAATCTAACACAGTAAACACAAACTACAGTTAAATAATGACACGGGTCATTTATGATTCGGGGGAAAGTATGCACAAGGAGGCAAAAGACATGGTTTCACGAGATGTTAATTTGCCAAAGGGCCGATTTCCTGATTACAAAACTGGGGCTAATAATACCATAATTGAGCCAGAAGAAGCCCCAAAATCAGCACCTTTAAAGGAGATTGTTGCTAAAGAGACGGCTCAGTTGCTTCAGCAACAGAAACGGCTCTCAGTTCGCGACCTAAAAGAGAAGTTTGAAAAGGGACTCGCTGGAGTTGCCAAGTTATCTGACGAGGTTTTATTTGTATAATTCTATTTATTAGCAATTTGAGAAGCTGTGCGCATGTTGGTATCATTGATATAGTACCAAACTACCAACTTTCAATCACAGTTCCCCTCAAAAGATGATAAGTGTTAAAATTACTATTTGGTTGGACATTGTTATATGTTGTTCAAGGATAGTTCTGTGTCAGTTATGCTGTCATTGGATTGATAGTTCTATTATTTATCAGGCTAAGAAGAGAGAGGCAGCTTCTTTGGATAGACAAGTGTTGCTAAAGAAGCTAAGAGATGTCCTCGACTCTCTAAAAGGTCGCGTGGCAGGTCGAAACAGAGATGAAACTGAAGAAGCAATCTCATTGGTTAGGTTTCTTTTACCCTTTTATTTATTGTTAATTCTATTTCATATTCAGGGGAAATAGCCTAAAGGCCTAATGTCTTATATGCCCAATCTGCTTCAAGATGTCCAAACTACCCCTCTTGAGAGGAGGGGTTTAGGTACTATTTTTGATTTTTTGGAGGGCCATGCAAGTTGTTTTTGATGTTTTTTGTAAACTGACATGAAACCATGCCCATTATTTTTTCTTTAATCGTTGTCAAAATAAAAATATGCATATAGGTTGAGGCTTTGGCAGTTCAGCTTACACAAAGAGAAGGAGAGTTGATTCATGAAAAGGTGGAAGTCAAGAAACTTGCCAACTTTCTTAAGCAGGTTTGCAAGAAATAAAAACTAAATAAATCAAGAATAATAAAACACTGTCAGTTTAAAAATCTTTGCCCATCAATTCTGATCCATTGGTTTTTAGGCCACTGAAGATGCAAAAAAGGTGGTGGAAGAAGAACGAGCGCTTGCAATTGCTGAAATAGAGAAAGCAAAATTGGCAATAGAGAGAGTTGAGAAGGCATGGCTTGAGCGTGAAACAGTGGCCACTGATAAGGACCAACAGGTAATTATTTATTTTTGTAAGGTTACTTTTTGTCCAAAATGTAACTTTGAATGTTAGTTTTTAATAATAAGATAGACTTTATTTGTACAATTTTTACGGAAATGGGGATAGGAATTGGCATAGTATTCCTTAACCCTATTCAACACTACTTCAATTGAACACAATTATTCCGTGTCAAATTCTCTCTTGAACTTATCGTAGTTTCCAGTGGAATTTATTTACCAGTAACTTGTATCTTTTTTTTTTTTTTTAAATTAAACAATCCCAATACGTCTTGAAGACAGCCAAGTATTAGACCATTGATTCTTATTCTCTACATTGGGGTAATTTTCACAAATTTCTATGATGTCAGTATAATTTGGACAATTAATTTCAGGAATAAATCTCACCAAAAACCATGCCTTATGAAAAATATAATCTATATGAATTCAAGGTGCTTGTTTTTTTTTTTAACTTAGTGGACTCACAATGATGTCTTCTCCATGAACATGATTTCCAATACAATTTTCCTTTAGAACTGTGTTCAAACTGTCAATAAACCCATATTTATAACAGCAAGTTTGTCTTCCGAAACATATTTTCCCATCAATAAACCTTCCCCCTAATAATTTTATGTTTTGGTGGAATAAGGAACTGGAGGAATTAAGAAATGAAGTCAGAGAGGCCCGAAGGATTAAAATGCTGCACCAGCCAAGCAAGGTAATTTCAGCTTATCTTCTGTGTTTACCTCCTAGTTAATGTATAATTATTAATCCTAATATTGCATTGAATGCTTTGCCTTATATAGGTCATGGACATGGAATTTGAACTTCAATCATTGCGCAGTCTTGTTTGGGAAAAATCTCAGCTCTGTGCTCAATTAAAGAAGGAAGTTAGTCTGGATAACAAATTTTTTCAATATTTTTTGTTTTTGTTTTTAATCAAGCCGCTATCAAGCTTTGAGTGCACATTATACCTCATATAATTCGATTTTTTGCTGCACTCAACCATAATTTGCAATTCTTACTGGTACCTCTGAAAGGTATCATAATGAGGAACTGAAGTATTTGTGTTAATGTACTTCATTCTATGCAGCTTGCTATGATAAAAAAGCTCGAAGAAGTCAAGTCAACTATTTTTGAATTACAAGGGAATGAGGTCCTAGGTTCAATTTTAACAATTGTAGGTCAAGTTGATGCCGGGTCCAATATCTCAACTTGTTTAATCCAGTGGTTCCGCCTTCTACCTACGGGGACCACCCGAGAACTGATCCGTGGTAATAGTTAATTTGTATTTTAAATAAGGTTTTTCTCAACAAAAATGCTACTTTTATTCTTATCTTTTGAATTGGGGTAACAATTTCTTGTCAAGTGACCTGAAAAGCACTAGTGTATATTTCATCCCCAATGGACAAATATCGGAGATGCCTTCTTAGGTAGTACCTAATTATTGTACCTTTACTCAATATGTTGGAAAAAAAGAACATGACAGTTGCTTTGGTATTATTAGAAAAATAAATGAGTATAATGAGGATAAATTTCGTGCAACTTTAATTCGTTTTCTGTTTATGGGCATCCCTGATACATCCTGTTTATCTGTGCTATCTATCATGGATTGACATTTGCTAAGGTGCAATAAAATTGTTCCTCACTTGTTCTCCTAAAGTATCTTTATAAATAACTAATTTCTGTACACAGGGGCAACAAAGACAATGTATGCACCTGAGCCATTTGATGTGGGGAAAGTTTTACAAGCTGAAATTACTTTTAGTAGTGAAAAGGCCACGGTGGCAACAACTGGCCCAATAAATCCTGGTATGATATCATATTTGAAAATAATTTTATGCTTATCCTGGTAAATCGCAGATAATGCCACTCTCCTCGATTCTCCAAAGTTCCAACATATCATCTTTCAAGTATCTAAAAAGAGCAATGAGGGGGGGGGGTGTTTGAATTCCGATCCCCTAAAGTAACCCAATTTTTGAGTTGGGATCCGGACTGTCCGATCTGCACTGGCACAAATATTAAAGGGTCTCCGTGCATTCCACCTCGGGCCGGATTGGTCCGGATTCTGATTGGACGGTTCGGATCTAAACTCAAAATTTGGTTACTTTAGGGGATCCGGACCCGGGTTGTTTTTACATCTTTTGGATAAATAGGTAAATTAGGGGCAAATTTCATATATTCAATGCTATTTCTCAAGAGATATGGAGCATCCATACCTCTCGCAGGGGCATACTGGGTTGTGAAATTGGATTGTATTTGATGATTTTTTACTGGGTTGTGAAATTGCCTTTTGTTTGGAAATCTATTTTGATAATTGATATATGTCCAAAATTTAGCCTAATATTTGAGGGATTTATTTTTAACAGCTGCCGGTTTGGATAACTATGTTGGATCTCTTTACAAACTTTCTGATTCTGAGTTCACGGTATGCTTATTTTTTTTCTTGTTCTTGCTCTTTATTTTATTGTGCTGTTATTTGCATATCCTTACTTTTTGTAATTTCCTCATTTGCGTTTTAGGTCTCAGTCATACAAATGAATGGACAAGATTTTGCATCAAAATCAGTGCACACTTTTCATGTGGGAAGGTTAAGATTAAAGCTTCGCAAAGGAAGAAGCACCAAAGCTAAAGAATCTTATTCTAATAACATGATGGTAAGTAATTAACTTGACCTTTGTCTGGCTTACAGTACCAGTGATATACCCAGTTTGACACCATTTCGTAGTTCATAATTCGTGCCATGTCATACCAGTTTGCATGCAATATATAAAGGAGTATTGTCCTTCTGCTATATTAGTTTGGTAATTTGAGGCTTTAATGGTACTGGTTTCTGACCAAAGAAATTTCCCTTTTTGCTATCTAGCAGGAAAAGTATAGTAAATTACTGTATATCTGTTGCATTTCTCATCAACAATGCATTTCCTTAGTTGTGTTATTTTTGATGATTTATCAATTTAGTCTTATTTTGAATTTTATTTAATTCTTTGTTGACCAAGCAGCTATGTGGGTCCCGTGGTGGAGGTAATGCTGCTGCTAAGGCTGTATTCTGGCAAGCTAGAAGTGGTCAGAGCTTCACACTAGCTTTTCAATCAGAGAGAGAGAGAAATGCTGCACTCATTCTTGCTCGAAGATTTGCTTCTGACTGTAATGTAAATTAAAATTGTTGCACTCTAATGTATTTCTTACTTTTTGATTATCGCAATTGTTTAGTTTTTTTTGCAGTGTGGCCAAGTATGCTGAAAAAAAATTATCTGGAGCATCACAAATAATATTAAAATAGGGACAGTTTCATGTTTGGTTCTACAAATTACATATGTTTATAACAAAAGAAGAGATATCTTAAATATTTTCTTCAAAATGAGTGGCTGAACTCTAATCCACTTTTCGTTTGTTCTCTTGACGTACTTTGTTTAGCAATGGCATACAGTATGTCTTGACATTGTCGCAGTTTTCGATGAAATATTGCCTTATTAAATTAACTCTATTTTTGTTACCTATTTCAGGTGGCTCTTGTGGGCCCAGAAGATCAGAATTCAGTTGCAATGAGTTAAGCTAACTGTAATTGATGTATAGTATGTTGAGATATGTAATTGTTTATTTCCAAGGTTCTAAATAGCGCGTTATTACGCCGCTATAGCGTTTTTGGACTATAAAAGCTATGACGCTATTGCCGCTATTGCGGGCTATTTCGTGTTATAGCGGCGTTATATGGGCATAGCGCCGTTTTTTCAGCCGTTCTGCTATGACGCAATAAACGCTATTTAAACCTTTGTTTATTTCTATTTGTTTTGAGGTTGGATACAAAATTTTCTGTTTATCTTCTTTAAACTCAATTTTATTTATATATGAAGGGCATGGTTTTGTTTGCCCTTTGCGTGTATTGTAACCAGCTTGTATACGACCTTTTAATATTTCATTTTTTTCTTTTGTTGTGTAAATACTAAATACGTGTCTTTGTTGAATATTAGGTCGCAATAGAGAACTTCGTATTGCAATTGCTAGATCTGGATAATGTAATTAAAACAATGTTCTCGCATGTTTTTCTTGTAGGCTGTAAAAGCAAATCTTGTATATACTAATTTGAGCACTTAGTTGACACTAAATATAGGATAAATTGGTATTTGCATGTTTTCAATACAGATGCTGAATCAACTACTGTCAAAATCTGTCAAGGTAATACTACTTACCCAGTGTGCTATTTTAAACCAGTCCTTTTTATGTATCATGTATTTGCAGCCTTATTTTTAGTTTAAATTTATTTAAAAAGACCCCTATTTTATTTTAAAAAAGAAGAAAAAGTGAACAATATGCATATAGAGGGCATTTTTTTCGTTATACAACGAGTGCCTGAACCCACTGGTCAGGACAAATTCAGTTCGGTATCAGACAATAAAATTTCTAAATCCAGACTCCCTGGCACGAATCTCAAAACGGACTCAATAAAATTTCTAAATACATTTATTGTGTAATACTTGATAGCTTCTATTGTTGAGTGAATTTAAACTTCAATATCTTCTCAACGCTCTCAAATTTACTCATCTTTTAGAAGATATAGTTTAGTGTCTAGGATTTAGTTATAGAGCTTTTATATCTCCTCTAGTGTGGTCTGCTTGTATGGTGAGAAGGAGTACATTAGCCAGAGCGTTTCCGCTTACATATATCCATAGCTGTGTGACGATTCCAAAGGACTCTCCAGCTCGAGCTTTTAGGCTCAACTTGCATATTAGTTAGGCCGTGACTTCCCACCAATGTTGGACTCACATGTCACGTGTTATATTCTTTTTTTCTGGGTAATAGAAAAGGGGCGTCGACGAGGTTGCTCTACCCCGGAGACGTAGGCTTTTTACGATGAACTTCGTTATCATTTTGCATGTTAACTATCTCTAAACTCTACTCTATTTACTTTCCTTGCATACGTTTATTTGACTTATTAATTTAGAGGACTTAACCGAAAAATGTCTAAGAATATTTAAGACTCCCTTTAAACCCCCTCTAATTGTATCGAGTAATGTTAACATTACCTTCATTTAGTCACTTGCTACACGAATTACAACAAATACGATTGTGCAAGTATCAAATGCGAATCGAGTAATTATTCCATGGGGCATCCTAAATAGAATTATAAGAGAGATAAATTAAAAATTAGCAACAAATTATGTGAAATCATACGAATAATGTTCTCGTGTGCACAAAGTCACGAAGCAAAATAGCCTTGAAAAGAAAAAAAATCTTAAAGTAACAATATGTTTTAAATTAAAACCTGAGTAGAGTGTAGTGATTATTAATTTATTATGTGCCACTCTCTTTTTTATGAGAAATTTTACATAGCGTTCTTTTTCTTTTTTTTTCAAAATTTAGAAAAAAATATTTTTTTTTTCAAAATTTTCAACAAAATATCTTTGTGGACTCCACTTTTTCCGAACCTCTCCATCCCTCCTAGAGTCTCACTTCTCTCATTTTACTCTTTAATAATTTTGAAAAGGAGCAACTTTAAGGATCTTAAAATGTTTCATAGCAATTTTTATCAGTGTTCTAAATAGCGGCGCTATAGCGTTTTTGGACCATAAACGCTAAGCTATGGCATCAAAATGCGTTAATTGGGCTACGACCGCTATAGCGGTTATAGCGGTCCGCTATAGCGTATAGCGTGTAGCGCAAATAGCGCGCGCTATGCATAATGGGTTTTTTTAGGCGATTTATATTGGCTTTAAATAAAGACCCAAAAAAGTTGAATAAAAGCCCAAACCGAAATCAATTTATTTTGTTGTCGAGAAGGAAACCCTTGTCGTTGAAATTGGAAAAAACTTTAAATTGGCGACCTTCCCAAATCACTTTAATGGCTTGATCGTTCAAACGATGTCAAAAAAGGAAGCTACAACGAGATAGAAATAGAAAAGTTTTCAAGGAACAACTATCCTAACAAGGCAACAACCTAGGTAGTTTTAACTTTAAATTGAAATCTAATTTCTTAATTAATTGATTGTTATATGGGAAAGTTTATTATTAAATAGGAAAGTTTTCAAGGAACAACTAACCTGCAATTTGGACTTTGTACTGGTTCAATATAAATATTATAATTTTTTAATTAATTTGGATTATTTATTGTTCTAGGAGACTTTAGATAATGTTGATATTTAGTACAAATATATAATATAATTTTTGTAAAAAAAAAAATACTATGTAGCATAGCTCCCGCTAGTCGCTATAGCTTTCTTTATAGCCTTCCCGCTATGACGCTATAACGCTATTTAGAACCTTGATTTTTATTCATCTTTAAATCATCTATAGATTAACAATATTATTATGTATTAAAATAAATGAATTAATGGATGCAATTTTTATTTGTTTATTTTTTTAATATATTTCTTTTTCTTGTTTGAAGTTTCAATTTGTATTAATTCATTGGTAATAATGTTTCTTGATTTATATATTTTGCTTGTTGAATGTTCCAATTTGCATTGATATTATGTACGTACACTATTATGATTGACGTTACGTTACGATGAAATTTTTTAAATAAAAAAACGCTACGTAAATTTTCCTTTTTTTACGCATATGAATTAATTTATCTTAATTATTATCTTTCTACTAAAGAAGACTGACTTCAGAACTTATTCCTTCATCAGATCCAAATCCAGATTATTACTGTTTAATTTATAATTTGGTATCCATGACAATGCTCAGAAATTTTGGTCGTCGCAATTTTCTTCTCTCTTTTATTTTGGTAAAATGAGTGTGACAACTTAAAATTAAAAAAAAAAAAAAATTCGTGATCTTCTCCGGTCTCCAATTTCTACGGCTTGGTTCCTGGTTGAGAGTTGAAATCGTCTTTTGCAAAGAAATTTTGAGATTGAATCCGGACCGTTCGATCTGCTATGAATAAATATTAAAGAGATGAATTGATCTGGATTCGAATCGGACGGTCCGAATCCAAACTCAAATATTGTTACCGCAGAGGATGAGTACCGGTAGGACAAGGAAATTTTTCTTTTTAATAAAGTTCTTTTAACAGCAAAGGGAGACACGGCGCTCGTACACCAAGACCTGAGAACCCATGTGCTCGAGTATCTTGGATTGTCTGTAGACATATTTTGTATATATCTGTATCCGTTTATTATATAATGGGATTCCATACTGGAGTGCATAGTAACAAATGAATTATTCGGGTTCGGTTCAGCGATGTCAAAAATTCGTGATTTGAGAATAATTCGGGTATAATTTGAGAATGATTTAGAATTATCCGGATCAGAGATCTCAGTTCTGCAAGAGAGCAAAAAATAAAAAAAACGAAAAATAAAAAAGTTATGGGAAAAATTAGCGAATAATTCATAAAATTTAGGAAAAATTAGTAAAATTCGCGAATTATTCGCGGATAATTCGGTCACAGTTCGGTCAACCAAATAATTCGTCATTCGGTTCAGCATCACAAAAAAAAATAGCGCATACTTAGCGTCCCTTAAGTAAGTCACTACACAAACACCAACAAATAAGTTGAACACAAAAGGACCGAATTGGGCTAAATGTTCCGTGAATTCCAGCTCATAAAACAAATATTCACTTATCTGCTAAAAACGGCTAGTAAATTTGATAAGTGGATTAAGGAATCCACCTAACGGCTCTTTTCATAGCGCACCGCTTCTGCGACGTCTGCGTCTCTGATTGAACCAATCCCAGACGTCCGATGAATTCATCCAGACCGTTGATTCAAATTGAGTCGACCGTTGTAGCCTCCGCTCCTGTTAAAAAGGGAAACCCTACTTGGTCCCCCATCTCTTATTTATTTCAACCCCACGCCTCAATCCGGACAGAGAGAACATATTCTTCGTTAGGTTTAGAGAGAGAGACCAAGCAAGGCTTTTGATATTCTTCCTTCTTCCCTTGATGTTTCTCTGATATAACCGACAGTGGCTGATAATTTAGAGAGAGAAGGGGAGGCGGAATCAAGGTTTCTTCGCTTCAGTCAATTTTTTCTTCAATTTCACAAGTTTTTCAAGAGAGAAGAGGAAGGATCGCAATCCATGGCAACAAGGAATCAGAATCTGATCCCTCAACAGCAGAGAGGTATAGATCCATATTTTTTCTCTCTTAAAATTGGAATTCTTGAAATAGTTAGGGTTTTAATTCATCCCTTGATTGGTTAAGATTGGGTTCTTTAATTCTTTCTTTAGGTCTTGAGGGGTTTTTAGTCAATTTGAATTTACCATGCTTTGATTTGAGTTTTCTGGCAATTATCAGAAATGGACATCGGTTTTGCCCCCTAAATCCCCAAAAGAATTGCATACTTTTTCTGGTTTAGGTTAAAAAAAATAGATTTTGTTCCTTCTTGATTTTCTAATTAACGCAGGAAATTAATTAAGGAAGCAGTACATTAGAAAGAACGTTATTTCTTATTTTCTTTTATGCATATAATTTAAATAAAAGTGAAAATTAAGTCTTTGTAAATAAAACAACTGACAATAGGCTTATATTGTTTTGTTTAAGGTTTTACTATAACTAATGGTTTGTCAAATTTTCAGGGGCTGCTGTGCAAAAACAGAAAGCTGTTGTTGGCAAGGGAGGAGAAGTCAAGAGTCGCACTGCCTTAAACAACATAAGCAACAACGTAGAAAATGTTAATCGTCCCATAACAAGGTTGATTTTTGTTGTTAAGATTCTTTTACTTATTTGATTTCATTAAAAAAAGATGCAATCTTTTGTCTTTTGTTCCTTATTTTGTTTCCTTTTTGTTTTTCAAGCAGGAGCTTCGGTGCAAAACTTCTGGCAAATGCACAAACTCAAGCCGTGGCTGCTCCTAACAAAGTAAATAGTTTATGTAGTCATATTTGAGATCTATAGTTTTTTTTGGATTGCAGGCCTTACCAATAGAAATCCGAAAAAACAATCTCTATAATATCTTCTTAAATTAAACCATGATAATACGTATATACTAATTCTTTTATTTTATTCTTCAGAAGCCAGTGACACTTCCATCTGATAATCAAATTGCACCGCGGGTGCCAGTACCAAGACCTGCCACAAAGAAGCAGGTTAAGCCAGTCCCCAAACAAAATGAAGTTATTGACCTGGATTCCGAATCTGGCAAGGGGACAAAACCGATGTCCATTTCTAATCCTAGACCAAAGAAGAGAGAAGTACATTCCCTCACATCTGTTCTCTCAGCCCGTAGCAAGGTATGTTTCCAATTATACCCCTGTATTGCACTTCATTTTCTGTAAAGATCTTGTTTCTTGAGTTAACCCATGTTTTGTGTTTATTCAGGTTGCTTGTGGTATTAGCGAAAAGCCCAATTCACAGATTGATGAAATTGATTTACCAGATGTAAACAATCATTTATGTGTAGTTGAGTATGTCGAGGAACTGTACACTTTTTACAAGCAACAACAGGTACTTTCAATTATTTATAAGATCTCCCTGTACAATATGAATCTTTATACTAATCTAATGAAAGTTTGGATCCTTTTGTTTCGTTTTGTTTTGAACAGCATGTGTGTAGGCCGATTGACTACATGGACAAGCAGCGGGACATAAACCCAAAAATGAGATCTATTCTGATCGATTGGATATTAGAAGTGCACCACAAATTCGAACTGATGCCAGAGACTCTTTATCTGACGACCTACATAATTGACCGTTACCTCTCTCTAGAGGGTGTATCAAGAAGGCAGCTCCAGCTTCTCGGCATGTGTGCCATGCTAATTGCTTGCAAATATGAGGAAATATGGGCTCCAGAGGTAAAAAAGGAAACACTGTTTTTTTTTTTTTTTCCTGTCCTTATTTCAAATATTGTTGGTCAATTTTTAAAAGTAGTAGTAAAATACTAAAATTGAGGTACTGTTTTTGTGCAGGTGAGTGATTTCATACACATTGCGGACAATGCTTACACAAGAGAGGAGATTCTTGTGATGGAAAAGGAGATTCTGAACAAGCTCGAGTGGTACCTGACTGTACCCACTGTCTACATGTTCTTAGTCCGATTCGTGAAGGCAGCAAAGGCTGACCAGGAGGTAATTAAAAAACATGCCATTAATCTTTTCATGTTTTGTTTCAGAGTGCTGCAATCAATTAACTGAATTCAAATGATCTTGTGTTGATCTGACAGCTGGAACACATGATCTATTTCTTTGCTGAGTTGGGACTGATGCAGTACAGCCTGATAAAATATTGCCCCTCCATGGTAGCAGCCTCAGCTGTGTACGCGGCTCAGTGCACTCTAAAGAAGTCCCCTCTCTGGACTGACACACTTGAGCGTCATACCTCTTACTCTGAGCCCCAGCTGTTGTAAGTGACTCACATAATCCTCTTATTAGCAAATTACTTAGACATGACTCACATGAACTATTTTGGCTAACTTCTTTCTTCTTTTAATTTGATTTGTTTGAAAAGGAACTGTGCACAAGTACTGGTGAATGCTCATGTCGCTGCACCTGATAATAAATTGAAGGTGGTTTACAAGAAATACATGCTTGAGCAATTTGGGCGTGTGGCTTGCCACCCACCGGCAGTGGGTCTGATTAAGGGGTTGAAGTCTGTTACGCCTTCTTCTTCTTCATCTTGAGAGAAGAAGAGCTACCTAATTTCTCAGTTGTAGAATTTGTTGATCGCTGGTTTAGTTTCAAGGTTTTGCTAATAATTATAGTAGCATGGGGTTTTCAATTAATGGGTTGGAAAGTTCGGCACAGCGTGTGCACAGTCTTCTTCTTCTCCCTTTCTTGGGATAAGAAGTATATATCTTCTTTTTTTTTTTTTTTTTAGAGTATTTCGTTCATTTGGGATTTAATCATAAGAGTGATGATTAGGTTTGCAACTTGAAGGAGGAGCTTATTGTATACACCTTTTGTGTGTATTGACTTCAATTACTGTAATGGTTTATAGCAACTTCAATCCATGTTGTGATTTTTTACTTGATGTTGAGTAACTTACTCTAAATTGACTAAACGAAAAAAATGTTTACGTGTGTACATTAATACTGGTACCAAATTCACTGTTTTGTGTGTATTGATTCAATTAGTTTTTATATGAAGATAAAAGGGATTACATGAGTTCATATGTACAAGGCACATCTCAAAGGTGGAAAAAAAAAAACCAGAGAATCAGTAATGGAATCAAGACTCAAGAGAGCATTCTGATAATCTTTTATTAAGGGGATTGGAAAAAACCAAAAGTATCTGTGTGTCTGACTAATTTCTGTAACTTGCTTGGTGCTATTTTTTTTTGGAAATTTGGGATTCAGCTATAAAAATCTTATGTGCTGCTTCTTTCTACTTCAGTGCCTCTTTTCTCAACACTTTACTCTCATCTCCATCAAAATCCATAAATGCCCTGACAACCTTTGCAATCTCCTCTTTCCGAAAAATTTCATCCTTTCCTCTTTTGCCCTTCAAGCTCACACCCACTTTCCATTTCTCCACTATAAGCTGGCTATTGACATCTTGGTCCCAAAATATTGGGAATACACTGCCTCAAGTGTAGAATTCCACCCACAGTGTGTCAGAAACCCTCCAATAGAAGGATGACATAACACCATTAGTTGCCCACACCATGGCACAATCAAACCATATTTGCATACAAACTATTAACGTCACAGATTGTTTGCAATTAAAAGTTCATAAAAATTAAGTATCATTTAATGTTTCATTCATAATCGTTAAAAATAATTTATTGTGAATTTCAAATTATTTAACGAATAATAAAAATACATTAAATGTTGTATTTAAACTTAATCAAACTTGTCGGATCAACACAAACAATCTAGTGTTCTAAACTATTGTACTGTAATTAACACGCAAATTCTTGCAATGGGCATTGTTCGATCTTATCTATGTTGCATTTGAGATAGATTCTTTTCTATCAGATAAATTCATGAAAGCAAGGATAGAAAAGCTAAGCACGTTACAAAAAAGAAAAATTAAATAGCCAAAGACGAGCACTACATCAAATTTGTAGTTCAAGTTTATGCACGGACAAGATTACGAGAACAAAAATGATTTAATTACAATCCCTTGTAACTTCTTTATCATAATTAATTAAATGAGGGTAAGACCTTCATTTTTTTCTCCAAAATAAAATAAAATTGTTGACCATCTTGAATTCCTGTATGCCTGATACAACTTTATATATTTAAAAGGATCAATGAGACAATGATTTACATTTAAAAAAGTATAATGTAATATATATAAATAAAGATGAAGAAATTTATATAACTTCGAGGTTTTAGATATGTTATGAAATTGCGCCGTAATTAAGAATTCTACCGTAAACAATCATCCAAATACATCCGACAATATATATAACAATTTTCGTTGGGTTCCCAATTAATTTTAACAATTCAATTACTTTAAAATAATTAATTGGGCCGAGATTCTAGGCCCAATAAGGCATCGAAACTTTTCTTCATCATCATTTTCCTGTTACTCAAAACAACAACAGTAGTGAAGAGGGCCCTTATCAAATAGGCACAAACTTGGAGAAATTTTCAAGCGACAAATTGAGTAAATGAAGTGATAAAAATCCATCAATTTCAGAGAAGGTAATTTAACAGAGAACTAGAAGATATAGCCTTCAGAACTTAACAAAACTTCTATGACTGAAGAATAGCTACATTATTTTTGTATCCCCTTTCAGAACTTCACAAAACTTCTATGACTGAAGATATAGGCCTTCACAATAAACACAAATGTATAAGAAACGAATCACAATTCTAGTCTAGAAATATAGAGCAAGTCAAGAACTTCTCCCACGTCCTCTGCCATAGCTGGTCCTTCTCGGTCTAACTGCGCCTTGATTATTCTAATTAAAAGGAGGCAAAAGATCTGAATTAGCAAATTAGTAATGTGTAGTGGAAACCGCAATGTCATGCTTACGCCAATTAATAGTCGTTGTAAAACAATTGGGCTTTCATGCTAATGCAGTTCTGAAACTTTCACATGCTACAAACAAAGATCCCAAATTGTGCAAACCCACCAATAATCATACCTGAATGAATCTGTTTGTAGGTTGTTGTGCAGCTCCTGGTTGGTATTGCATGGGTTCCTGGCTAAATGGTTGCACGAGTTGTACCCAAGCCAATTGCGGAGCACTACATGCATAGTAAGGTGATGTACTTACTCCATAAGGATATGCCGGATCGTAAGGATAGTAGTTGTAATAGGGTATGTGCATATAGGGTTGTGCAATGCTCGGTTCATATTGCATCATTTGAGGTTGTTGAATTATCGGTTCATATTGCACGGCCTGATGCCGCAAAGTACTTGCAGTATTTTGCATAGGAAGAGGCTGCTGGCCAGTTGTAGGAACCTGGTTGAAATATTCCGTATCTCCGCCATACCTACAATTTTGTGGAACAAAAAATCTTTACTTGCTTTGTTTAGAGTTTAGACTTTATGCCATATACAGCCAGTGCCAGTGCATGGCAAAAACTGGTGCCCTTCATGTTTGATTAGCATGAGGCACGCGCAAAAAAAATAAATAAAAAAATAAAAAAGGAGAAACAATAACCAGTGTTACTGGTGCTGGTAAAGCTTCAGTACAGTACCATACGTGAAGTTTGGGGTGACCAGGTGATAACAGGTCTTGTTATAAAAAATAAACTTGAGAAAATTACATCGAATTAGTCGGGTTGTCGTTCATATTTGCGCCAGGATTATGCACCGGATTCGTTGCTGTGTGCATATCACTCAAACCATCTTGATCAACCTCTTCGCCAATTTCACTGTAAATTGGAGATGCGGATCTCGATACCGACTGAGATCTGAAACTTGAGGCCATACTCGCGCCAGGATTATGCACCGTATTCATTGCTGCGTTCATATCATTCAAACCATCATGATCGACCTCTGCGCCAATTCCACCGTGAATTGGAGATGTGGATCTTGATACTGGCAGAGATTTGGAACTGGAGAACACTGGCAAAATGGAACTTGAGACCATATTCACGCCAGGATTATTCACCGGCTTCGTTGCTGCATGCATATCACTCAAACCATCATCTTGATCGACCCCTTCGCCAATTCCACTGTGAATTGGAGATGTGGATCTTGATACCGCCAGAGAGCTGGAACTGGAATCCACTGGCAAAATGGAACTTGAGGCCACTGGAGGTGTGGAACTTGAGACCAATGGAGCAGTGGAACTTGCGGGCCCCAATTCATTGAAAATTCTCTCTCTGGCTTCGTAGTACTCTTCCTCCCTCTTCACTGGATCAGTCAATTCTGGTAGAGACAAGGTAGTACTGGATGAAGTGGCGCCATTACTTCTCTTGACCAGGATGGGTAATTTGTCTTTGCGGTTTAATTCAGGAATGCCTGAGAGGGTGACAGATGGGATTTTACTGTCTGGCGTCTTTCTAGCGAATGCTCTACGCTCTTTACAACAGGATTCAAGGCGGTAATGACGTGCAAGTTTATCGGCAAGAGATTTTAGGTGAAAGGTGTGGCATTCCGGAAACTCAACTTTCTCTAAGTTGGGGTTTTCCAAGACTTGCTGTATCTTCGCTTCCATGCCAAGCACTGCAGTATTATAACAAGGAGGATGTCAAATTCTTGTTTTCTATGCTAATTTAAATAATTAATCATTATTTAAAAGGCAGTACAGAACTACAGAAATATATATACGATAGCAAGAAAAATTCAGCAAGAAATAAATTATTTGAAAATAGATAGAATTAGTACTTGTACTCTTTCAAGAAATACATCTGCCTACATGTATAGAACTAAGTTATTTCAACTTAATTGTACCATTGAATTGTATTGTAGCCTTGAATATATAACTTCTCTATGTGGCGATTTTGGATTTAAATAGCATTCCTCAAGAAGTCAATAAAAAAGGTATATAACCCATTCTTTTTCGCTAATTTTTTTTTGAAACCTTCGTAGAATACAAATCATCGACAACAAAATACAGGAACCAATTTAAGTTACCTAGCGAGAAAATTTGATATCAAGATTCAAGAACAGGTGAGGCAAAGCAGAATGCAAACGAACTTGAGCAAAGAAATTAAAGAACTTTACTTCTTGGCCCAAATATTGTAACCGAACCAAATTCAAGAAACAATCATGCAGACAGCGCCGCTCTTCTTGTTTCAGTAAAAAAGATACCACAGTTTGAAGAGATGAACACAAACATTTCTCGCGAAATTGAGGGTGGAGAACTGCATCGACAAGGCACTGGTCAATCGAGGTAGGGGGCTCCTCCTCAGCGGCCTTAGCCACCCGTTTCGAATCCTCGGAGTTTCTAATCGGCAAGTCCATCTCCTCCTCTGCCTCCGATCAGTGTATGAGAGAAGGTGAAATGAGAGAGAGATGGAGAGAAGAGAGTTAGTAGGAGAGGATGAGAGATCTTTTCTCTGCCTCTCTCAGCTCCTGAGTGTTTGCTGCTTTTTAGTATATACTCTTTCGTTTGACTGAGTTTGACAATGGAGGGCCCCACTTTAGACTGAGTTTGATGGATTTAAATCAACTGAAATTCCGAATCCGGCCGTTCAATTTTTCTGTGCACGCATCTCAAAATAGTTTGACGGTTAGATTTTGAATTTCAGAGATTTCAGTATGATACTGTTCATGAATCTGAAATTTGAGCAAATTTGAATCCGAGTTTGATAGGTGTATTTCTCAATTCCGCTGTGTCAACAGATCTCATTTTCATTCAATTAAGAATTGCCTTTATTCGTATTTTACTTCTATATATTTTTATATATTAAGAATCACTTTAATTTATTCTATTCTTATATGTTAAAATTATTGGACAAAAACGATAACGAATGAATAATAAAAAATATTAATAAAATAATTAATTTTATTATATTTTACAAATAGAACATCAAAACTAATTCATTTTACACATATGTAATCGCATTATTAATAAAAAATAAAATAAAAACAAATATGTAGTCAATTCCAACTCAAATGGTTTTAAGATATGTAAATAAAATTAATATGATTAATTTTTTTATAACAAAAAATATACACTAAATAACTAAAATACATTACTAATTATTACTCAAATATTATTATATGAAATATTACGCAAATAAATTTCATCATCACTAATTATTGCTCAAACATTATTATTTAATTTAATTTTATATAATTACTCTAGTTAGTCCGAGTGGATATCAATTATCAAGTCGGAGTTGACATTCCATTTGACTTGATAACGACTCAGGTGTTGATATTAGATTAAACAAATTACAAAAATTTCAAACTTTAGAGGACAAAGAAATTAAAAATATTTGCTCCATACGTACAAGTATTTTAAAATTTAACTTAATTAGTGACATGCGATGTTATGACTTTCAAAATTTGTTAGATTGACTTCGATTGATAAATTTAAATTTATAAAATTAATTTACTTGCGATGTATTTACATGAAAAATTTATATTAATATTAGAAAGCTGCTAACAGTCCCCGGACATCAATTTCCAGATTCACGAGATTCTGTAAACTTCAATACTAAATCCTGTAAACCGAAATGAATCCTGCAAACATAAGAGCTTTTCAATTAAGATGGTGCAGAATTTTAATAAAAACAGCAATTTTCAAATCATCTTAATAAATAGTAAAAAAATTCCAAAAAATGTAAAATTTGGTCTCCAAGCACATTTTAATATAGATTGAACATCTAACGGTTTGAAAATGTCATTTGAAGTCAATTCGATAGGTTTTAGAGTCGAGCTCACGAAGGACTTGGTGAGCACCCTAGTTCTACTCCATATATCATATGTAGTCATTGTATAGGTATAAATACTTGTCATGTTTGAGCTATATACTTCACAGTGTTACTATTAAAATTTGTAAAACAAAATTACAGTTTTGGAACGGTTGCGGTCTCCACATGCCGTTTGAGTGGTCCCCTAATGCGGGTACAACACGAGAATTTTTCAAGAAAAGGTGCAGGTACAGTTATTTTAGGAAAATCCATATATCATATGTAGTTCATTGTATAGGTATAAATACTTGCCATGTTTGAGCTATATACTTCACAGTGTTACTATTAAAATTTGTAAAATAAAATTACAGTTTTGGAACAGTTACGGTCCCCACATGTCGTTTGAGTAGTCTCCTAATGCGGGTACGACACGAGAATTTTTTAAGAAAAGGTGCGGATACAGTTATTTTAGGAAAATTCATATATCATATGTAGTTCATTGTATAGGTATAAATACTTGCTCTATTTGAGCTATATACTTCACAGTGTTACTATTAAAATTTGTAAAACAAAATTACAGTTTTGGAATAGTTGCGGTCCCCACAAGCAGTTATGGCAGTTTAGGTGTGGGTACAATGTGGGTATTGTAGCCCGGGTACTCATATCAGCTTCCTTTCTCTTAATATTATTTGATATTTATTTGTTATTTTCCGGATATATATATAAATAGAATACGGATAATATTAATTCTTGCGAATAAGATACGAATAACATCCCTTCCACCGGACTAACGCAGCGTGACATTTTTTATATGGATAAGACCTGGCGGGAGCGCGGTCCAATCGTCTTTCCCTCCTCTTTTCACCTCTCCAATGGCATCTTCAATCTCCCTTTTCCTCTCCTCTCCATTTGCCACCTCTTCTCACCTTTCTTCATCTCAGGAGCCCGCAACCACCGCCTCTTCTCAAAGGAGGTTCTTAATCAAGTGCTCGTCTGAACCGCCGCCGGTACCATCGATAAAATTTAATAAAAGGGACTTTTTGTGGGGCATTACTTTGGGCTCTCTAATTTTGAAGGAGCCGTTTAAGTCAGTGGCTCGCGAGGTGGAGGTTGGTTCGTATCTCCCTCCGTCGCCTTCTGACCCCGCATTTGTTGTTTTTAAGGCTACTCCTAAAGACACTCCTGCTCTTCGTGCTGGTAATTCATCCTTGTTCAATCCTGCAATTTTTTCTTAAATTCATTCGGACTTGAACTTTAATTACTTAATTAGGTGACCAATAGCAATTGCAAAACAATTGTGCATCATACAATGAAACCATTCATATGCTACTATTAATCCACTAAAAAAAATCCTGATCTGATCTTATTTAACATTGGTTATAGCTTGTAAATGTCTCTAGTCTATGCTTTTTATCTAAATAGGTAATGTGGAGCCGTACAAATTCCTCCTTCCACCAACATGGAAACAAACAAGGATAGCAAATATACTTTCCGGCAACTACTGCCAGCCAAAGTGCGCCGAGCCATGGATTGAGGTCAAATTTGAGGATGAAAAACAAGGCAAAATTCAAGTCGTGGCGTCTCCCTTGATACGTCTCACCAACAAACCGAACGCCACGATCGAAGACATAGGAACCCCAGAGGAGCTGATTGCCTCGCTTGGGCCATTTGTTACTGGAAACACGCTAGATCCTGATGAGCTTCTAGAGGCTTCTGTTGAGAAACGTGATGGCCAAACAGTATGTCTATGTCAAATAATGATAATTAAGCAAATATAGGTTTTGTTACAAGTTTTGCTTCAACTGACTGAAAGTACTGTGCATAGCGTATAATGGTCCGTACTATGAATTAATATCTTCATTTTCAAAGTCCAAGCAATCGATTGAACAGTTCAACATGATCTCCATATAAAAATGTACTTGTAAATCAAAATTTACACT
This sequence comes from Carex kokanica, assembly GCA_025461125.1. Classification (NCBI taxonomy): domain Eukaryota; kingdom Viridiplantae; phylum Streptophyta; class Magnoliopsida; order Poales; family Cyperaceae; genus Carex; species Carex kokanica. The sequence goes on from JAJGRX010000531.1 coordinate 109,517, forward strand.
TTCTGGAATTTTTTTACTATTTTTTAGATAGGTAGAATATCACTACTAAAAATATTAAAAAAATTCTAAAAAATGTAAAATTTAGTCTATTGAGTACATTTCATATAGAGAGCACGTTGAATGGTTCAGATCGACTATTTGGACTCTGGAAACAAAAAAATTGATCCGTAGTACAGACCAATCTGTGTTATGCATAGTAACATATGTTGGAATTGAGACGTCAATTCCAATTAATTAAGTTTGGACTACATGTTATATGATTAATATATCACATACTGTCAATAATATTATGAGGAATAATATAAGATATGCCTAAATGTGATTGACTGAAATAATGGCATAGTACGTAATTTCGCTAAGTTTTGGGGCACGAATGCATATAGAACATAATGTCACATTACTGAGATGGTTAAGCTCCAACGTGCACTTAAGTCGCATAGTTTTGACATCTCAGATGACCTTCTCATAGAATATATTTTTATGTCTCTCTAATTCCAGTCTTGCCCTTGTACTTCAGAGTATTGAGTTTGACCATGAGTGTACGAATGTCTGCCTTTTTACTCATGGCAAACTTTTCCTCTAGAGTTTTAATGTAGTCCTTAGCACCAGAATCTTTTTCAGGTACACAACCTTGAAGTGTTTCGTGGATTGTCAACTTGATGATCATGCAACACATCCTGTCATTATGATCCCAACTCTCAACATAGCCTCACTCAAGTTATATATACAATTTGGAAAATAATACGTCCTTTTTGTGATAACATGTCTATTTGAATGAAGCATAACATAAACAAATTCTTTTTAAGAAATTGTTTATGAACTTTGGTCCATTTGTAATCCTTGATTTCTTTAAATTATGATCTGATCTTCTTGTTGAATGCAGTATTACAGGTATGTGCTCGAGACTCCGTTTGCACTTACTGGAACTCATAATCTTGCGAAGGCAACTGCAAAGGGAAATACAGTAGTTCTATTTGTCGCAAGTGCTAATGAAAAACAGTGGTCATCTGCTCAGAAGACCTTGAAAGCTATTGTAGATTCATTTGAACTGTAATTTTTGTATTGAATTGAGGTCCTGTCGACAGTAATATGTAGATTTTTTGTAAGTTATATAGAAGAAATTACAAAGCCTATTGTGTAGAGTGCAATTTTTGGTGACTTTGCTTACAGGAGGCTGAATCAATAAAAGCTTTTATCTCTCTATTTTCTTTTTCTGTACTTTAAAAGGCATGTATGGTATACATATTACACTGTGATAGTCTGTTCAAGTCAAGAGGAGTCAACTAGGGCTGTAGGTGGTGGTGGTTGTTCATCATCTTCTTCTTTATTTTTATTTTATTTTTAAAATTTAAACAGTCAATTCGAGCTGTAAACATGAATATTCATATAAAAATGTACTTCGAGATCAAATTTTATATTTTTAAAATTTTTTTTACTATATTTTACATAAGTAGAAAATTACTACTTTCGAATGGTTTAGAATTTTTAGATCAAGTAAATTTCTACCTATATGAAAAAATAATAAAAGATTTATAAAAATTTAAAATTTGATCTCCATGTACTTTTTTATATGAAAATCATATTTAATGGTTCAATTCAACTATTTGAACTTTCATAATTGAGATATAAATTCATAGCACGGACTAATTTGTATAATTTGTAATATGAATATTACGATATCCTCCATCCCAGTTACATCTTCGGCTTGGATACAGTATTCTGCAACGGTCATGCCATTTATGCAATTTTATTATTGAATCTGGGCCGTCTGTTTTCGATTGAACTACTCAGATCAATATGGCCCAATTCCTTTGTTTCCTTGCAATCGTCTGAATCATTGCCAAATTAAAGCACACCCCAAAAGGGTACACTGTTATCTCCGGATAAGGATTTCCTCTTCTATCTCCGAGCAATGGCGCTCAGTCTTCTCTCCTTCCCTGCCGCGCCTCCCTCTACCAACTTCCTCGTTCGATCTGTTCGAGCAAGTGCAACAATCCGCTGCTCTCTGAGCCTCTCGAGGGCTTCAGTGGCGCTGTCTCCTTCCTCGTCTTTCCTCTCCAGCGCCTCAGCTGAACTTTCCTCCTCCTTCTCTGGTAGGCTTAATCCCTCGCGCCCCCATTTTGTATATTCGTCTTCTTTAATTTTGGTTTTACGCTTTGGTCCTGAAGTAGCGCAAGCCAACAATTTAATTTTGTAATTGAAGTAGTCCAATACTTTGTGGGCTGTTGGTAGTGATAGGGTTCTCAGAGTAGTTCAAATTTAGGATGACTATACTATGTTTTAGTACTTTCTCCATTGATTCACTACTGGTTATTGCTAACAGTCAGGGTCAATTTATCTTGATTAAGCTTGTCATGTGTGGTTCTGCTGTAAACGCCTTTTTTTCTTTAATTAGTAATGTACTTGTTAATCTAGGCTAAATTGATTTTAAAAAAGGCTTATTTGGTGCATTTGAGAGCTCAATTTAGCCTAGTTATCGAGTTACAAAATAAAGAGGTAAGAAAAATTTACCCAAAAATCTATAGTACCAAACCAATATTATTGCGTGACCACAATACAGTCAATTACCAGAAGAAATAAAAAGTTGCAGCGTGTTTTATCATTTAATTAATTAATATGAAATTGAGGTGGAGTTCAGGATTCTTTGAAGCATATTTCTTATACATCACTTCCTATGTGCAAAGATCTGTACATGTGCAAATACTGGCACTCTAAATTTGCGCAGCCCTGGTGTTAAGACATGCATCATATGAAAATTAGTTTTTTAGATTCAGATCTCTCTATACTGGCTATTAGTTATTCTTTCAGTTGCTTGCAGCTATCTTGACATTATTCGTATACAATTTCTCAGGCCTATCGCTAGGTAGCACTGGTGTGGGACATAACAAATTAAACAAAGACAGAAACCGGCTGATCCAAGTTAGAGCTGGCAAGGCCTCACTGGCATGTACAAAACGGTCGAGGTCCCGCAAGTCGCTGGCACGGGTCCATGGGTTCCTCAAGAGAATGATGTCCCCAGGAGGCAGGAAGGTTCTGAAGCGGAGACGTGCAAAGGGCCGCAAGGTTCTTTGCCCCAAGACCCACCAGAGATTTGGCAAGAGGAAGATCAAATGAGAAATCAATCCTTTTGTACCTATAATGCCCTTTCCTTGTTTTTGTTTTCTTACTTTCTGATGGCATTCTGTAATATCTGATTACACTTTTCTTCTGTTATTGTTTGGATAATTGTTTTGATGAAAGAGGAATTAGTTGTTGAAATTCAGAAATTAAATCTTCAATTGGGTAAAATGAAATTCCTATAGTTAATGTTTGGACCAGTGGCATGATAAAAGATCATCCAAACACTAACACTCATTGGATGGTTTTGGACAGACGTGTGCTGTCATTTTTAGATCGGATGGTCAAAAGAATATGGTTTATTAAGGTTCATTTGGGGTATATTATGTGAAGGCAGGCATGCATAATAGCATATGGTGGCAATCTTATGAAGGTTTTTTTTTCCTGATACATAAATTATTTTTCATTTTTATTTCTCTTTTTATATACTCATTGCAAATAATAAGCTTTTGTATAACTTAGAAGAGGTTTGCAGTAGTACTTGTACCGGGGTTGGTAGAGGCTTGAGACTAGAGAAATAAGAGAAAGCAGCTATGGTGTTTTGCCTAGTCAAAGCTAATCATTGTTAAATACTTCTAAATCATATAGAAAAATTATAAACTACTGTATGTCAGCAAGCTTTTGAAAATGTAGATCATAGCTTATTACAATGTACAGTGGAATATTAAAAAATTAAAGATTATTGAAACAGATATGCTAATTAATTTTATTGTGGATTTCTCCATATAAACAGTGTTTCCATGTTTTAGTGATTGACTTAAAAATTTTAAACATGTAATTTATGAGTAGGTTGCAAGTTTTGGCGGTCTGAAATGTATGACCAGTAACCATCTGAAATCATGACTATAAGAGCTCATTTAAGCCCACAATTTATTCATCCAACATAACCTTTACTTTCAGATCCGAAAAAAGTTCATAGAACTTTTTATCTAGTTTTCTCGTTACTTGCCATCTTTATTCTTCCATAACACTCCTTCCATCAAAACCTACCCAATTACCGGTGATTGGCCTCAAAATATTATAAACCAAAAAAAAAAAATTCAACAGGACAACTGAAATCCTGATCCAGAACCATAACCCAACCCTCACAATGATCTCAGGAACACTTTGATTTCCCATCAGATCCCAATTACCGCCAACACCAAAAATAGTTAATACATTCTACAAACACAATTTAATAACAACGAGAGAACAGAACTTGCCATTTCCGTTCTACAGGATCTATTTGTTTGTGGAATATTCACTTCTAACGGTGAGCACTGGCGTTGGCAGCATAAAAGTGCAAGTTTGGCTTTCACAACCATTCTCTGTGTGGTTCATTTGGACACAGTTAATTCTCAAATTGTACACTGACTGATTCTTCATCTGAGAAATGATTGGAGATAGGGGAGATACTCGACCAGCAAGGGCGTCGTTTTTTTATGTGGACTCGGGATGCCTAATGGGAGAGGTTTGGATCTGCTGAGTTGAAATAGTTTGATGTTGGGAGTGAGAAAAGGTTGAACAAATTCACTCACAAAGGTTAAGAGCCTCATAAAAGGGATATCATATCTCATAACTCAAATTGCTTCTAGCAAAAAACACACTGTGAAGGAGTTGGTTCATTTTGTTACTACCTTGCTGGTCGGGATACCACTTTGTTTGCCGTGACGTAGTTCTTCTGGTTTATGTCGGCCCGGCCTGAAGTGGAGGAAAATATTTGGATGAGATAAGAATGAATAAAAATATATGAAGAGTTTAAGAGAGATGCACTATATCAACCCATGGCAATTGGCCTTCAGACAGTGCAAAGAAGATCATAATTTACCTGACAGGATAGAGCCAAAAGTGATGGCTAGTTGGTAATCGCACATGTGCCATGGGTCGAATGGAGGACATACAAGGGACATTTTATGATTATAAGCCCGATAGGTGGTTGGAGGATGGAATTTCCAATTTTAATGACTTCAGGGCAATTACCGATGATTGCCCTGAAGTCATTAAAAACGGAAACATAACTTTCGACAAGACAACTGAAATCCTGATGCAGAACCCAACCTTTGCAATGATCTCAGAAACACTTTGATTCCTTTTGCTATGCTAATGCTTGAGATGTAGCATGTTTTCTAAATCCAAGCACAAAATGACTGGAACAATCAGTAAACAAAATTGGGTGTGCATGTTTTTATGAGAAAAGAACATCGACACTCTATTGTACTATTTGCTTCGCATTTGCTATGCTAATGCTTGAGATGTAGCCCCTAAACTTGTGTGACAATTTGAGTGGTTGAGTTGAAGTCCAGAATTCTCCTAGGAACAAATTTTTATTAATATTTTCCAGGTAGAATTGATTAAGCATGAAGTGCATCATGGTTTGTGACCTGAGAGTAAAATAGTACTTTATTACCTGCAACTAATAAGAATTTTCCAGTACATATAAACATACCAAAAATGGACTAAGACCATGGTACCGCAAGTTAAATATGAATATTATATTGCAATGTGGAATGGTTTTAACTTTGTGACCTGAGAGTAAAATATTATCTTAATTTGTAAGCAAAAACTCGTTTTTATGATAACTCTAGTTAGAGACAACAACAACAACCAAGCCTTTAGTCCCAAACAAGTTGGGGTAGGCTAGAAATGAAACCCAACCGGAGTATGATAATCATTTTTAAAATAATATAATCATCAATTAAGTTAAGCATGTCTGATGTGATGGGAGAAGTATTATGATAGCAAATTAGAAGGAATTAAGCATCCCAAGTCCGATAGACTGTCCATGTAATTGTATACATATTCCATGTTGATTCCTGAGCTCACTAATGCTTCTATTCTAGCATTATTCATTGTCATCTTTCAGGAAACATGAGGGAAATCTTAGTTGGTACTGATTTGAGCCCCATCCCTTTTCACAGAATGATATTATTTAGTCAACATCACTTATCCGCAGCTGCATATATTGAGAGGTTGGATCACTTATCCAATAGAAATGTCTATAATACAGTTTACTTATATTATTATTGTTTTGCAGAGAGAAAGAAGCAGAAAGGATAGTAGAAATATCATCAAATACTCTATTAAAGAGTTGACATAATATCTAGTACTCATTAACAAAATCCTCAATACTGTGATGGGGAAAAAAGAAAATTGTACTGTTATGGGGCAAAAATTGTCATAACATTCTCCAGGAGTTGTCATAATACTAGTATTCAGTGACAAAACAGTTATACAGTTATGGGACAAAAAGAAAATTGCACCAAGCAATGCTATGAGAAAAATCTAGATCCCATCAATAATCCAAACTAAACAAGGAAAAGCCTCCATTATTCAGCAATCCAACACAAGTAACTAAACAGCATGGAATTTCACAAACTAAGACAGAACCTGTCATGACTGGCCGACTAATTCAAAATCTCCACCTCCACCTCCTCTTCCTCCCCTTGTCCTTGTTCATCTTTTGACTCGAGTTCCAAATCAGGCATTGTCAGGTAACGGCCTGTCATTGGATCAATCGGCCGTCTGTCACGGGGTCCACCTTTGCGAGCCATGGCAAGCATAGGAGGCGGAGGTAGAACGCCAGCCCGAAAGAGGAGACGCTGCACCGGGTCAGATGGCTGTGCCCCAACAGACAGCCAGTACTTGACCCGATCAAAGTTGAGGCCCATCCTCTTGGCGCCGTCCTTACCGGGCAGCGGGTTGTAGTAGCCCAGCACCTCTAGGTGCTTCCCGTCGCGCGGGGATCGGCTGTCCGCCGCCATCACACGGTAGAAGGGCCGGTTCTTGCAACCGAACCGCGCCAATCTTAGCCGAACCCCCATTCTCTTCCCTTCTGTAGATTTACTCTCGCTCTGCTCTTAATCGATGGATCGATGCACGACCTCACCTCTCGGTCGCAGCGCTCCTCTCTGCTAAGAGCCTTTTGCCAGGAGCTTCGGGGTTTGAGGTTTTGGGTTTTGGGGCTATGAGGAGAGCGAGAGGAACTGGTCACATTTTTACTATACAAGAAAACATCATATCCAGCCCAATAGACCCAAGAGAAAAATGGGCCGAGACTCCTGCTCCAACTCCAACCATTGAAAGCCAGAGCAGTTAATGGATATTAAATTTTTTTTTTTTTTTTTTTTTTTTTTTTTTTTTTTTGCGCTTTAAAACACCCGTAGGCTTTTCATTTCCATAAAAAACGATCCTCTTACATGGAGATTAGGGAACTCAGAACAAGGATCCTATATCTAAAGAACATTAGGTGAACTACCGCGAAGGAAAAATTGGAAAAGTAAACCCTATAACATCCCAACCCTGCTGTCTACCTTCCTTTGCCAAGCTGTCTGCCAAATCGTTTTGACATCTATTAACAAAGGTGCAAGAAAAACCAGATTGCTTTTTGAGAACCCGCCAGATTTCAAAAATTTCCGTATATGCTGTCCAGTCCACCTCCAGAGGAGGTTTGAAGTCGGAAACTGCATGTGCCAGCTGTTGATTATCTGTGTAGAACACACAATTATAGATTCGTCGTTCCAAGACGAGGTGTAAGGCCTGGAGGAGAGCTTGAGCTTCTGCATGCATGGGTGAACATACTACGGCACTTGCTGACCGGTACTGAACCAGTTCATGATGGTGAAAGAGTGCAAAGCCAATTCCACCCGTCCATTGGGCTACCCACGAACCATCCGAGAAGCAGGAATATTCAGACTCTTCATCGTTCTCTTGCACATGCCGCTCCCGGAGATTGGGGGGGATCTTGGACCGAGCCAGCTCAGTTTCCATTGAGATTGCAGCCAGATATTTGCTGAACATAGCGGGAGTCGGTTTAGTCGCCTTGTATGCCATGTCATTACGACACCTCCATAGTGCCCATATTACATTGGCACATTCTGTCCATTGTTCTGCATTAGAGGTGTTACTCAAGGAGAGGAGAATTTCCTTAAGCGGTCCCTGCAGCAAGTGTGTTCTAATTGGTACCGGCCCACCAAACCAGCATGCTCGAGAAAAAGGACAGTCGACTACCAGATGCCTGCCATCCTCAGCAGCTTCCCCACAAGTGCCGCAGACATTATCAATATTAATCCCTCTCTGTACCAGCGTGTTTGTAAACGGCAACCCATTGCTTAAAAGCCTCCATAGGAAGACCCTGACACGTGGTGCGATGTCCCCTTTTCTCCAGATTGCCCCCCAGAGTCTTTTGTCCGGAAGATTAGGATTCTGCTCCTGTCCCTCTAGAAGTGTGTACATCTTTTTGACTGAGAAGAGCCCGTTCTGGTTTGGTAAGAAGACCAAAGTGTCACCTCTCGCTAACGGGTTAACAGGTCGTACCTGATTTAGGATATTAACAGTCACCGTAAACCCAAGCAACGAGATAAGCAAGTCAACATTCCATCCCCCAGTGCCCGGATCAATGAGCGCACCTATTTTCAGTTTCCTCTGAGTTGGAGTTGTCGCGATAAGAGTAGGACTCCCTGGGATCCATGGTTCACCAAAAACTGAGCATGCCTCGCCATTACCCAGATTCCACCTAGAGTGTGGCAGCATTTTCTCTCTCAAATTCATCAGAGCCCGCCAGAACACCGTGCATTTGTATACCCGCTTTGACTGCCAGAGGTTGGAACAGGGAAGATATTTTGACCTGGCAATTTGTACCCATTGAGAATTGGAATTTGCTGCCACCTTCCAGAGGGACTTTGCCAACATTGCTTCATTCATTTTCCCAAGATCTCTAATTCCTAGGCCACCCGCTAGTATTGGCCTACAAATCCTTTCCCAAGAGATATAAGCCATATACCTCTTTTGATCCACCTTGCCCCAGAAAAAACGCTTAACGAGACTATTCAAAACCGCCACCACACGCCCCGGTATCTTTGCTGTTGCCATGTAAAAGGTTGGAATCGAGTGTAAGACTGATTTGATCAGAACTATTCGGCCAGCCTGGGATAACAGCCTACCCTTCCACGCATTTAACCTTGAGGAGAAAATTTCGATTAAGAAATCATAAAGACTTCTCCCTTCCCCAATGGGCGCACCCAGGTATTTTGCCGCCTCATTAACAGTAGGGACCATGAGAACAGCAGCAAGTTCATCTCTTTCCATCTCTGTTGTGGGGCGACTGAACCACACCGCACTCTTGTCAGGACCCACCTGCTGCCCCGAAACGGCCGAAAAGGCAGCCAGATTTCGCATGATCAGATCAGCTTCCCTGACGGTTGCCTTCCCTAGAATTAGCAAATCATCCGCATAGAGACAGTCGGTAATAGGTAAGGAGGTGGGCGAAATTTTAACCCCTTCAATTTTAACCCCTTAAATTGTTATTGTCATTAGAGAAGGTTCGCACGGCAGTGACCAGGGGTGAGTAAATTGCTCATAACTCGTAACTTGCTCATAATTCGTTCGTTAAATGTTTATTAACAACTCGCTCATTTACTTAATGAGCCGAGCATGAGCATACTCCAACTCGCTCATTAGCTCATTAAGAACTGAGTTACATAAATTCTGCCATATCTAATTCCTTGATTCTTTTTTTTAGAATGACCCATGAAGCAAGTTTGAAGTCAACTCCCAGATTCAAGATGGTACATATCCATTAATTTCTTTAGCTAAATGCTTCTTGATTCTTACTGTTGACTAATACTTGTTTTTTTTTTGTAGCAATCTGCAAAAGAGGAAGAGAGATTGGAATTTCAAATCCCAACGAGCAATGATAAATGAAGTAAGATTATGCATTGTTTAATTAGCTTGAAATTTTAATTAGGTTGGAATTTCAAATCTGCAAAAGAGGAAGAGTTGTTAGATTTTGTTAAATTATATATTGTTTAATTAGGTCGGATTATGACAATTTGTTAAATTTTATAAATGAAAATTATTTTTTGAATGACATATTTTAAACAACTCAGCAACTCGCTCATAACTCGCTCTAACTCGCTCATTAAGCTAATGAGCCGACCATGAGCATACCCTAACTCGCTCATGCTCGCTCATTAATCAGCCCTAGCAGTGACGACACGAATGCACTAGCAGCAGATAAAGAAAATATACCAATGTGGACACTTTGTTTGGATGCAGAAAATATTTGGAAAAAATCAGACGGTTTGAACTTTCATTGATTCTTGGACACTAGAAACATGAATTGATGCTTGCCTGAGTGATCTCTGTCGAAAATTCTACAGTCAATTATTGTGAACTCCGAAAATTCTACAGTAATATCAATTTTTTTTCTCCATCATTCTAGCATATTAAAATTATTCATTGAAGAGTATGAAATTTAACCTCTTATCTTAATAAACAGAGGCGGATCCAGGATTTTTGTCAGGGAGGGCAAAAAAATATCGAATCGGGTTTAAATCCATTAACCAATTGGGTACTCGATAAAAAACAATGTTTTAACTTATACTTTCCAATGCTTTGACTTGTAATTTCTGATGCACTGACTTATAATTCTAATTACCAATCAAAATTCAACAAATTTATTTCAATTTTAACCTTAAATTTAACTCGAATTATAAATCAAACGTCCCCCTAAAAAAAAATTCCAGAAGTCAAAGTCAGTCGAACTGATAAATCTCCACTAAAACTCAAAATTCAGAGGGAGCAGCTGGAATATACTGAGTCCGCCCGTGTTAATAAACATGTACAATGTCATAAATGATGACTACAACTTGGAGATGGCAAAGGGAAGTTCTCTACTCATTTAATTTATTTTGATTTAATATTTTGGTTTAATATGTTAAAAGTTTTTACAGATTATGAAACGAAGTCTTCCTCGGGTGGTAGGCGGTGAAATTATTGAAAAGTCAATATTTCTGTACTTTTTATTGAGAACTCCGAAAATTCTACAGTCAATTATTAAGACCCACAGAATATCGGACTCCATCGTTAGCCTTCCCCACTAAGCAATGGAAATTTCAAAATTAGATGACCATGAAGAATCCAACAAAATTCTGACTTCGCAACTCAGGAAACATTAATTACAAGTTGGGACTATAAAAGCTCAAGCAAAGCTCACACTTTTACCTATCCAATCCAATCAGTAATTTGAAAAAAAAAAGAAAAAGTATGGATCTTTCTCTAGTTTTTTCATGCTTTCTAATCCCCATTCTTATTCTGACATTATATCACTTCTTCAATCGAGATCCAAAGAAACAGACCACCACATATCTCCACAAAACCTACCCTCTTATCGGTGATATGCTTGAGGTCATTAAAAATCGGAGCCGTATTTTTGACTGGACCACTGAAATCCTGATCGATAACCCGACCCATACAGTGGTCTCGAAAACCGCTGGTTTCTGTACCGGTATACTAACCGCTATGCCGATGAATGTTGAATACATTCTAAAAACAAAAAATGAAAACTACCCGAAGAGTGAATTTTTCATATCCATGCAAGAAGATCTCTTAGGTCATGGAATATTTAACTCTAATGGCAAGCACTGGCAGTGGCAGCGTAAGACTGCCAGTTTGGCTTTCACGAATCGTTCTCTGCGTGGTTTCGTGGTGGACACGGTTCACTCTGAGATCATACACCGACTCATTCCCTTTGTGGAGAAAAGGAGTGAGAAGGGAGGGGTAATAGACATGCAAGATGTTCTAGAGCGGTTTGGATTTGATAACATTTGCAGAGTTGTATTTAATGTGGATCCAGCTTGTCTAACTGAAGAGGGTTCCGAATTAATGAGATCTTTAGGTGAGGCAGTCGATTGCCTTCTAAAACGGTTTCCTGTTAAGTTTGTGTGGAGGGGTATGAAATGGCTTCAAATTGGGAGTGAAAAAAGGTTGAGAGAATCTATTGCTAAGATTAAGAGCCATGTAACAAAGATAATTCATGAGAAGATAGAGAAACCTTCGAATAGCAATAGTGATCTCATATCTCTCATCGCCTCGAGTGAAGAACACACTATGGAGAATTTAGTTGATTTTGTCATTAACCTTCTACTTGCCGGTGGTGAGACCATCTCAGTTACACTGACATGGTTCTTCTGGCTTGCTTTAACCCGACCTGATGTGGAGGAAACAATTCTAGAGGAGATAAGATCAATTAGAAACACTAAAACTTCCTCTAGTGCAATGTTTGGGCATGACGAGTTAAAAGAGATGCACTACCTACATGCTGCCATAACTGAAGCTATGAGGTTGTATCCTGCTTTGGCAATTGACACTCTGTCATGCAAAGAAGACGACACTTTACCAGACGGGACAGTTGTAAAAAAGGGATGGCTAGTTAGTTACCACGCATATGCCATGGGTCGGATGGAGGATATATGGGGGGTAGACTGTAGGGAATATAAGCCCGAGAGGTGGTTGAAGAATGGGGTTTTCAAGCCTGTAAGTCCGTATAAGTATCCGGTGTTTAATGCCGGTCCAAGAATGTGTTTGGGAAAAGAAATGGCGTATATACAAATGAAGTCGATTGCCGCATTCATGTTTGAAAGATACAAGATTGAAGTTGTGAAGGAGGGGGTGCCAGACTATGTGGTAGGAGGAACACTAAAGATGAAAGGTGGATTGCCTGTTAAGTTCTCAAAGAGAGAACATAATATGTCATCAAATTAATGTTTGTTGTTGCTATTTATTTATTATCTTATTTATAACAGTAATGAATCTATTTATTTGTTTAATATGGTTTAATTTGAGAGAGACCTGAGTGAGGGAAAAGGTTTATTGTCTGTTCTTATATATAGTAATTGACTATTTTTTGCGTGTATCTATATACTTTTTATTCCTGAACGGACTTCAATTTCCTTTTGTTTTTTTGTTTTTGAAATAAATGCTATGGAGTCCAAGTACAATTTAATTTCAAGTATTTTGGGAATTTCCTCGAACACCTTACATGCAGACCTAAACGACTAATATCATTCCAGTACCAGTTGGTGCCACAAACCAATACCAATTAACGTAACAAAAGAGATTGAAAGCAATTAGCAACAAAAGCTCCATAAATATCAAAATTAGGGATGAAATATTCATTTACAACACAAATATGAATACCCATATAGAGTGAGGCTATGGTACATTGCAATGTGCGGATCAGTTCGTGCATTGGATTCATATCTCCGTTTTCAAAGTTTAAATAATCAATCCGAACTGTTCAACATTATTATCATATGAAAATATACTTGGAGATCAAATTTTATATTATTTGGAATTTGTTTTACTATTTTTTAGGTAGGTGGAAAATCACTTCTCTTGGATGGTCCATAAATTTTTGATCAAGTGATTTTCTAATTGTCTAAAAAAATAGTAAAAAAATTCCAAAAAATATAAAATTTGATCTTCAATTATATTTTCATATGATAATAATGTTGAATGGTTCGGATTGATTATTTGGACTTTAAAAACGGAGATAAAGATATTATTTTTTTGGTTGGAGGTTGTTACTCAAGTCATGACTCAAAGTTCAATTTTTCCATAAGTTTTTTAATATTTAATTTCCGAAATTTTTATTTCTACTATAATAAAAATAATAATAAATCAAATCACCTCAAAACTGAGAGAATTCAAATTTTACCCAGGCCATAGAACGATTTGACGGCCCCAAAGACTGGGGGCCGTTAATTGGCTCTGCGGCCCCAGCCTTCGGGCTTCCAAACCGTTCTGCGTCCCTTTTTTTTTGTGAACGGCACATATGTGGTTTTTGTTTCTTCTTTCAACATTGTTACGTTAATTTTTAGTTTTTGTTTTTTGTGAATCGGGAACCCCACTGCCCCAGACTATTTGTTTTCTTTCATTTGTGAACGGCACATGTAATAAAATTTCTGTAAAATAAAAAAAAAAATAGGGGCCGCTAAACGGTTTGGAGGCTCCAAGGCTGGGACTGCAGGGCCAATTGGCGGCCCCCAGTTTTTGTGGACCATATATCAGTGATGGATAATTTCTAACATTGATCAATAAACAGTGATGTATTTGTCAGCATCGAAGCATCATGCCAAAATATATTTGGTTTATGCATATAAGAAACTCAAGAAGAAATATTACATAGAAAAAATCATGCTATGAAATGAATTTATTTTCAACAAAATTGAACAACTGCAGTACTGGTATAGATGCATTAGATGTAGTACTGGTACACTGCAAAATTAGAATCAAAGTTGAAGAATGCAGCTGCAAAAAGCAGTTATAAAGATTCTCAATTCATACAAAAATTAACAGAATTTAAAATGATTATATAGGATATGCCAGTACATACCAGTACAAAACAAACAGAAAACCTAATCTGAAATATATCAGTACTCATATCTGATCAACTGAAGAAGCACAGGTATTCTTTGGCATGTAGATTAAATCCAAATGCTTAATGTTTAATTTAACACGCCGGTAAAATGATATCTTTTATGACAAAAGAAATTCTATGATATATATACCATACTAATTGGTTAGAAATCAATTTAAATAGGGAACTCCGATATTATTCCGAGATAACTGTACCATTACATTTTGTCTTTCCAAGTTGGGTAATATTTAACCCAAATTTCCAAGTCGAGTTGAAATAAAATATTCATAACCCTTCTCCAAGCCCATACAAGTTGACTTCTGGATCAAGGCCCAGATCCAAAGAAAATAAAATCAATGAAATCTGTGTTCCATTTCTAAACTCTTTCAAACTCACCAAGAAAACAGTCTAATGGAACTTCCCTTTCTCAATTCAACCTTGCTCTTATTTTCCCTTCCTCTCCTTCCTCTCCTCCTCTATCTCTTCTTCTTCAACCATGAAGATCCTAAGAAGAAATCCACCATGTATGGGCTCAAACCTTACCCGATTCTTGGCTATGTCCCACATTTCATCAAAAACAGTCACCGAGTCCTTGACTGGTCGACTGAGATCCTTGTCAGGAGCCCAACTCACACTATGAGTTTCAGAACCTTCGGCCGAGTTGGCGGGGTGATCACTGCTAACCCTAAAAATGTGGAGCACATTGTCAAGACCAACTTCGATAATTATCCAAAAGTGAGGTTCCTCTTCTACTAATTTATGATTATTTTTTTCTCTCTTTTAAGCGTATGATAGGTTAAAAAGTAACAAAAGGTAGCCTGGTGATGAATGCTTCTAATAAATTATCAATTGGATGGAAACTTTTGCCATTAGAAAAGTGATCGATTAAAATTTTACAAAAGAAGCGACCTCGCATTTATAGCTATTAGCTTGTTAGTTTGTGCTTGCTGTCCAAATTCATCAATACATGAAAAGAGGCAATTGGGGTATAATCATAAAAACAACCCTTCTTTTACAGTTTTACTGATGGAGCTTCAACCTTTTAAAATAGCTTTGTAGTTCAAGGCCTTGAGCATCCATTATGGAATTATTGGAGAAATATATACATAGCTAAAAATTTTCATTTTCCAATTTCATTGATAAAAAAAAATGAATGAGTAGACAATTTTAATTTTACTTTGGAACAATATAAAGTTTGTCAATCCAAATGAATGTGAACAATAAAAATTTACTAAAGCAAAAGCTCCAATAAATATGATTGTAGGGAGAAGTAATGATGTCCATGCTAGTAGATTTTTTTGGCCACGGTATCTTCAACTCTGATGGAGAACAGTGGCTGTGGCAGCGAAAGGCCGCCAGCTTGGAGTTCAGTAAGCGTTCCCTTCGCAATTTTGTCGTGGGCACGGTGCAAACCGAAATTGTGAACCGCCTCCTCCCACTCCTTCACAAAGTCAACCAAAAAAATCAAATTATAGACATGCAAGACGTGCTCGAAAGATTTGCAGTTGACAATATATGCAATGTGGCATTTGGTGAAGATCCAGCATGTCTTACTGAGGACGGATATGCCGGCGAGAAATCAAAATTTATGAAAGATTTTGGTGAGGCGCAAGAGATTGCCTTAGGAAGATTCATGAGTCCCTTGAGGTTCATGTGGCGGGTCAAGAAGTTTTTCAATATTGGGAGCGAAAAACGAATGAAAGAATTGATCTCAACTGTACACACTTACACGATGAATATTGTTCGAGCAAAGAAAGAGAGAATTTTGTTAGATGAAAAGCAGGACCTCCTCTCCAGATTTGCTTCTAGTGACGACCATAGTGATGAATGTTTACGCGATGTGGTATCAAATTTCTTACTAGCAGGTCGTGAGACCACTTCTTCAGCACTGACATGGTTCTTTTGGCTTGTATCAACTCAACCCAATGTGGAGAAAAAGATAGTAGAAGAAATCAAATCGGTACGTTATAAGAACCAAGTTACATCTGAGGCATTTGATTATGATGATTTACGAGAAATGAATTATCTGCACGCAGCAATTACTGAGTCAATGAGATTATACCCACCAGTTGCCATGGATTCAGCATCATGCAAAGAGGATGATTTCTTACCAGATGGTACATTTGTTGGTAAAGGATGGTTCATTTCATATAGCGCTTATGCAATGGGTCGTGTTGAGGATTTATGGGGTAAGGATTGTAACGAGTTTAAACCCGAGAGGTGGTTGGAGAATGGTATTTATAAACCTGAAAACCCGTTTAAGTACCCGGTGTTTCATGCCGGACCGAGGATGTGTGTTGGTAAGGAAATGGCATATATACAAATGAAATCAATTGCCGCGTGTGTGTTCGAGAGGTTTAGGGTTGAGGTTGTTGGAAAGGAGGGTACACCAGAGACTGTGCTTTCATTTACACTGCGCATGAAAGGCGGTTTACCTATTCAAGTATCAAAGAGGGAGAACTAATTAACATGCAGTTTTTTTTTTCTCTCTTTAGTTTATGCATTTTATCTTTGATTATATTAGTATGTTGGAGCAGTTTTTATGTTATGGAAAACTAATTTCTTTCGAATTTTATCTAAATATCGAACCTTTTCCTATGAGTTTAATGGAAATCGAATTCAATTTGACAGTTGGTTATCTTTTTCTTTTCTTTTTTTAATAAAACAATCACTAATTCACTATCGTATTAAAAGAACGTATGAAGAATGGGAAGGCAATAGCAAAGATTTGTCACTATCCATTGATTTTCAAAAATAAAAGACAAGGCAAAAAAAAAAAGAAGCTTTAGAGCATCTCCATTCCAGCAAATGTTTAGCAATTAATTTGTTCCACGTCACTAAATTTAGCAATTAAAGACATTCATAATTTTTAAAGCACTCCATCCCAGAAATTTAATTAGAATTGCAATTAATGCTACGTCAGCCAATTAAAATTAAAATTGCAATTAATTAAAAAATAAAAATTGAGCGGTACAGATACATAGAGAGAATTTTAACCAATCAAATCAAAAAGAAAACGTTTTCTTTTAAAGCAAATTTGCTAATTTAGAAATTCTGATACATTCCAGCAATTATATTAGCAATTGACACATCAGATTAGCAATTTAATAACAATTACCATTAGAGATGCTATTATTATGAAAGAGGCATTAAAATTAAAACATGTGAAGATATATTTGGGCTTATAATTTATTGAGCCTTTGTAAATTCTAGCGGGAATTTTGTAACACTATTAACAGGTTAGGACTGAGCTCAGAGCATCGTCTCAGCCACTCGAATGAATTTCTAAATAACGGTTAATCACTTTTAAAAAATTAAAGTATCTAAAATTTCTAAACTCTCATATTTTTGAAATTAATTTTAAAGTTTGTATTAAGTCACGTCAACAATAAATAAAAAAAAAGAAATAATTTGAGTTAATCATTTGACCAACATGGAGTTTATAAATAGTTCCTACATAGTTATTAAATAAGAAACTCTTCCACATCCCTCAAACTGAATTAGAAACTACCACCTCAGATTAGAAACTCTAATCATATCAGAAATATAGATGCTCTTAGTTAAATTAGACTTCACCCTTTAGAGTTTTGATCATTTTCAAAAAGGGAAAATTGGTTATTTGCCACTCCAAAACCTTCTAATTCTAAAAATGCCAGCCCAAAATTTGAAATTGTAAAAATGCCACTCTAAACTTCATTAATTCCTAATTTTGCCATTTCTAATGTATTCTTATGCTTTTTTTATTAAAAATTAACTGAAAAATACTGTTTTTGCAAATAACCTTGAAATTGTATGAAGGGTATAATCGGAAATACAGAAATACGTATACCAAAACAGTATTTTTCAGTTAATTTTTAATAAAAATAGCATAAGAATACAATATAAATGGCAAAATTAGAAATTAATGAAGTTTAGAGTGGTATTTTTACAATTTCAAATTTCGGGATGGCATTTTTAGAATTAGAAGGTTTTGGAGTGGCAAATAACCAATTTCCCCTTTCAAAAATGGTCCTAAAAATAGCAAAGTATATGAGCCAGAGTAATCTACATCTAGAGGTGGCAATCTAACGTGCCGGGTCGGGTTTCGAGTTGTTCAGTATAAGCTTAATTTCTGGTTTAGGATCAATTTGGGTCTGATCGAGCCGGGTTTCGGATCGTCAAGCTTCATATCATTAGCGAGTCCGGGGTCAGATCAGATTTCGAGATGTCAAACTTTACTGGGTTTCAGGGACATAGCCATTTTTGTAAAGGGTGTATAAGCAAGAAGAAACCGAACTTAGAGAATGTGTAAGAGTTCAAAAGTGTTGTGGTTGAATGTAATTACAAAATGGAATTCAACTCATATCAGATGCTTGATAGAGAGAGCCATTTGTATCGCCCTGCTTTTGAGAGATTAAGTGCATGCAATGGGAAGGACAAAACTGGAATCTGTTGGTATTTATGGATCTCTTTTGTTATCTGAAAACTAAAGGATGGGAAGTTATCGGTTGTTAATTTATTTGTAATTATGTTTATTTTTTCTTGATGCAGATGCATTGAAAGGGCATTAAAGGAGGTATTTTTAAAAGGGCAAAACTAGAATATGTTGTTATTTCTTGTTTGTGTGTTTCTTTTACTATTCAGTAATTTACAGATTTTCTTATTGCCAACCATCCAGCCCCTAATTTTAAGATTAATAGCCAGTTGGAGACTTTGTTGAAAATTCTCCTTACCTTAGATGTCCCATCTCCACACAGGCACATCAGCATCTTAATATGAAGGACCCAATTGGACATCTACAAATTTCTAAACTATGAAGCTCATGTTGTTGAGTAAAGGACTATTGCCTTCTGATGAGAAAATAACTGAAGAAGAAAAAATACAACTAACTATCATCAAAACGTTCCTCTCAATTTAGGTTGAATGGGCATAATGCACTCTCAAACTGGGATTTGTCAAAGCCATCAAAGTAAGGATGTTCCATTGCCTCCTTTGCTGATATCCTCTCAGCAGTTCTTGTGTTAGAAGTGAAATGTTTCCTAATGAAAGAGAAGGATCCATAACAATGACATAATGCCCTGAATAATCAACATTATCAAGCAAAGTCTCGCGAATTCTTCTTTCTTTCCCTCCATTAGTAACATTAGCAAGTTGCAGTAATTGGTAATTACTGTCGATTGTAGTAATTGATTACTTAAATTTGTTGGTATTATAGTTTTTTTTTTTTTTTTTTTGAAAACTTGGTAGTGACTACCAAGACTATATTAATAAATTTGTTTGATACATCATTCCTAATTAAACTTACAACATATTAAGTTATTGATTCTGCTCTCATAACAGCCCCAACATTTGTGTTCCCTTTCCCACAAAATTTCAGTCATAAATTTGTTTCCTTAGCAGCTCGGTTGGCCACTAACCACAATGGTAGCTTCTTGCCTCGAAAAATTACCTCGTTGTGTTGTCGTCATATCGATCATAATACTGACATGAAGTGAGCCAAACATGCCTATTACGACCCCTGCTACTGGTATTATAGTTGTATGGTAATAATTGCTTAGTAACAACTTGGTACAGTCATCATGGCAATTTAATTGTAAGACAAAAATCTGTTTTGAAATTTTTTTATTTGTATTACACTGATGTTAGTGGGTTGCTTGTGTCATTACAATTAATGCTAAAAATTGCATCTTGTAGTAGCTTTAATTTATAGAAGAGAGTTTGTTTTTTATTTGAAGAGGAAGATTTTATAGAAGAAAGTTGTGTTTGTTTGAATTGGACTTTCATGTAAGAATTAGCCTTTAGTTCAGTGGCAGATGCAGTTCATTGCAGGGATAGGGCAACTGAAATCAATTTATCAGGATTGGGTTTTGGGTCCTTATACTATTCTGAAAAAAAATACCTACCCTGTGAGCCCAAAATTTATAACAGTCCAAGTCCAAAGAAAAACAAAATTAATTACTTTCCTCTCCGATCTCTGACTTGAAAAAAAAAACGCAAATTAAAACGTTGCTCTTCGACTCGAAAAGAAAACTAAGTAGAAGCACGCTGCTCTCCGCCAGGCATCACAACAAGTCAGCGACTCTCCGCCTCCTTGCCTCTCTCTCTGTGATAATTTAGACTTCTCATTTTTTTTATATGTTTTGGTCTTATGAAAATGAAATTAGGGTTTAAAATTTTAGATTGAATTTAGGTCTTCAAATCGTAATTGATTGTCAGATTGAATTTTTAGATCTTAGAAGTTATAACCCTAATTAATTTGTTGTTTTTGAATGGCATAGCTAACTAGGGCTGTTCAAACGGTCCGTTCGGTTGAAACCGAACTAAAATAATCAAACCAAACTTTTTTTCGATTTTCAAAAATAGAACCGAACAAACCGAAGTAAATTTCGGTTTGTCCGGTTCAAACCGAAGTAAACCTATTGGTGCCATTATTAACGAAAATTACACATGTTCATACACAAGTTGTTCAATTTCATACAAAATATGTGGATGTTCTAAAATATCTAAACTAAAATGAAAGAAATGAAGCAATGATTGAACCAAACAAAATATAAATCATACTTGAACCAATATAATTCGGTCGGTTCGGTTTACTCAGTTTTGAAAAGTCTAAACCGAACCGATCCATTTAAAACGAAATAATTTAAAATTTCAACCGAACTGATCCATTTAGACTGAAAAACCGAACCATTTAAACCGAAATTTTTTAGTTCGGTTGAAAACCGAACAAACCGAACCATTTGAACACCCCTTTAGTGGTCTGATGTTTCATTCTTATTTGAACTCAAGTAGCTACTAGGTAGTAGGTAGCATGCAAACCAACACATGAACATTGCATTTCCGAACAAAATGGAAGGAAAGTTTCACTCGCATTGTCTCTCATTTGAAAGCATTCAAAATATTCTTTGGCGGTGTTGCTTGGTTTGCTGAATCACATTGCATTGAAATACGATCTGTTCCGTGTTCGGTTAAGAGTCCGACAAAGAAAAGAGAATCTTCTCTGTGGAAATTAACTTTGCGTTGCACAATGCACAACCGTCTATTTTGTCATTTATTACTATGATTTTTCTTTTTCCAAGGTAATTCCATTATAGCTTTCTAAATGTTTTTTTTTATTGTGGCAAACACTCTTGCAAATAATTAATTTTAATAAGCATTCTAACGAATAAGTTCTCTGAAAAATAAATAACACACTAAAAACTGAAATATATTTTTAGAAAAAGATGGAGATGTAATCCTTTTAAATTAATTCTTATGTCTACAAAGGACTTCTCATCATAATTTCGAACCAGCGACTCTCACACGAAAGATATTATTTTTTGTCACTAGATTAAAAACTGATTATCTAAAACATTGAAATATTTTACCCTTTGACCATGAAATTTTGCTGAGTTTTCTTTTCAAAATTAGTGCATGAAAAAAAATGAAATTGAAGAGTTAAGTTATTTTGAAAAATATATATGTATATTAGTGATTTGCATGATATTATTTGGTGTATAATTTACGGTATAATAAAGTGTCTTGAAATATCAAATTTTCAAAATTAACAATTTTTAATCCATCATCAAACTATATTTATATCCAATAACATACTTATGAATTTAATTTTTAATTTTTTTTACTTTATTTAAAATGATTTGAGAAATCATTTTCAAAGTTGTCTAGAGAGATCCTTGTTAGTGGATTTCTTTGTGGTCTATTAATGAATATTCATGTAATCTATTGCATTATAATGTTACCAACATACATTGGAACACAAGTAAAGCACCATCTTTCTTAAAAAAAGGAAAAGAAATTATTGGTCAAAAGAGTTTCCCACCATCAACGATTACTTTTTTCTTCTTTTTGTATCTTGGAGTTTTGTCTCTTAACAAAAGCTTAATTATGGCCTAACACCTCCCACTTTAAAGGGCTTTTTTATCGACATGTAAAAATCATGAAAGAAATTAAAAAGAGAAAAGGCCTAAAGAAATTTAATTTAGAGACGTAGCATTACGAAGCTGCTCTAACGTGTATAATACTAATATCATTCTACTGGTTAATTACATGGATAAAAACATTAGTGCAATCCAGGCAGCTCCTTTATATACGAGTCACAATCAGTGTTGCGTTTGCAATCCGTTGCCGCATACAAAATGCCTATGCAGACCGCATATGCAGTTTAGGTTAAAAACAGATTCAAAAATATTCAAAATCTATTACCAGACCAAAAATTATGCTGAAAACGGGTTAAAAAATACCCATAACTCATTATTTGAGTCCCAAGCCCGAATCCAGAACCATTATCTGAGTCCTACATATCTGAGTTACATTTTTTATATAACTAGAATTATAAATTTTATGAAGAGATTGTCATATGAATTATAAATACTATTAAAATCCGAATATATAAGTTCGCATTAAAATCTGCACATGCAACCGCATACTGCATATGCTTGCATATGCAGTGACCTTCCGCATGCATGAACAATACCAAATTTTACAACATTGGTCCCAATCACATCCAGAGAAGTATTTCTAAAATATAGATATTTATTACTATTTGGAAGACTTGCTGTTGACTGTTAGTCGCCTCCATTGTACATCCACCTTCAGATTTGATCCGTTCAATCTGGACCGAGCATCTAGATCAAAATATGCTTATAATTAGTGGCATATTGTTCATAAGTAATATGACATAAAAGTATGCATGGATTATATGATATTTTGATAATGGATTATCATAACAATAATTATGGTAGCACCTATTGAAATTATATTAATTTTTTTAATTATAGACGTTTTTTTTTCTTTATATCTAAATTAGTTGTGTATTAATTTTTCATGCAACTTCATTTTTTTTTAATTCGATTAAATGCCATTAAATATGAACCGTTGTATTTTGTTAAAAAAATACAAACCGTTGTAAATTTCATGTTTTTTTTGGGAAAAAATGATAAATTTCATGTTATTTGATTAAAGATGAACCTTGTTAAATTTCATTACTTTTTCTTGCATATTATATTTATAAAGTATAGAATAATTTCAAAAGGTTCAATTTTACATACTGGATTTTAAAAAGAGGAGGGATCCAATTACACCTCTTTTGGTGACACATCATGACACCGTTTTTTATATAGATTAATTTTGCGATTTCAAAATCCAAACAGTCGATCCGAACCGTTCAACATGATCACCATATTAAAATGTACTTGGAGATCAAATTTTACATTTTTTTGAATTTTTTTACTATTTATTAAGATGGTTACAAAATTGCTGTTTTTCAATGGTCTGAAAACAACGATTTTTGTAACCATCTTAATAAATAGCAAAAAAATTCAAAAAATGTAAAATTTGATCTCCAAGCACATTTTAATATATCCATCATGTTGAACGGTTTGAATTGACTATTTGGACTTTGAAAATGGTAGGTGTCAAAGTGTGTCACCAAAAAAGGTGTAATCGGATCCCTCCTCTTTTAAAAATTAGGAGTTTTTTTTTTTGAAGTAATTAAGGTTGTGAAACTAATACATTGTCAACAGATCCTCATCCTAAAATATTTAAACTCTTATTGTTTAGTACTTTAATTTGTATTATATGATGTTTATAGTTAGTATACCTAAATATTTAAAGTCGGCGCATCTATTAACAACTATGTAATGAAGAAAGGATGGAAGCGTCAATTTGAACCGGATTAAATCATATAGCGAGCTAATTGTGTCAAGAAAAGTTTTTTTTTTGAAAATCCGATAGAAGCTATCAGATGAATACAGCAGTATAAGTTCAAAAGAAGAAAATACAACAAACTACAAAGTTTTGCACCCCAATTTTCAACAGAATTTCAACCATAATTTAGCTTCTTTGAGAGCATGTTGCGCCAACCAATCCGGGTTCGTTTCACATTCTTCAAAGATGTATTTGTTGCGCCCCCTCCAAAGAAACCAGCATGCTGCAAAAACATAGGCTCCCCAGACATTTCTAGGCATTCTCCTCTTACATGCTAAATATGAGTTATCCAAAGTGGATTGTACCGTATCTCCATGGTGTATTAATCTGAACCCAAGCATTCTATTCAACCGTGTCCAAACACTTCTCGCATAGCTGCACTGAAAGAAAAGTAATAGTTTAAGAAAAGTAATAGTTCAAGAAAAGTTTAGATGTCAAATTAAACCACATAACAGTTTAAGATGCCAATTTCTTGTTTTTAATAAAAATAATAGTTGTGTTCATAAGGAGCCAACATTTTTATGCTGACCAAATGGAATAGTTGTCTTTGCCAAATTGTTATTTAAAAATAATTTATTACTTTTGAACCATGTCACACGAATATTATGTTTGCATGCACATCTATAATAGCTACAATAGTTAAATTCCACTTTTTTATAATGTTTGGTTGTAAAACAAGAATAGCTAAATCAAGAATAGCTATTGTTTGTCTTATTAGAATAGTCAAATCTCAAAATCCTTAGAAATAACATATTCTAATAAGATAAAAAGTTTGAATTCACTATTCTAACTATTCTAACCCAACCAAATATTGAATAAGCTATTCTGAATAGCCTAACTCCAAGAATAGGCTATTAAGAATAGTCAACTCTAACAAGACAAACAGTTTGAATTCTCTATTCTAACTATTCAAATCCAACCAAACGTAGAACTAGTTATTCCAAACACCCTAATCTCAAGAATAACCTATTCTTATTTATTACTAATATAAGAAATACTTGTTGTTATGAATATAATTGTAGATGCCTATTCATTTTGTAACTCTCAATATTAATCACCTCAATTCATTTTTTCATTTATTATTGGAATTTATTTCTCCATTTATTATTGGAATTTATTTAGATGACTTTTCATTTACAATTTGTGATCTATGGAAACATATAAATAAGAGAATATTTGTCATCTTTTATACTTTGTTTCTATATTGTTTATTATTATTTTCATTATTTTACGACAATATCTACTTTTTGCCAAAATATCCGATGGTAATCATAAACATAGTCACAAGATTTGCGAATAATTCGTTTTTTTTGTGATGACGAACGAACACCGAATTATTCGGTTGACCGAACTTTGACCGAATTATTTCCAAATAATTCGCAAATTTTACGAACTTTTTCCTAATTTTACGAATTATTCCTGAATTTTTCCTAGAATATTGTTTTTTGGTTTTTTTTTTGCTTCCTTATAGGACTAAGATCTCTGGTCCAGATAATTCCGAATCATTTCTAAATTATACTCGAATTATTCTCAAATCACGAATTTTTGACCTCACCTCACCGAACCCGAATAATTCATTTATCACTATGATCATAAAAGTGGTCGGCGCCATCAATTAGCTGTACAGGTACGCTATACGGTAATGTTCATACTGGATCGAAGGAGGAAAATGGAAACAAATTACAATTAACACTAAATCTCCAAGGAAAATAATGGAACAAATTCAACTCAAGTACAGATTATGTCTGATTTTACAAGGGGAAAATGCCCCAATTTGATACAAAATCATCTCATGAATTCAAAAATTTGAGCATAGTTCATTTTTTTTCGAAAGTTTTTGTACAAATCGTCTGATCACCTCGAGATTTGCTAACGGCTACTAATTCGTCCACTTGTGTCCATTATAAATCAGTGTTGTAAATAACGGTATGCGCTCGTCGGACGGACAGGGTACCGCCAAGCGATTAATCGGAAATAATCGGCCATAATCGGAAATAATCGGCCGATTCGTCAGAAAAATCAGTGACGGTTTGGTCGTCGCTAACGACTAATCGGCCGATTGATCGGCCTAAACAGCCTTTTTACAACACTGTTATAAATTGCACAGTTTCTTGGATGAGTTATTAATTTCTTATTGTAATAGAAATGTGCAGCCAAAATGGACGATTCCGATTAGAAAAAGAAAAAGAAAAACACTCCAATTATAAGATAGAACGACATTATAAATTTATAATCATTGTTTGGAAACTCGGCCGACAATTTTTGTGATTTTTCGCTCTTGAAATTGGGTTATCTGGCCAAATTCGACCGAGTCAGACATGAGCTTGAATGCATATATTGAGAATATGAAGTTGGTTTATATTTTGATTAATTAATTTTGAAGAATAATTAGTCTAATTAATTGAGAACTAGTTTCTGATTTAGTGACAAAGACAATGTTATATGTGTGGGAGATTGTAGGTTTCTCCCAAGTTCGAAACCTGAAAAACACAATTATGTGTGGATATTAAATAGTTAGGTGACTTGACCTCTAACTTTTACTAAAGTAAAAAGTTAGTCTAATTAATTTATAAGAGGCAGCATTGGGGGTCGAAGAATGAGAAAGTGGGGGAAGATAGAAAGCGGCGGGGGAAGAGGGATTGCTACGCCGAGCATAGTCACAAGATTTGCGAATTATTCAAGAATAATTCTTTTTTTTGTGATGATGAACAGAATGTCGAATTATTCGGTTGACCGAATTTTGACCGAATTATTCCCGAATAATTCACAAATTTTACGAACTTTTTCCGAATTTTCCGAATTATTTACGAATTTTTCCCTAATTTTTCCCATAACATTTTTTTTTGTTTTTTTTTTTGCTTCCTTGTAGGACTTAGATCTCTGATCTGGATAATTCCGATTATCATTCCCGAATTATACCCGAATTATTTCCGAATCACGAATTTTTTACCTCACCGAACCGAATCCGAATTATATCAACCATAGATGGTATATCATCCTTATTTTGCATTTGAATAAAATTAATGCTGGCTTTTCATGTACCTGGGTCAGCTGTGAATTTCTTGGCCAGTTTAAATCTCTTGATTATTTATGATCAAAAGTGTTGTGGGTTTAAAAACGATGAAATATTATGACTTGCTATTTGCTAATACCAACTTCCAGCGCTATATAACAACGAGAGTTGTTCATTGCAATAAAAAAAAAATTAACAATAATCTGAAAAAATTTATGCCTGATTTTATGACTCACAAGTCACAACACAAATTCTAGCTTAAAAGATAGTTTAAAATATAATAAAAAATTAACATGTTATTTTTTTTTCAGTGTATCTATCTGATTTTTGTGTGTGTGTGTATATATATGCATTATGTTATGTTAACAAATTATTTGAGTGCAATACTTCGTCTTAATATAAATTTCAACAAATAATTTTTTTATAATTTTTTCTTCATTTCTAAGCAAAAATCAGAGGTTTTGATCCAACTCAGACCGATTTTAAACAAGTCAGTCGATTTCAATTCTGATTCTGATCCTGATTCTTAAAACTATGATTATAATTGATTCTTCGATTTATATTAAATGATTACGTGAACGTAAATAGATAGGAACAAAGGAAAAAGGAAAAAAAATTGCATATAGTTGATTTTACATTCATTCGTTTTTTTTCTGATTTTTATTTACTCCAACAAATTAACATATGGTGGAAGCCTGACTGTATATGAATCGAAATTTTTATTTATACCATAATAAAAAAAAATTAAAACACTTCAGTTTTGGGAGAATTCGAAAATTTATCAGGCCGTCAAATGCCTCTGCGGCCTCAAAGACTGAGAGCTGCCAATTGGCCCTGTGGCTTCAGTCTAGGAGCCTCCAAACGGTTTAGCAGCCCCATTTTTTCTTTTTTACCAAAAATTTATTAAATGGTATCAGCGGCGTGATGCTCAGACAAATTTGTTTTTTATTCTCATTCTCTGTGCCCAAACAAGGAGTACAAATCTGTTTTCATGCCATACAAAAAAATTTGAATTTCGGTGTCCACTACAAAAAAAAAAAAGGGAGCCGCTAATTCATTTGAAGGCCTCTAGACAGGGCCCGCAAGACCAATTAGCGGTCCCAAAGTTTGACGTCCTTGATGAATTTCGAATTCTCCCAAAATTAGAGTGTTTTAGTTTTTCTTTTTTATCGTGGTACTAATAAAAATTTTGGCCACATGAAATACCCCCATTAAAGCGACAGTGACATGCCACGAACGGACGAACCTCAAATATTTCATCTCGTGATGTATGATCCCATAACAGGTTTTGATCCATTGTGACGTGCATGGTGCCTCATATCTGTAGTAGTTCACTGACATGTCTTATGTTTTGCAGGATTTGGACTTTGGAGGGTTAACGATATTGACAAAACTATTTTGGCTTTATGCAACGCACAATCAATAGATATGAAATGAAAAATATATGACCGATGTGCTGCATGAAATCAAAATAGCTCTGTAAATTTCTTTACCCATTTATAACTCATGAAATTCTGTTGGTTAAGCAGTCAGTAATAGACACAAGAAGTAGTGCATTTATATGTGCCAGAGCCCAGAAGTGATCCTTAATTCTTAAATAATATTTTTTTCAGTGGCCTCCTCGTCGCCATTTTTTTTTGTAAAGCAGTGCCCCTTATTTGCTCAAAGAGTCCTTTTAAAATATTATAATATATACAATTTATAAAGCACCCATTGAGATTGAGATAGGGTCAGCCCAGAAAACCGTAAATTATTAAATTTCATTCAAGTGACATTTGTATTACACTCACATAGAAATAATCATATTGGACATTCTTTTGTAAGAAACACTTGAGAAAAAATAAAAAAACATTGAGGAAAAATGTATTATTAATTTTGCGTGGGCAGTACGTTTGGATGAGAGCTAGAATAGCTAGAATAGTGAAATTTGAGAATAGTAAATGAGAATAGAGAAAAAATAGTGATTTTCAGATTAGTATGAAAATGGTACTATTCGGAATAGTAAAAATGTTGTGTTGATTGTACATGTGGAATAGTGAATAGCTGTAACCAATAAATAATAGTGTTAACAATGTGCTAATTAAGAGGAAATATAGGCAAGTGGGATCTCAAACGAATTATCACGCCATGGAGATAGCGAAAGTGATGTCAAATTTATCATTTCGGGACTATGTTGGTGGAAATTCGAAAAGGAAGCATTTTTTTTTCTCTTTTCACACTTTCGAATAGTAGTTATTCCAACATTTACAAGGAATAAAGAATAACATATATTCTAGCTATTCCGAATAGAAAAAATATTGTTTGCATACATATTGCTATTCCGAATAGCTACTATTCTAAAATAGCCTCTATTATTGTGTCATCCAAACATAGCCTAAATAGAATAATTTGACAATTTGTAATTATAAAATAAGTTGTAATTTTCTACTTGTAGAATATGTATATTGTATTTTATATCTTGCACCTTAAATTAATTGAATTTGATGCATATTTTATTGTTCATAAAATAACTTAATGTGCATCAGTCTATACTGAACGGTATTTAACGGAATATATATAAAACAACACTTAAATTGTGTAGTACACAACTAATTTATAAAGCAAAAAATATGTTTATATTTTTCCTATTTTTAAGTGTTTAACTTGATTAAAAAAAAACAAAATAATCATTAAAAAAAAAAAAAATCTCTCTTGTACAGAGAGGGAATAACCTTCTTATTTTTGAAAAATAGAGAGGAGAAAACTTGGCAACCTAGATTAACTTTTCAAAAAAAAAAAGAGTATGGAGCAGAATTCCAAAATATATTTTAAGGTGATAATTTTACAGAACATGAACAATGTTTCGGGTTAACAATCAGCATTCTATATATTTCTGTCAAAGGTTTAAATAGCGTTTATCGCGTCATAGCGGAACGGCTGAAAAAACGGCGCTATGCCCATATAGCGCCGCTATAGCGCACAATAGCGCGCTATAGCGGCATAGCTTTTATGGTCCAAAAACGCTACAGCGCGCTATTTAGAACCTTGATTTCTGTGAACCAATTAAAACAGATTGCAATATCTTGCAATTATGAGAAATAACAGAGAATGTCGACGTTTCCTAAATAGGCATCTTTTAGTGGTTAACCGAATTTTTTATTTATATCCAAAAAATAAATCAAATTACAAAAAATACCCATGTTATCTTGAAAATTCGAAAAATACCCAAACCGGAAAATTTTTTTCCGGATTTGGCCTCTAAACCCGGAAAAAAAATTTCCGGAAATTGAACTCCAAAACCGGAAAAAAAATTTCCGGTTTTAACATTTTTTTTTTTTTTTTAGAGTTTCCGGAAAAAAATTTTCCGGTTTTAACATTTTTTTTTTTTTTTTTTTTTTAGAGTTTCCGGAAAAAAAATTTCCGGATTTAACTTTTTTTTTTTTTTTTTTTTTTTTAGAGATTCCGGATAAAAAAATTTAACTTAACAAATTTTTTTTTTTTTTTTTTTTTTAGAGATTCCGGAAATTTTTTTTCCGAACTAAATAAATTTTTTTTTTTAAGAGAAAAATAGCTAAAATACTGAAATCTAACGCTACAAAATCGAATTATTTTTTTAAATATTTGTTTCATTAATTTAAAAAATTTCAAAATGGTGTAGAATAATTTAGAAATTATCAAAATAGCTAAAATACTGAAATCTAACACTAAAAAATCGAATTGTTTTTTTAAATATTTGCTAGATTACATTTTTTTATATATAATTAGCATATTTATACTAAAACAAGCCAAATTACTTGATTTATGCTGAATTACACTAAATTACAATAATTATGTAGAATTATGCTAGAATACGATAAAGTACGCTAAATTACGTACGAATAGGGATAATATCTTCACTGAGAAGGCGAAAAACGACGACGAAACTTCAAACGGTCATAAAACGGCGCTCGAGTGTCCGATTTCAGCAAATGACCACTTTTCGGAAAGCTTACGAAAATGCGCATGCGTCCGGACTCGCTTTGCCAGTTTTCCAAATTCAGAATCGCCAAAAAATAAATAGAAGAGCCTCAAAACTTCAGTTGAAGTTTCCGATTAAGATTTTCATTTCTATTATTCAATCTACGTAGCTCAGTAAATTAGTTATGTAATAAACTTTTAGAACACCAAATTTTATTATTTTTGGAATTTTTTTTAATATTTTTTATGATTTATGAAAGATGCCACAAAATAAGCCCCATTTATACGTAATTTAGCGTAATTTATCGTATTTTAGTAAATTTACCGTATTTTAGCACAAAATCGGCCCTATTCGTAGTAAAAAACAATTCGATTTTTTAGTGTTAGATTTCAGTATTTTAGCTATTTTGATAATTTCTAAATTATTCTACACCATTTTGAAATTTTTTAAATTAATGAAACAAATATTTAAAAAAACAATTCGATTTTGTAGCGTTAGATTTCAGTATTGTAGCTATTTTTCTCTTAAAAAAAAAAATTTTATTTAGTTCGGAAAAAAATTTCCGGAATCTCTAAAAAAAATATATATATATATATATATATATAAAGTTAATCCGGAAAAAAAATTTCCGGAAACTCTAAAAAAAAAAAAAAAAAAAAAAGTTAAAACCGGAAAAAAAATTTCCGGAAACTCTAAAAAAAAATAAAAAAAAAAAAAAATTTTAAAACCGGAAAAAAAATTTCCGGTTTTGGAGTTCAATTTCCGGAAAAAAATTTTCCGGGTTTAGAGGCCAAATCCGGAAAAAAAATTTCCGGTATGGGTATTTTTCAAATTTTCACGATAACATGGGTATTTTTTGTAATTTGATTTATTTTTTGGATATAAATAAAAAATTCGGGTGGTTAATAAACACATCATCATCTTGATAGTTCCAATTTTGCATCGTCTATGCTTTTAGGTCTTCATGGTTACCCCTTAGGCCTTAGGCCTTAGGTACTGTCGACAGTCGACCTGTTTTATATTGATTAAAACAGAGATCGAACTGTTGATTGAAACGTGGTAAACCAAAACTATGGTGGCGAAATGTGAATATTTTTTTAGATTCAATGATTCTTTGGTGGAGGACATACATCCCAAGTTATGGCATGTCAGTGCTTCACATCAGTGTTTTCCATCACACACTTTGCTAGGCAGGGATGATAGTTGATAGAGATCGATCTGACAATTTTGATCCAATAATTGTATTTCAATAACGACAAAATCATGCCATGCATCACAATATATATTTATTATGTTATATATAAAAACCAAGCTATAGCTAGAACTACATTTTCTTATCAATTATATATGAGTAGGATTAAAATTCACTATTGGTTTTGTGCTCCAATCATACTTCACGTTTTTTTTTTCTGTTTTAAAAGTTTGAACAATCGATCCGAACTGCTCAATATGATTTTCATATTAAAATGTGCTTGGAGACCAAATTTTATATTATTTTGAATTTTTTCACTATTTTTTTAGATAGGTACAAAATCACTGTTTTGGATGGTCCAAAATCTTTTAAAACAGTAATTTTGTACCTATATTAAAAAAATAGTAAAAAAAATTCTAAAAAATATAAAATTTGGTCTCAAAGTACATTTTAATACGAAGATGATGATAAGTTGTTTGGATCGACTGTTCGGACTTTGAAAACAAAGATAAAAATATGGAGCATGATTGGAGCACAAAAGTGCATTTTAACCCTACTCGTTATATATATCTTCCGAGAATAGTTTTGCTACGTTGAATATATATGCTAATAAATTTTGTTATGAAATCAACGATTTTGTGTAAATACAATAAGAAAAAAGATAATTAAAATTATTATATATGGCACAAACCAGTTATATTTCTTTTAAAATACAAACAAGGTAAGGCTTTGCCTTAGAATAGGGAAACCTTATCCCAACCTCATCTTTACCTGTGATAACTTCTTTGTTCCCCTCTTAATTAAAAAATAGCAAACATCTCAAAACGGTTCGCCTCATCTTGCACTAATTAACCCTATGCTGAACCAGTCCTACCCCAGACCGAACCCAAAAATTAACCAGGTTCAGTGCCTTAAAATCGCCTCCCACTAGCACACGTCATGTGGGCCCACCATTTCCCAAGGGGATATTCAGATTCTCTGATCGAGTGGGGCCCCCAGAAGGACCCAAACCTTACTCATACAACATTACATGCTTCCAAAGTTACTTAAATGCCCCTTACCTCTCCTATAAGTACTCTAAGCCTTAATTACCATTTCTCTTCAGGGCCAACAAATTAAGCAAGCTTTGTTTTGTGTTAGCTCCCTCTTCCATATTCATCACCTCTACCTCTAGCTTGAACACTATCTCTAATTTCTCCATACTCAAATCTTTGATATTATATCAACAATCAATCATGGTTTGCGGTGCCGAGTTGTTTGAGAAGTTAAAGCCATACATAGCCATGATATCATTGCAATTTGGTTATGCGGGAATGAACGTAATAACCAAAGTTTCACTTAACCATGGCATGAGCCACTATGTGCTAGTTGTGTACCGCCATGCTTTCGCAACACTCTCCATCGCACCTTTCGCACTTGTCCTTGAAAGGTACTCATCATGTTAAAACTAATCAAATTTCTCGTTTGCGCAAAAGTACTTACATCGGTTAATTTGTACAGTTTGTACTAATCAATCGAGTTTTTATTTTTTATGACAGGAAGGTGAGGCCGAAGATGACATGGTCAGTCTTCTGGCAAATATTTGTCTTGGCACTTCTTGGGTTAGTTTACACTTTCATGCATGTTCAAAAGCTGATTTCAATCTTTAGTTCTGTTGAAGATCATATTTTCTAACTACTAATTATACATTTGTTCTTTTGTAGGCCGGTCATCGATCAGAACTTTTACTACGCGGGGTTGAAGTTCACCTCGCCAACTTTTTCATGCGCTATGAGCAACATATTACCAGCAATGACCTTTGTCATGGCAGTCATATTTAGGTACCTTTTCTATTAACAATATTGCAAATTAAATCCTATCACCATATGCTATATATATGTTATTTCTTTCTCTCAATTTAATTTGTCTAACGACGACTTGCACATGAAACTAGGATGGAGAAGCTAGACATCAAGTATGTGAGATGCCAAGCAAAGGTGGTTGGTACTGTTGTTACAGTTGCAGGAGCCATGATAATGACATTATACAAGGGACCAATCATGGAAATGTTTTGGACTAAACATTCGCATGAACAAGTGGCTGATGCAACGTTAACGGCAGCTGCCACCGCGGCAGCAAACAAAAGCTGGTTACTGGGCTCAGTCTGCCTAATCATTGCAACCCTGGCATGGGCTTCCCTTTTCATTCTTCAAGTAAGTTATGATCACCTAATTATATATTACTGGCATCTAATTATCTGAGTAACTATATATCTCTAACCAATATTTCAATGATTGTACAGGCACATACATTGAAGCAATACTCTGCACAACTTTCTCTTACAACACTTATATGCTTTGTTGGCACTTTGCAAGCCGTAGTTGTGACATTTGCAATGGAAAGAAAGCCCTCTGCTTGGACCATTGGCTTTGACATGAACCTCCTTGCTGCTGCCTATGCTGTAAGTCTCTTCCAAATTAAATTCCTCTGCTTTCCTCTGGCACTTTGCTGTAAGTCTAACTGATCTCCTAATTCTCCTAATTTACAACATTTCAGGGGATAGTTACATCAAGCATAGCATACTATGTGCAAGGGTTGGTGATCCAAAAGAGAGGCCCTGTATTTGCTTCAGCATTCAGCCCTCTTATGATGATCATAGTTGCCATCATGGGCTCTTTCATCCTGGCTGAAAAGATATTCCTTGGAGGGTATGAACTTTTATAACATATATCCATGCAACTTTTTCATCTGAATTGAAGCAGCAAAAATGTTTACTATAAATGACAAAACTCTTAATATGTTTACTAATCATTTTTTTTCTATATTTTTTTTAGGATTATTGGTGGAATTTTTATAGTGGCAGGTCTATATGCTGTCCTATGGGGAAAGTACAAGGAGAGCCAAGAGGCAAAAAAGGGTGCTGTCATGGCTTTCCCTTTGGCATATAAAGACAATGGGATAAGTGGCCAAGCTTTATATTTAACTGAGGAAAATGAACCAGAGATGGATATGAACAACAAACCAAATGGTGCAACAAAAGAGGTTGCACATCAAGTTGCATAAATTTGGCAAGGCATTTTGGTATTAAATTATATACAATTCTTAGCTGAGATCATGGAGAAGTTCTGACAAAACAGGGACAAGGGTTTGGAAGGAGGAATAAGAATAATACATATGAAAGGAATGAAATTTTGCTTGTACTACCCACA
Source organism: Carex kokanica (assembly GCA_025461125.1). NCBI lineage: Eukaryota > Viridiplantae > Streptophyta > Magnoliopsida > Poales > Cyperaceae > Carex > Carex kokanica. Next base: position 144,824 of record JAJGRX010000531.1, read on the forward strand.
ATTTTAACCTTTTTTTTCTCTTTTTATTTCCTTTTCCTTTTTTCTTGTATTAATCTTGTATTTTTATTTTGCTGATAAGAAAGAGTGGGGTGTTTTTCAATTTTCTGCTTTGTTCTGATGGAAGAGATCTGTACCTTTCTTGTATGCATTGAGAAATTACTGTTATGTTTTCCTGATTGTTTTGTTCAGCAATATTATTGTTATGTTTATGCAATTTTAACAGAATACTTATAATCATCTCAGCACTTGATCCTTGCATATTACATAGAAACCTCAAACAATAAGCGATATAACATAAGAAAATTCTCTTCCACAAAATATTATAATAGTTCAAACTTCAAAATTTTATGAAAAATAAAACTGCCATTAATAATTGTATTAGAACCTTTTTCCTTTATATTTTTGTCTAGCTATGTTAATAAATGGTAGTGGAACCTACTTATCTCACTTACAGAGAATTGAACCTGATCATGCTAATATAAAAATATGCATATAGCTTAACAAGCAAAAACTGTATATTTATATGTATTTAGAGAACAAACATGTTAGTTTTGGGAGAAAGAGCAGAGAGAATTTTGTGTTGAAGGAAAATCTTTATTACTATAAATATTTATAGAAGGGAAATTCTCTCTTACCAAATTACTCCTTAGTTTTCTTTTTTGAAAACAGAAATAAAATAAAAATAAAAAATGAACAAATTACAAATATAGCCCTAGAATGAAAAAAGAAAAGAAACTCATAAAGGAAATTCAGTCAAATGTTTTTCATTAAAAAAAGAAATAAGTCAATGTTTTATAAAACGAAATTGCCTAGTGCAACAATGATAGTACTTTGTTTAATGGATCAAAATAGCCGACATTTTTAAATATGCCCAAAGTTAATTACAGATTAATAAAAATGCCCAGACCCATCAACTTTTATTAAAAATGGCCGGTCCCTATTTAAAAGAGAAACCGGTCATTAAATGACTGGTCCCGTGATTAATTTTTTTTTTAGAGACAAATAGCTAAAATGATGAAATATAACACTAAAAAATCGATTTTTTTTTCTCGTTGTCAAATTATTTTTTTTAAATATTTGTTAGATTACTTTTTTGATATATAATTAGCATAGTTATACTAAAATACGCTAAATAACTTAAAATTATGTTAATTTATGCTGAATTACACTAAATTACTTGAAATTACAATAATTATGTAGAATTATGCTAAAATACGGTAAATTACGCTAAATTACGTATGAATAGGGCCGATTTTGTGCCATCTTTCATAAATCGTAAAAAATAGTAAAAAAAATCCAAAAATAATAAAAATTGGTATTCTACAAGTTCATTATATAACTAATTTACTGAGCTACGTAGATTGAACAATAGAAATGAAAATCTTAATCGGAAACTTCAACTGAAGTTTTGAGACTCTTCCCTTTATTTTTTGGCAATTCTAAATTTTGAATTTGATATCGCGAACGACGCATGCGTATTTTCACAAGCTTTCCGAAAAGTGGTCATTTACTGAAATCGGACACTCAACCTCTGTTTTATGGCCGTTTGAAGTTTCGTCGTCGTTTTTCGCCTTCTCAGTGAAGACATCATCCCTATTCATACGTAATTTAGCATAATTTACAATATTCTAGTATAATTCTACATAATTATTGTAATTTAGCGTAATTTAGTGTAATTCAGCATAAATTAATATAATTTCAAGTAATTTAGTTTTAGTATAAATATGCTAATTATATATCAAAAAAGTAATCTAACAAATATTTAAAAAAAAATCAATTTGTTAGTGTTATATTTCAGCATTTTAGCTATTTGTCTCTTAAAAAAAAATTAACATAATTTCAAGTAATTTAGTGGAAATCAGCATAAATTAACATAATTTTAAGTAATTTAGCGTATTTTAGTATAAATATGCTATCAAAAAAGTAATTTGACAAAGGAAAAAAAAATTCGATTTTTTAGTGTTATATTTCATCATTTTAGTTATTTGTCTCTAAAAAAAAATTAATCGGGGGACCAGCCATTAAATGGCCGATTTGAGCATTTTTAATAAAAGTTGATGGGTCTGAGTATTTTTATTAATCTATAATTAACTTTGGTATATTTAAAAATTGTCGGCAAAATAGCTCCAATACAAGTCGCTTCCCAAAGGAATTAAATTTACTAATTTAGAGAAGAAGAGAGACTTGGCCATTTTGTCTAACATGATTCTCCACATATAAATGTTCTTTTTATTTTCCTTTTTCTTTCCTCTCCAAGGAAAGTTCCCACTTTCCATAGTATATAATATTACTTGGAATTATATATCCTCATTAATTAATTACACCTTTTCCTCAAATCTTTAATTCTCTTTACGACAGATACCGGCCTAATTTTTTACTTTTACCTTTTCATTTTAAGATATATGCCAAGAATTAAACAAAAATTAGCAAGGTTCTAAATAACGCGTTATTGCGGCGCTATAGCGTTTTCAGACCATAAAAGCTATAGCGCTATTGGCGCTATAGCGGCGCTATATGGACATAGCGTTGTTTTTTCAGCTGTTCCGCTATGACACGATAAATGCTATTTAAATCTTTGAAAATTAGAGACGATGAGGCATGTCATGTTAGTTAGGTTCAGCAAATTCATATTGTTTCATATATTCCGATGTTACAGAGAACTTCTATTTAGATATTCATCTTTTGAGTATGGATAAACATACAGATTTTTATTTTATTTTAATGCATATATGAATAAGCAAACAACCCAAAAAGAGCGAACTTATTCTTATACTAGCTATGAGGTAAGGCCTAACCATTAATTTAATTCATGAGAAGATAGAGAAGGTCACTATCATTTGAGGCATAATTGATGACACATTAATTCAAAGAACTCAATTATTAATTGATTTGAGAAAAGGAGGATGCATTTATGCTTTACATACATTCCTCTATACAGCACAATTAATCTCTCTCCTCACCGTCCACAACTTCCAATTAATTTTGCAAGTTGTCTCTTGCGGCCTACTTACTAGGATAGCACTCTGTCATGTCATTATTTTTATAATTTTATGATTTATTGTACCCAAAAAATAAAAATCCATTATTTAAGATTGTATATGGCAAGGTCGCAGATACAAACGTTATGCAGCCATACATGATGGAGCAAATGTTGTTGCGTGTTTTGTTCATATATTGATTGATACAACTTGTTTCTTGAGTTTAACATTATTTCGTAACAAGTAATAAACTCTAGATTTTTCTAATATTTGTAATTAGCAACGAACACTAGTTACATACAAGGTTAGTGTGATGATTAAATGTTTATTGTGTTTCACGAATCAATCGATAGGAGATCGGTTTAATATCAAAGATGCTTATAATAATTCATAAGCATTGGAGTGATCTTATATGAAACATTATAAAGGAGTTTGTGTATATGTCATTAATGTTCATATAGTGTATATGTCTCAAGTCTGAGATGATTTAGTTTTCTCATATGAGAGTCATGCATTGTGATACTGTTCCAATGTATTATCCTATGTAGGAATTACAAAGAGATAGCTACTCCTTGTAGAAGTTCGTGAATATCAAGAAAACGAATATCACTCATAACAATATATGTGATATTGTGATGAGTGATGATTTCTTTATGCTCCTTGATTGAGTAAGATTATATATGCGCATTACGATCAATTATTGATTGTATATATAATCAACCTCATGAGTCAAGAAACATAATAGATAAGTAAGCAAGATAATATGTTCCTAACTTGCGCTTATCATTATAGATATTACACGGACAGTATACGATACTGTCTATATTGGATCAATGATATTGTTCGGAATATATCAACTGTATTAATTGGGTAATCATAATTCTTTATACAAGAGGCCGCTTATGATCAATAAAATATGATTTCATTGCCAACATAAATACAGATCCAAAGCGGTCACACTCAGATCCCTTTTGAGATATCGTATTGTGATATGATACTTAATGGTGTTATGTGATAACACTAAGTCAAATCCTAGAATGTATCATGTGATGTGAGACATTACATATGGCATTCAATCAACACATATAAGTGTGGATGAATGGTCGAGTTAATTTGGTACATGTGATGTACAAAATTAATCGAGGAATTGTTTAATATGATTAAACAAAGAAAGAAGTTGATTAAACTTATTCATTAGGTAAATTTGATTATACCAATGGATAGAGCTTGATTCAACAATCGTGTGGATATGTGGAACGCGCAAATCAGATTAACGGTTTGGATTTTATGGCCAAAACAAGTTTGCTTTGACCTCGGTCAACAAAAGTCAACTGCGGAAATGACTAAATAGCGATTTGGATCAGCTCACAACTTAAAAATCAAATTTTAGACGTATGGCATCAACCAACAAGTAATTAATATCAGGGTTCTAAATAGCACGCTATAGCGCCGCTATAGTATTTTCGGACCATAAAAAGTATGGCGCTATAGCACACTATAGCAGCATAATATGACAATAGCGTCGTTTTTTAACCGTTCCGCTATGACGCGATAAACGCTATTTAAACCTTTGAGTAATATACATAGTATTTGTAGCGTGTATTTTTTTTTTCTAGACTTGTAGGGTACGTTTGGATGAGACTGAGAATAGTTAGAATAGCAAAATTTTAGAATAGTAAATGAGAATAGAGAAAAATAGTTATTTTCATATTAGTGTGAAAATGGTGCTATTCGGATTAATAAAAATGTTGTTTGGATTGTATATGTAGAATAGTGAATAACTGTAACCAATAAAGAATAGTGTTAACAAAGTGCTAATTAAGAGAAAAGATAGGCAAGTGGGATCTCAAATTAATTGTCATGATGTGGAGATAGCGGAAAGTGGTATCAAATTTATCATTTCGGAACTGTGTTGGCAGAGATAAAAAAAAGAAAGCATTTTTTCTCTCATTTAACATTTCCAAATAGTAGTTATTCCAACATTTATAAATAATAGAGAATAACAGTTATTCTAGCTATTTCGAATAGCAAAAATGTTGTTTGGATGCGTATTGTTATTCCGAATAACTTATATTCTAAAATAACATCTATTCTTGTCTCATCCAAACATAGCTGTAGATGCTAGCAAGGAACAGGTATATAGTACCAATTTGTACAGGATGCTGTACAAGCCTGCCACTGACAAACCGGTGATGATAATCATGCATGCAAAACAAACAAGAACATCGGAATATATGATCTATAGAGTACCTATAAAGAGATTTTATATGCTACCTAGAGAAGGTTAATTAAACAAATGGAAGATTCATTTTTTATGCTAAGTGTGTTGGATTAGCAACAACTACAATAACCAATTAATGCTCTAAAGAGGGAATACATGCCCAATCCCACTTACAAATAGTTGCATATGAGGCAGCACACAATATAGACTTTAATACATATTTGTAGTCCCCCCCTGGCCCCAAATGACATAAGCAAAATAGAAAGTCAGAAACAAAATATATAATGCTGATTACTTTGGCTAATCAGGCACAGGTGGCCATGTTTTATAATAGAAAATGGAGATTCTTAATTTCTTATCTTTTGGAATAGTTTTCTCTTGTTAACACGTGATAATTTGTGAGAATCTTCAACATGTGGGTAACATAAATTAGCTAATTAATTTATATATTTTCATTGGAAAAAATCCATACAGAAACAATAATTTGTACTGATTTCATATGACATTTTTTTCAAGTAGTTGTGAGCATGAAATGAGGATTAAATTCCTTAAGGATATGTTTGGTTAGAATGAGAATAGGTTATTTTTAAGGTTAGGCTATTCTGAATAGCCTATTCGGTATTTGGTTGAGTTAGAATAGTGAATTCAAACTTTTTGTCTTATTAGAATATGTTATTCTTAAGAGTTTTGAGATTTGGCTATTCTAATAAGACAAACAATAGCTATTCTTGATTTGGCTATTCTAGCGCGCTATTCTTGTTTTACAACCAAACATACCCTAAATTAATGTGTACTAAGTTTTAAATATATACGACCTTCTACATCGATCGACAGCATAATTTTTGGATTAGTTAACATTTTTTGTAAAAAAAAGATGAAACAAATTTGTTTAGTGAGACTCTGAGTCACCATCAATTGCATGTACGCAACAGAAAGCATTTCCTAACGCCAAAAAGTAATGCGGAGATTTGTCTTAATTAAGTTCTGTTGAAGGTGATGCTGATGCATGCATCTAACGATCCTTATTCTCTGTATATTCTTGGACTTTCTTTGATCTTATCTACTAAAATAAGTTGTTGCTATATCATAGAATCTCTTCAATCAATTGTATATTAATTTCAGTTTGTGGACAACGCATTAATAGAAATATATATTGCAAAATAATATTCTCAAAAAATCTACAAGGCAAGTCTCTAAAGTGATCTATATATATATATTTGGGCTTTGGAGGTATCTGCTAATGCCGCATCTTTTTGGAATCTTTTTGATGCAATACAACATTTCATGCATGTACCAATTAGAGCACATATATCATAGTGGGAAGTTTGGTAAATGTGGCGAACCAAAACTTGTTAACTTGTGCATATATAAAAGTTGACTAATGGTGTTCTATTTATTACTTGGTTTATATATCATATTGCAATCAAGATATTAATTAACAGTTTATATACATGCTTAAAACGTGAGAGTGAAGCTTAAATTAATTAAGGTAATTAATGTGTGAGGTAAACCATGTAAGGAAAGTTTTACCATTGAGGATCCATGATAGATAGTTTTTACAAAAATTACAAGGGCCTGTTCGGCTCAAGAGAATGGGCACAGGAATGGACAAATTTGAGCTGATTTTTTACTGAGTGAATTTTTTTTTCTCACATGAACAGTGAAAAATCCAAACGGGCCCAGAGAGTTTTGTTAACAGAAAAAAATAACTTCCAATTGATTTTTGGGGAAAAGGAGACGTAACAAATTACTACTATATCTAAAGAAAGAAAACAGAGGACAAAGAAAGGAAAGCGGTCACATCTTGTTCAACAACTATTGTGGGATGGAAACAAGCTTTGATTTGGGCCGGGCACTAGTACATGGGCTGTTCGCCACTAGTGTGTCATGTTACGTTTCAAACACACCGCCTTAATCATACCTCTCCTTTCAAATCATTGTGATTCTTTTTCTTTATGAAATCTCATGATTTCCAGTGGAATTGAGCGCGTGGCAGGATGCGAAATAGAAGGAAAATTTGTCAATTCAAGAATAGGGCTTTTTTGTATTTGTTCAAGTTGGGTTGAAATTACATGTTAAAATTAATTAAGTGAGGAGGGCTTTTATAGTATAAAATTTGGGCCAAGAGGATGTTATGGCAAGGGAATTCACATCACCTCAGGTTACCTGATTGAAGACCATTACGATCGAACGGTTCTTTTAATATGTCACGAATCTCAAAACAGACCCCTACAGTCTCCATAGACACCAGATTGAGTTTGACCTAGATAGGTTTAATCTGGACCGTCCGTTTCAATTTGCTTGAGTTAGGTACCTGGGAGGATACAGATCCATGGCAAGGCGGGGCATGCATTATGACGGAATCAGAGTAGGTCCGATGCCCATCGGACCTACCTTGGTTCGATGGATGTGATGACCATTCGATCTGCATCAAGATTCGTGTGCTATGTATCAAAATCCGTGCAAGTCTGTATCAATTTCCGCACGGATAAATCTTGATGCTAATCGTACGGTCCTAGAGCTAATTGAACCTAAATGTAGGTCCGATGCCCATCGGACCTACTCCTATCTCCATTACGACAGATAATGCATTCTATGTCATAACTATCCAGTTGAATCAAATCCTACACCTCTTATTTCTATGCCAGTTTGCTGTGTCAGTTTGGTTTGAGATTTCTAAGTTGCTGCGAGTCCCTTCAATGAATCCAGCACAGTCAGTTCACGAAATTTGGATGGCACGATTCTTGTGTGTTATTTCGAATAGCAAAAATGTTATTTAGATACACGTTGCTACTCTGAATAGCCTCTATTCTAGAATAGCTCCTATTCTTGACACATCCAAACATACTCTAGGAGAATAGGAGGGATGTGCTATAACTGATGTAACTTTCTTGTTTTTTAATGGATAAATTTCGCCTGAGGTTACTAAATTTTGTCTTTTACCACGAATTAGTTACTCAAATTTGATTTGTCTTTCTATAGCCACTAAATTTTAAATTTTTCACAATTAAGTCACTCTCTGTAACTTGTCTATCCAAAAAATTAATAAAATATTACTTTTTCGTTAGTATTTTAGACAGAATGAGCATATTATGTTAAAATTTTGAACGGAATGAGTATATTCGATTAGTATTTTGGACAGAATAAGTATATTCCGTTAATATTATGGACGAAAATGTTATAAACTGACTTGATTGAGACAAATAAAAAGTTTAATAATTACAAAGAGACAAATTAAACTTGACTGATTAATTTGTTACAACAAATGACAAAATTTAATGAGCTTTAGCTAAATTTACCTTTTTTATTTATTTAGTCAACTCCTGGCAGCGGGATTTCAAAAAATATATATACAGGGGAACGATTTTTGTATATTGAATTGTATCAAGAGGAGGGATCCAATTACACCTTTTTTGGTGACACACTTTGACACCTACCATTTTTAAAGTCCAAATAGTCGATTTAAACCGTTCAACATGATGGATATATTAAAATGTGCTTGGAGATCAAATTTTACATTTTTTTGAATTTTTTTGCTATTTATTAAGATGGTTACAAAAATCGTTGTTTTCAGACCATTGAAAAACAGCGATTTTGTAACCATCTTAATAAATAGTAAAAAAATTCAAAAAAATGTAAAATTTGATCTCCAGGCACATTTTAATATGGTGATCATGTTGAACGGTTCGGATCGACTGTTTGGATTTTAAAATCGCAAAATTGACATATATAAAAAACGGTGTCATGATGTGTCACCAAAAAAGGTGTAATTGGATCCCTCCTCTTGTATCAATGGTACAGATTGATCTAACTCAAAAATTGAGTAATCTCAGAGATACGGATTCCCCCGTGACACTGGGATTCACATCACCTCAGGTTACCTGACTGAAGACAATTACGATCGGACGGTTCTTTTAACATGGAACGAATCTCAAAACGGACCCCTACAGTCTCCATAGGCACCGGATTGAGTTTGGCCCAAATAAGATTAATCTGGGCCGTTCGTTTCAATTTGCTTGAGTCAGGTACCTGGGAGGATACGGATCCGTGACACTGTCCCCCTCCTCATTCCTCGTGCGCTGAGCCGCGGACGCGCTCTCCGCCTCCAGTCTCCCTCACAGCCTCCCCCGTGTCGCACCCGACACCCCTTACCGCCCCCAGTTTCCCTTGCCCGGTGTACGCCCTCATTCCCCCTTCTCTCTGGTGGTCTGGCCCTCTCTCACAATTCCGAGCTTGCCTCAGATCATCACGGCCTCACCTGTGAAGAAAGCAATCGCTCCTTGCAACTCACCCCCTCTCCGGTCCTTTCAACCTTAACTGGTTTTCCTTTTCTAAATCTCTGTTTATTCCTTGAACTTTTCATTAATTTGATTTAGAAGGACAATGCTTAAGTTGATTTGTATGGACTACGTGTGTATTAATTAAGCAACTAAGTTTATTTGTATGAATTTGGATGCATTTGGAATTTATGAATTATCTTGTGAGCTATGTTTAAATGAGTCTGGCGGGATTTGTTATGCATAAATTTAGTTGTGAACTTAAATTTTTTTGAATTTGTAACTTAATCTATGTCAGTTGATTTGCTTGATTGCACTTGGATTAAGCGCTGACTGCTCAATAATTAGTCATGTAAATATTATTTTGTTTAGGTATAATTGATAAGGTGTTGTGGAAATTTACTACAGTAGGATAGGTATGTACAAAGGTTATGATGGCTTATCCTGCCTCTTTTCTCCATTTGTATATAACTAGTTAAGTACCCACGCTTCGCAGTGGAAATTGATAGTATTAAATCACAGTAATTAATCTCAACTAATTATAGACTCTCTTTCATCGACAATAGTACCACATTACATAAATAAATCATGATAGACCTTGTAAACATTCATATGATTTTTTTTTTTTTTTGCATTCAAATAACCGTAGGCTTACATCCATTTTGAGACACACATGTTTGATTGTAAATATAAGAGATTCCCTAAAATTAATTTAAAAGTTATCCCAGGATTTGTTGTCAGTGCAGAAGCAGCATTCGCATTGTTAATTTCTTCCTGTAAGAGCAGAAATTCAAGAGCGTTAATCAAACTTTACCATTTCAAATCAACAACCTAATGATTAATTAGAGAGCAGAAATCGGTTCAAGTCACATTTAAGCAATCCATTATTGAACTTTATTTAATCACCAAACCAACCCCTCCAGCAATCAAAATAAGGTAAGAAAAGGAGAAAAGCGCATTTATACTGTAAAATTTCATGATAATAAGCTGCTGATTAAATGAAACAACTAACCGTGCGTGCCTTCAAGCATTTTTAGAGCTTGCTGAACACCTTCCCAGATACATCTCTACTTGTGTTAAGCCTCTCTGCCTACATATGTAACATTCATTTTTAAAAAAATTAAAGAAAGATGAAATAAAATAAAAAACTACAGTGCTGCTTATTTTTAAGGAAAAAAAAGAAGACAATTTGTAATTTTATCATGTTGAACAGTTCAGATCGACTATTTGAACTTTGTAAACAGAGGTAGTAATCCAAAAGTACGGACCAATGTGCGTTATGCATAGTACCATAGCCTAACTATAAAAGAAGTATCGTAAAAAAACAAACTATGCGAACCCCGCATTTTTGAAGATACATTCCTGCATTTTGTGTCAGAAAAGAAGGAAGATAAGGATTGGATATTGTACATGAGATGATATTTAATAGGTGTGAGCATAATGCTGTAACCTATAAAGAAGCTGTATGTCAGAGCACAAATTCTCCTGTAAAGATACTGTATTGCTGGCAAGCAAGTAAAACTTTGGGAAAGAAACCTTCTAAAAAAATATGCGCTAATTGGGAAATCATTGTTTCTAAAGATCAAGACACATCAACAAATTGGTTTTGAAAAACAAAAGTAATCGATCCAGTCTTTAAAACAGTAGAAGTGATCAAGTAGCATACCGATTTAAACCGACTTAAGTTTTCTAAATCGTGTTACTTGATTCAAATTCAGAAAAGCATCTATTAATAAAAAATCGAGAAGACCAACCTAATTATCTCAGAGACGGTGGGTAGATCAGGTATGCATGCCGCTGGCTGTCTGCCTCGTTTGTCCGTACACGGCCTTATATTCTAGACCAGGACATGTGCCACTGGACATAGGAAGAGGTCCTGTAAGCTGGTTATCAGCTAGATCAAGCCAATACAATTTGAGAGTAAACCAATTGTAGAAGGTATACTCCCACTGAAATTATTTGAATTAAGGGCCCTGCAATTTTATGATAATTGAAGTTAATAAAAGACCAACATGTAAATATAAATTACTGTACCTGGAGTTTCGTATTCATTAATTAATAGAAAAAATTGAATTAAAATTTCCAATATTCAAGCTAAATCAATGGTCAGTAATTCTTACAAAAAGGTTAAATTTCTCAAATTCCCGATTGTAGTTGGTATGGTGCTAGTGAAATTGCAACTTTGCAGTGTCCTACACAAGTCAAAGAGTATAAAAACATAAGACCTTTATCTTTATTTTTTGTCTTTTAATTCAATTAAGTAGAGTATAGTATATTGTTATATATTAAAATTGTAATTACTGGGTTGTAAGCTTTTGTAGTTTGCTAATGTTTTTGGCAGCGAGCCAACAAGGTCGGGGTTTGAAGAAAGATCCCTGAAAATGAAAATTGAGTAATTTTGAAATTATTTTGAAGAAAGATCTCTGATTAAATATTTTGAAAAATTAACTATAAATCACCGCAATTTCATTTGAAGATTAATTTTGAAACAAATTTAGTAAACTCACAAGGATGTCAATTGAAAAAGTTAGTAGGCTTATGTCATCATTTATCTTGTCTTTGATTTTAAGACCAGGCAATGACCTGCAAAGTTTACAAAAATAAGAAACCAAAATCACAATTAAGAGGAACGTGCATGTGAATGACTCTATAGAATGCTTGTAAATAAATCAAAGTACAAAGTCTCTAGACTGGATCAATCAGAGAACTGGTGCCTAATTAGAGAATTTAAGGTCAAAAATTATTATACCACTGCGTGATATATACCAGTATCTACTATCTACTACTGTACCTATCCTAGTGTGTGGTTTCCATGTTTTTCTCTAGCTAGATATTTCAAGGCCAATTACCCCTCAATAAACTTGAATTCATATCACCCAACTCAAATTTTGAGTTTAGATCAGAACCGTCTGATCTGCTTTAGCACAAATAGTAAAGAGGCCCTGTGCATTCCACCTCGGGCCATTTTCATTACAAAATCATAATTGTATCGGACAATTACAATTGATATTGCAATAGAAAGGTTGACAGAAATTAGCTAATCACATAAGAATTAAAGGGTAAGCAAGATATTTATGCTAGAGAAGTAAGAGCAGAGAGGGAAGTAAGAATGTCATTTTGAATTACCTCGGTAATTTTACCAGAGATAATAGTAAGATGACGACTGGAGAAGGTCGTCGAAAACAAAAAAAATTCATTTAGCATAAATGTTACCAACAATCAATTTTTCCAGAGGTGAGATCAGTAATTGCAACACTACCAAAGGGATCAACTGAGGCAAATAAATTGTTTAGAATTAACTATACAGTGGATGTTATGATTTTATGCAAGGAAGGCACTTTAGTACTAAATTTTAATATTGACTGAAAAACCGATCAAGATTGCAAAATGGCAACTAAGCCACTGAACAGAGATAGGAAACACTACTTAACATCAGTGTTGTAAATAACGCTATGCGCTTGTTGGACGGACTGGGTACCACCAAGCGATTAATCGAAAATAATCAGGAATAATCGGCCATAATCGGAAAAAATCGAATTCCTTGACGGTTTGGTCACCGCCAACGACTAATTGGCCGATTAATCGGCCTAAACGGACATTTTTTACAACACTACTTAACATAGTTATCCTAGCAGGAGCCAATCTTTACCTGCACATGCCATTCTGAGCTAATTCTCTACCACCTTCTTCAATAATAACCCCATCGGCACATTTAATCACCTCTACCAGTTTACTGCCTATTTTTCCTCCCTAATTATAAATATGCATTAAAAATTCATTTAAAATTTAAAAGGAACTGAAGAAGCCAGCATATTAAATAAATTGTCAACACTGCTTATACCATACGAGCTCACAAAATGCAAACTGCTTTTAACTCTTTTAAGTACTTGCAATTAAGCTCCAGCATTATTCAAAATCCATAGTGTCACATTACAAAAGGTAACAAAAGAATATCTGGTAGTCAATTAAATATCTTTAAGTCTTTGGGATTTTCTTTGTCTTTCTAGTGTGGGGTCTTATATTATGAACCATATGCAGTAGAAATGAAGAAACATAAAAAAAGAATATCAGAAAAATTGAAAGGCTGAGATTCAAAAATTCATAGAAAATAGCAGAAAAATCCAATTGATACAACATGTGAGTCTAAACTGCTTGGAAGAGAGTCCTCTACGTGTCTGTGTTATTGGATTTGACAGAATCAGGGTCTATGTCCCCTGATTTGCCAGTTTTTGACAGAAGGGCATTTCTGAAATTTATTGGACAGTAGGGGTATCAAATGAGTTTTCTGCTGGTTGCTAATGCTTGTCATATTTGTTTTGTGTTCAATCATTGTCTGAGCAAGGCTCTAGACATGATTTAGCATTAGAATCAGCATAAAACCCTTTTGATCACTAATTTTCTTGCTAGCAACATAGCAAATATGCATGAATGACCTTGTATAATTGTATAATGCCATCTCACATGTCCTTTATCAGAACAGTGGTATATGAGGGGTCATAGAGCATTATTTAAACATCAATCCTCAGTAAATTGCCCTTTTTACTTTTCTTATTAGCATATTTTAAGAGATCAAGAGATACTTAGTAAAAATGCAAAATTGCAAAAATTTCAGCAATAGCAGTCCAATTAAGAGATCAAGAGATATGCCAATACAACACCAGCAGGTAAGCCGATACAAGCTTAAAGTCGTGCTGTCTGAACTTATGATACATAAAAAAAAATTGATGGACCATATTTATCCAATAGACAGCTGCTATTATTTGGATTGCTAAGGATATATAAGTCATTTTATTTTGGATGTACTTAATCCTATCTAAACAAATTTTGAATTTAGATTTAAGACTTACCACCACATCTTTCAATGTTGATATAATCTATTTATCCAACGGTGTTTCGCATAGTGTCATTTGTAAAGGTTGTTACTAAAAAGGAAAATGGAAAGCAATAAGATCAGTTTCTCGATTTCACCCGAACAGTTTTTCTATTTCATTCCTTTTTATCCTTTTTAAAGCTTGTTTCTCTCTATGTTGATAAAATGGATACAGTCAATTGTTAAATCTTTTGTAATTAAATTGATAAGCAAGAGTACTGTTCAAAAAGTAATTCAATAATCCATAATTGCGGTGCTTAAAATATCATGGTATTGTAATTTAAGGTACTTAAAATAAATTTGCAAGAAAGAAAAATGTGACTTACATATTTGCAAGGAAAAAAAGAAAAATTCCATATTATCGATCAGCCGCGTGTCGTGTTGACATGTTTTTAATTAGGTCTGAAGCATGTTGTAAAATGCATTTGTTTTTGGCTCACTCATGTGTAAGGTTAGATTAGATAAATTTTGGGCATGCATGCAGGTGATATTGCTGATAGGTAAATTACAAAACAATTTAGTTATCAATACGAAAAAGAGAAGCAAAAGTGTCCATCGATGAAATGCTTCACATAATCACATTGCTGTTAGATTATTAAAATTTAAGTGCTCATCTTATCTTAATTATTCAGAATTCTAAAACATACCTTGCCAAGGATGCGCACAATTTGCTTGTCCCTGATTTGCTTTGCCTTAAAGATGTTGCCCCTAAAATAAGTTGCAAATGTTCCAAAAAAGTTACTTATCAAAGGATGTAAGATGAGACTATTTATGGATACACAAATAATTCACTTTTAGTTATCCTAAGAGCAGGGTTTGCATCAGGATGGAACACAGAAAGTGCACTCATGGCGCTGACATGCACAATTATATATTACTGGTTGATAATTTCTTAACTCCATGCAATTTTACATGATGACCGAAGTCCAAACATTTTCCCTAGTAATTTAGTTCTAACTAAATATTCTAACAAAAACATAACTCATTTCAGGTGCTATACAAGGTGAAAAAAAAACCCACAAGGGTTAAATTGGTAAGTTAAGGAATCATAATACTTATTCCGACTAAATGAACCAGAAATAAGAAGCGAAATATTTATTTTTTCAAGAGGGAAAAAATACAAGGGAAAAATAGGTGGGGTAAATTGAAAAGGAAAAATTAAAGAAGAATTTTGGTAGGTGGAGCGATATCGAAAGAGAATTTGCACGGAACTATCACGACTTACAAACAGCCAAAGTTTCTACTGTAAACCCTGCATGAAAAGGAACAACCATAATTGTACCAAACAAGAAGCCCTTTTACTTAAAATACACAAACACAATCTCCTTTAACCTGTAGTTCAAAAAACAAATGAAACAAGAAGGATAAAAATCCCATCATCCACAATAGAAAAACAAAACAATTGCGAATTGACCAACTATTATGCGAAAGAGGAATGGAAGGACGGAAATTAATCCTAACAGAATAGAAGGATTAATTGATATGAATGTGGGTCTTGCTATTGGGGATAATTGTTATAAATATGCCCTAAAAATGCTAATAAAGGGGACGTATGGTGATCTGTCCGCCTTCAGTAACCACTGGAATTCTTAAAACTTTTGCCTTCAGTAACCCTAAACCCTTTTAAAATAAATCAGTGATATATGAGTGTGCAAAATTCAAAGAATTCCAGAATTACCCTTCTAGGTGACATGCTAAAGGGTCTGCTCCTAAAATGCTGCCAAATATGCCCTAACAAATGCTAAAGGGTTTGCTCCTAAAAATATACCCTAACAAATGCTAAAGGGTCTGCTCCTAAAATGGTGCCCTACAACACTCTTATAGATGGATTGGGTAAAAAAAAAACCTGAAATTGAGAAGGCACTGGATATTCTAGGTGGCATGATTTCTAAAAGGCTTCAGCCTCATGTCGTGACCTATAGCACTCTTGAGAGCAAACATACCGGCAAAATTCTCTCCATCATACCGGCAAAATTCTCTCCACGATGTGACACATTCGAATAAGAGCATAGGAATAGAAGAGCTCTGGAGCTAGCATTCAGTGACTATTAAAAATTAAAAAGGTTTGAACATGTCAACTATGATAAAACATCAAATATACAAAATGCAATAAATGCTTGAAAAAGAAAAAACAATGTAGACATACCAATCCTCCACCTTCACCGTCATCTAAATCTGCAGAAGTTGCTGCATTCAGTAACAGCTGAAACCTGAGCAAATACACAAAAAGGACATAATGCAGTGCTCAAAGTTGCATGTGATATCAATAATGAAACAAAAAGGAAGACATGGGTCATGTTTTATCAAAAGAAAATATAGTAAATTAATCAAGATATGAAAAAAATATTACTTTAATGGTCCTCCCAGCAATGTCAAGTTGACCGTTTAAAGTCAGGGCAGCTTTTGCATCCTCCATTATCAATAAAGCCTTCCCTCCTCATCTTAACTCACTTGTATGAGCCCTGGTCAACGAATCACCTATTTAGAACTGATTTTAGTACTTGCAAGTAGGGGAGTATTAGCATGTTTCAATACCAGTACTGGTACTGGTTTAGTGGTACCATTAATTAGTCGTTCAAAGTTGAGAGAGATAGTACTGGTACTTTTACTTTTGCTTGAAATTCTGCAATGTTTCTCAAACCCAAAAATTCTCACACACACATTTTTCACAATTTTGTTTGCACAAGATACTTTGCAATAGTACAATCATATCCGCAATTTTTAATTAATGCGAAAAACCTAAGCCAAAGCAGGTTGTACTATTGTATGGTCTATAAGTTATATTAATTGGCCATTTAATTAGGGAAATTTAGACACTTTCCGCCTCTCTTATCCCTGCTTTTAACTGTTGTGTGTTTTATGCAACAAACCAAGGGAACTGCTCCCTTAAAAAAACCAAAGTGGACATAACATAAGAGCTTAAGACTCAGATTATATATATGGCAAAAATTACAGCAAACATAAACTAAGGTTAACAAGAACAGAATGAGCATAAGTGAATTCTAGTTTCTTCTTATTTTTACAAATTAAGAGCCTCAACTAATTGTGATTTTAAATCAAACAAATGAACATCTGTGCTGCGGCAAATGAGACCCTTTATTGTCCTATTACAAATGCAATTAACACCTTCGATTCTCACATGACACTCTCCCTGACCGTACAATTACTCCCCTAAGCTCAAACTGCAAAGTGTTTTATAGCTTTTGGAGTTCCGTGTTTATATGAGCTAGATAGAACAATTTAACCATTTCACTTTACTTGACCTTAACTTTGAAGCTTTCACGAGCAAGTGTAGTTTGCAAATCCAAGAAATGCTAGTCTTGTGTTAATTACGAATGCAAAGGATGCTGGTATCATTTATTAGATTAATTTGGAAAAAAAATCCCCAGAAATTATATAAATAATAAAACAACATTAAGCAGTTGATGTATTCCGGTGGTATCTCAGCATAATTAATATATAAAAAGGGAGTTCAGGAAAAAAAATAAAACGGCACAAGAACTGGAGCAAAACACATCAAACAGGGGGAGCAAAGAACTCACAGGGTCGATTCCGATTCGGGCACCAGGTGGCAAAATATAATTCAGCCACTCAGTTGTGGTTTGTACACCAGGGGTCCCACTCCTCATTAGGGTCCAGTCATGACTCAATTCCTTCTCGGCCTATTCATGAGAAAATTGGGGTAATATCATGTCAATTATCAATTGCGCACAAAATATTATTGAATAAATTGTAAATAGAACATTAGAACAGCATATTTTCAGCACTGTCATCCTCAGCAGTAGGGGTGTTCAAATGGTTCGGTTTATTTGGTTTTGAACCGAACCGGTAAGATTCGGTTTAAATGGTTCGGTTGTTCGGTTGAATTGGTTCGGTTCAGTTGATTTTGTGACTTAGTTCGGTTTAAATGGTTCGGTTCGGTTTTGATTTCTCAAAACCGATTAAACCGAACCGACCGATTTTATTGATAGATTGAGACTTCGAGTATTATTTTTATATGAAATTTGTATGAAATTTGACACGTGTAATGATATTTGTATGAAATTTGACATGTGTAATGGTATTTTTATTTTTATATATGTGAAATTATGAATGTATAGGTGTATTGAGTTGATTTTTGAGAAAATTCGGTTTAACCGAACAAACCGAAGTTTAAATCGGTTTAAATGGTTCGGTTTTAATTCGGTTTGCTATTTTAGTTCGGTCGGTTCGGTTGGATTTTCAAACTTCGGTTTTAAGTTCGGTTTGATTATTTTAGTTCGGTTTAAACCGAACCGACCGTTTGAACACCCCTACTCAGCAGTGCATAAGATGCTCCTTATATCACAGGTTGCCTTAACAGCTTACCCAATTGCACAGAGCATTATATCACAGGTTGCCTACAATAACATAACCATAACTTAAATAACGGAACATTAATACTTGAAAGCATTACATCCAATTCTTGACAGAAAAAAAAAAGTTCAATACTACTCAATTACTAAAACAAAATAACAGTAGCTCAATTACCAACTTAAATAAGATAACAATAACAGTTCTTATAAAATATAGAAGTCCGTTATAAAAACAATAAATAAAACTACCACTGGTACAGTTAGGTACCGATATCCTAACTTATATAGTCACTTAGAAAGCCCTGATTAAGTCATTTAGAAAGCCAAGCAATACAACTGGTACAGTTAGGTACCTGACGGTTCTTACCAAGAAACTAATTAAGCATTAATTTTCCAAAAAAATAATGAATAAAAATACCAATAAAAATAGCAGCTACTAAGCCAGCCTCAAACTCCCCCATTTTGTAACACTAAATAGAACGAAAATAAAGATTTAAAATACTTACAGATCCAAGTTGAGCTGGGCAAGTACGAGGTTGCGTGTGTGGAGGAGGCTGTGAGTCTGGGGCGAAGAGCGAGTCTCAATCTGAAGCGAGAAAGAGCAGCTAGAGGAGTAAATCACACAAGGAAAGAGAGAGAGAGCTGGGAGGAGGGGGCAGGAAGAGAGGTAAAGGAAATCGAGGGAGAGGCCAAGTTGAGCTGGCCATAGGTGAAACTACATAGCTTATAGCCCAAAAAAGAACTACTAAATCTTTCATATATGCCCTACACCATGATAACCTTCTCCACAGTGTACTATTTACTTCTTTACAATATGCCCCAGTTCTAATCCAGAATACCTTTTAATCTGATATCTAACACAACACATTTTTCCCTCAACAATCCTAATTGGAGCTTTCAGCTTTTCTTTTTCTTTCTTTAATTCTAAAAGAACATCATATAAAAATCTTTTACAGAGAGATGAAAAATTTCTACACTATTTAAGAATCTCAGAAATTTCCTATATAGTTCATATGAAGCAGGGATATCTACAAATCAAGGAAGACCGTTCTTTAAACTTTCACAACAATTTGAGAATTGTTATAATTATGCAATTTTTCCCTTTTTGTACATGACAAATAAATAGTAAAATTGAAAAGGCAGGAAAAAAAAAAGAAGACAAAAGCCAGTACCTCTCAAGGAACTCCATAGGAAAATTAAAACGGACTATTCCTCTGTGGTTGAGGTTGTGGTTCATTTGCTACAGAGAAACTAAGCAAGCAAAATCAATCAATTAGGTCAGATTAAGTGTATCAAGAAAAACACAGAAATAATTTTCATCAGTGCTTCCTAGTACAGTAGTACCTAAATACCTAATACCCACTGGTAGTAGACCAGATAGTTGCCATTCCAGCATTATATGATCTGGACTTGTGCAAAGGACTGCAGAAGAAAGAAAAAAAATCAGAAATTCACCTTTCGCAACAGTTCTGATTCTTTTATTCTAGTTGCAAGAAAAAAAAAAAAATTTACTTTTAATTGATCAATTTTCTGTTTTCAAGCCTACAATTTTAAATTTTGAATAAATTTATCATCGATCTTGTTACGGCAGTAGTACCATGACAAAGCACCTGTATGAGAGTTAAACTATAAAATCTCTTTAAGATCGCCAAAATAGCTCACCACTTGATATAAATGTTGAGGTATTGTTCTATAGAAGAATTCAGGGTCAATTAGATCTAACTTGATTGAATTGAGAATAACTAAAGTACAACAATATATTGCACAGTTTTCAAACTGCTATGTAGAGAGACAGTGACAGAGATAGAGCGAGAGAGGGGTGTACCTTCGTCTAGGGTTTGGGCAGGGTCGTCGAGAGATAGGAGCAAGAGGAAGTGCAAACACAGGGCTCCGGGTTTCTACGAGGAGGACGGAGAGGGGGGGAGGAGGGCAAAGTCACCGAGAGAAGAGCAACAACGAGCAGCGGAGGGACCAAGAGGAAGAGAGAACCGGTGGCGCAGGGCTGAAGAAAGCCCGGCGTTTCGCCCGATTGAATTCCTGCGTTAGCCATATGCTGGCATATAACCATAAGCTAGGTCTTTCGAGAGAGGCATCTGGCGGAGGAGGTTTCCTGGATAGCGCCAGCGAAGAGGATTCGAAGAGAGAAAAGGAAAGACGGAGGAGATCTAAGAGGATTCGAAGAGAGAAAAAGGGAGGCGATGGAAGACGGAGGAAGAGAGAAAAGAGGATCCGCATAGCGCCAGCGACTAAGGGAGAACGAAAAAATCTGTGTGGTTTTGTATGTAGCAGGTTGATTTATAACTAATTTCAGACTTGTACACAAACAGTTACATAAAATACATATATAATATCTCATATTCAACACAATAGTTTAGAATCGTTGGATCGGCTGAATGGACGGCTGAGATCTTCTCTGGACAGATACACCATTCAGTAAATAATAAAACAACATTAAGCAGTTGATGTATTCCGGTGGTATCTTAGCATAATTAATATATAAAAAGGGAGTTCAGGAAAAAAAATAAAACGGCACAAGAACTGGAGCAAAACACATCAAACAGGGGGAGCAAAGAACTCACAGGGTCGATTCCGATTCGGGCACCAGGTGGCAAAATATAATTCAGCCACTCAGTTGTGGTTTGTACACCAGGGGTCCCACTCCTCATTAGGGTCCAGTCATGACTCAATTCCTTCTCGGCCTATTCATGAGAAAATTGGGGTAATATCATGTCAATTATCAATTGCGCACAAAATATTATTGAATAAATTGTAAATAGAACATTAGAACAGCATATTTTCAGCACTGTCATCCTCAGCAGTGCATAAGATGCTCCTTATATCACAGGTTGCCTTAACAGCTTACCCAATTGCACAGAGCATTATATCACAGGTTGCCTACAATAACATAACCATAACTTAAATAACGGAACATTAATACTTGAAAGCATTACATCCAATTCTTGACAGAATAATTAAAGAAATTGCAATGAGATGGAACGGGTGCAATATGAAGGAGAATAATAGTTCTGATGCTAGACATTTTAGCATCAATCAAAAACCGTCTTTCCAAGTTTTTAGAAATAGAACGAATTATCGTATTGTACTGCTGTGATCAAAGTTGGCAACTTATGTATAAAAGAAAGAAGGTATATGCCTTTTGGCAATCTATGTATGCAGCAACCAGAGAAGGATAGTGCGGATGAGATGTGATCTTAGCCTTGATGGCTTTGACCTCACTAGGCACGAGCTCTTCCATTGGTTTCAGGGCAGAGTTTTGGAAGAAGAAGAAAGGAGTTTTCTTTTTTTGGAAGAAGAAGAAAGGCGTGGCTGATAGCTGATAGAAGAAAGGAGTTTTCAGGGCAGAGTTTTGGAAGAAGAAGAAAGGAGGTTGGTCTCTATATTCTCTCCTTGGCAAATGCTTCTGTGCATTCTACCGTAGGTTCGATGCCCATCGGCGCTTAAATCAAAAACAGGGGAGAGCAGTGTTTTTTTTTTTGAAGGCCTAGCAGCGGACAGGGGAGAGAGATCACTTAAAGAGAAGGGTCTGCAGGGGGAGAGGTTAGCGTGGGTCTGCAGGGGGAGAGGTTAGCGTTGGTTTCTTTTTCTGGTCAAACTTCTCTGAATTTGCGGATATGAGATTGATACGCTGCTGAAAGTACTCACCTATCTGCCTGCTAGATTTGTACTAACCTGCCATAGATTTGTACTAACCTGCCATAGTAAGTAAAATATCTTTCCTAGATTTTTTTTCTAGTTTTTTTTTTTTTTTAAAACTAAAGTCATTTCATTGTCTAGTCATTGAACATTGTGACATTGTCTGTCAATTTTCATTGAACATCTAACGTTTTGGATTTGTTGTTTGAACTTTGAAAATTGGAGAACCGAATCGTTTCTATGGCCATGGAAAAAACATTTTGAACTTAGCCATTCTCTCTCTCTCTCTCTCTCTCTCTGTATATATATATATATATATATATATGAGGAGGGTTCCAATGCCTCATCTCCTCATACCTCATCCATACCTCATGTTATATATCTCCATTTTCAAAGTCTAAACTATCGATCCGACCGTTCAACATGATATTCATACTAAAATATGCTTGGGGATGAAATTTTATAATTTTTGCAATTTTTTTACTATTTTTTAAGATAGGTACAAAATCACTGTTTTTTGAATGGTCCAGATACAGTGATTTTGTACCAATCTTAAAAAATAGTAAAAAAAATTGCAAAAATTATAAAATTTCATCCCCAGCATACTAAATATCATGTTGAACGGTCGGATGGTTTTATAGGAGTACTGATATATATACACACACACTCCTCACTTCTCTCCGGGTGAAAAGTACGGCCTGATGATGTCAGTCTGGTTTGGCACCTCTCTCACCGTCGTGGTCTCCACTACTGAACTTGCCAAGGAGGTCTTGAAGGAGCATGATCAGCAGCTGGTGGATCGGCCAAGGAACAGATCCGTAGCCCAGTTTAGCCGTGGAGGAAAGGATCTGATCTGGGCTGACTACGGACCCCATACGTCAAGGTGAGAAAAGTGTGCAATCTCGAGCTATTTTCACCTAAAAGGCTCGATCTACTGAGGCCAATTTGGGAGAACGAGGTCACTGCCATGGTAGAGTCTATCTTCAGAGCTTGCACTCAGCCCGGTATGCTTACCTCCCTTAAACTGTCCTCGCTATCTTTGCCTTTGTTTCCTTATTCTTCTTTGACCTTGTGTTCACTCTATTGGGAAGTGATCATAACTTAACTCAGGAAAATGAAAAAAAAAAATCTGGGAAATGATCGGTCACTGACAGTGGGACATCCTTGATCAAATCAACCAGGGTCCAGTGGGGAAATTTATTTTAGAAGTTAATAGCGTTGGAAATCAAGGAAGAAAATTATCTGATTTTAGCAATTGGAGAACAGTAAATAGTGTTTCCAGATCTATTAAATTTCTAGATGCGCTGAGGCAATGCTGGTCAGAGAGCACAATCCAGTAGTTGAGATGGTCGGTCGTTTGTAGCGAGTATCTAGGATCAAACATTGTTAACATAGTGCGGACCCACTGACTTTAACTGTTGATCAATACTATGCTTGTAATGTTATATGAACTTCCATTGGAAATTAAAGATGAAAAAACAAATATAGTAAATCCTCACTCGTGACTTTCTCTTTTCTTGTCTGAAAGGGCGGCTCCAGTTTGCAATATGTAGCCTTACTAGTATTATACTGTGCTCATTATAGATTGTGTTTATTAGAATCCAATCTGCGAGATGGATTTCTTATCCACTTCATCTTTTGTGCTCATTATAGTTTGTGTTCTATGAGCTAAATTAAAGTAAATAGGTTCACCTCTAAAAGAAATCAAATTGTTCTACTTCTAACAAAAATAACATAATCAAATTGCTGATCAAGGTTATCTGTTATATCTTTCAGACAACAACGGGAAGAGCCTTGTAGTGAGGGATCATCTCTATGGTGTGGCCTTCAATAACATTACCAGACTAGCCTTTGGTAAATGCTTCATGGATTCTAATGGTGTGATTGACGAGCAAGGCAAGGAGTTCAAGGCCATTGTCTCCAATGGTAATTTAACCTTCTTTCAAATTCCGGGTCCTCCAATTGCAAATTTTTACAATATTATAGGTTGAATTGCAATTACCTTATCAACTCTTCACCATTACCAGGAATTAAAATTGGTGCGTCACTATCATTTGCTGAGCACATCAGCTAGTTGAGGTGGTTGTGCCCCCTTGATGAGGGACTCTACAGGAGTCACAATGACCAGCGGGATCGTCTGACAGTAAAAATCTTGGAGCACACACAGGCCCGCCAGAAGACTGGCCAATACAAAGCAGCATTTTGTGGATGCATTGCTTACCTTGAAGGATCAGTACGAATTAAGTGACGACACCGTTTTTGGTCTCCTTTGGGTGAGTATATTTTGACTTCTATCAGATGGATTTTATCATAGGAACTAGAAATTATATATTATGTAGTACGAAACAGTACATTATAAAAGACATGAAAATTTTAATTGGTTGTTGGTAGCTCTGTTGTTCTTTTTATTTTTTGAAATGCTACTTTAAGCATTATGTCAAATTGGATTTAGTTTGGAAAATGCTAATTTTTCTGTCCAGTTCCATTTGGGAAAATGTTGAGGGTTTAATGTTTTGGATAGTTGTGGAATGTGACACAATTTCACCAATCACTGTAGAGACTGTAGTAGGACCTTACCTAATAAATATTTTAAAAATCAATACTAATCTGGTATTGACCTATTGCCAGACTTGTTGATTGTCTTTGTTTAGGACGTGATCACTGCTGGGATGGACACAACTGTCATATCTTTTGAGTGGGCCATGGCGGAGCTCATGAGAATGCCGCATGTGTAAACCAATGCCCAAGAGGAACTTGACTGGGTTGTGGGCCGTGGCTGGGTCATGAACGAGACTGATTTCTCAAAACTACCCTACCTCCAAGCCGTGGTCAAGGAGTCCCTTCGCCTCCACACCCCAATCCCCCTGATGGTTCCACACAAAGCCAAGACCCATGTCAAACTCGGTGGATATAACATACTGAAAGGAACAAATGTCATCGTCAATGTGTGGGCCCTGGCACGAGACCCAAAGGTATGTAAAAACCCGCTAGAGTACTGCCCTGAGAGATTCATCGAAGAGGAAAGGTTCTGATTTTAGGATATTACCATTTGGGGCGGGTTGCAGAGTCTGTCCGGGTTCCAAGCTGGGGATGAACTTGACTGCCTCTATGTTGGGTCATTTATTGCACCATTGTCAATGGAGCTTGCCTTCAGGTGTTAGGCCCGAGGATGTCAATATGACCGAGACACCTGAACTTTATGCAAACGCCGCTTAAGGCTGTGGCCACACCAAAGCTGGATGACCCAAATTTGTACAAACGTGTAGCGGTTGAGATGTGATGGTATCGGAGTCTTTGATAAGCAGTTAAATTTAGGAAAGGCCGCTATTTTGTTATGCTTGGGAGTACTTCTGTTTTGCTGGTAGCAGTGGAAATACAAAAAGAATAGTGCAAGGTAATTTGAAAGATTATAACGTTATGATGAATTTAGTAAAGGCCGCTATTTTGGTATCTAGCATCCCCGCCCCAAAAAACTAATATAGAAATATAAAGATCCAGTAATCCCTGTTCTTAGAAATTGTTAGCGTGAAATTAAAGAAATCATTGAACATGGAGACACGATTTATGTACCCCCTTTTTTAACAAATTACAATATGAAGCAATTCATTACATAAACGCACAAACAAAATAAAGCAAAGACTGAAAAGAATACCAAAAGGAAACAGATTGCAAGCAGTGCAGCTTCATCACACAACCCACCAAAAGTATCAACACAGGGCCCACAAATAAGTGTTTGATTGTTTTATTATGATTGAAATGAGGCGAAAGCCCGGTATAGCCTGCAATAGTTCGCAAGTAAACAAGCAGGGCCGAAAGTATGATCCATATTATATTAGCAAACCTACTAGATACTAATTCATTATAATTAAGAAAATGTACAATAAACTTGCGAAGAATTGCTAAGAAGTGGCATTAGCCCAATTAGGTGTAATGATGAAAATTGAAAAGAACTAATGTGATAATATAAGAGTACAATTATATTCAGCATCTTCTTTTTAAAAAAAATTGGTGAAACAACACAATCACTAAAAACATAAAACTTGCGCAAGCAGTAGGGTACATATTTTAACAGAGCAGTTTGTAATTCATGCAGTGCATTGTAATAGAGCCAAAAACAGTCCTGCGTATAAATTTGTTCCTGCATGAATCAAAAACTGTCCTCTCAAAATTGATGAGCTAGTTGAGCCATTTTTTGCTGTTAATATCTGATCCAAACCAACCTTAGGAATCTTATAGGAAATTTCTTTTTCTTTTTTTTATGGAAATTGTTATGAATAAAATTATTAATGTGGATGTCCATGACTCCCAATATTCATTTCTCCACTACTCCCACTACTATTTAGAATTCAATGTCTTATTTATTATTGTAATGACTTTTCATTCACAATTTGTAGCCTATAAATAGAGGCTTTGTAATCTTGTATTGTACACATGAGAAATGTATGAATAAAGAGATTGTCATCTTTTATGTGTTCACTATCTTGTTTATTATTCTTTGTCTTTATTTTATAACACGTTATCAGCACGAGAGCTCTACTAGTTGAAGATTCGAGGTAACTTTGATATATTTTATTTCAATTCCATTTAAATAAATAATATTTCCAATAAGTAATTGCTAAATGGAATAAGTTATCAATTTTTGTACATTTATTTTAAGATGGTTAGTATAGTTCATATAATTTTATATGAAGTGCAAATATTTTAATCTTTTAGAAGAAGATTTAATGAAATCTTCCTGAAGAAGATATATATGAAATAGAAAAATTAATTTGAGAAGATTTTAAGAAATCTTTCTGAAAATTTTTTTATATGATGTACAAATTTTGTATGATATTTTTTTTGTTATTTTTTTTAATAATTTAATCTTCTCGAAGAAGATTTCAAAATATATTAAGAAAGTCTTCCTGAAGAATATATCAAAAGATACTAAGAAATTCTTCTTGAAGAAGATTTCAAGAAATATAATTTGTTCAAGAAGATTTTAAGAAATTTTCATGAAGAAAATTCCAAGAAAATTTGCATGATACGCAAATTTTACATGGTGTTTATATTATTATTTTTCAATAATTTAATTCTCCTGAAGAAGATTTAAAAAAATTTCAGTTTCGAATTTGGAACCTAATCCTAACTGTAGGATCTAAGTTGGATGGTGACTCTTGAACTCCTTGCTATTTATGGTACTGTGGGATTAGCATTAGCCCAAAGAAAACCATGCTGCTTGTCTAAGCATAAAATTAATTATTGCTTGGTACCCAAAAGAAAAAAACTATTTGCTCCTTTGCTCGGATTGAGTGGCCTCTGGACATGGTTTGTATTAAGCTTGCCTTTTATTATCTTGTACCGAGGCTGAGAGCAATATTACTTATTTTGAGTAATGTTTTTGTTTCCTTATGATTGAACAAAAAATATCGAACTTTTGATGAAAATCCTGAATCCCGTCCAACTGGTTCTGCTTCATTTCCTGAAGTGAATGTAGCTATGAATAACAATATATATGATAATTTTTTTTTCAATAATTTAATCTTCCTGAAGAAGATTTAAAAAATATATATATAAATTGTGTTAATATCAAATGGCCCGAAACCATCTATTAATCATAAATTCTCAATTTTATTAATTGGCCCGAAGCCATTTTATCAAAAAAAAAAAATGGCCCGAAGCCAATTCAATTTTAAATGATGTCATAGTATTGGCATTTAACTGATGGCATAGCATTGGTCCGAAGCCAATTCAATTCACATTTATTAAAAATTGGCCTAAAGCCATGGTATTGAAATTTGCAATCATATTCTTATTAACAGATGTATATTCAACTGGCCCGAAGCCATAGTATTAAAAAAAAAAATTGTCATAGTATTCAATTTTAACATGTTCATGTTATTTTTTTTCTAATAGTTTAATTTTCCTGAAGAAGATTTCTACAAATATTTTGAATATATTTCTTGTCTTCATTTCACCGGAAGTGGAAAATAATATGATAATAATTTATGAACAAACTCTCAGATATGAACGTGATAATGAAGATATATATTGTTTTGTCAATGCAATAAATTATTTATTGTGCATTTATTTCTCTTTCTCAAATATTTATAACTTTGAAATAAAAAAAAAATATAGTACTTTTGAATGATAGAATAGCTTTATTTTGACTGGATTGGCAAACATGCTATCTGTTCAAACCTGTTGACCTAGACTCTATAATTGTGTTGTTGTTTGGGGACTTTTTGATATAAGACTTATTTTTATCTTTGATTTACTTGATCATAAAATTTGATAAAAGTTTTAATTGTTGATATGCTGTTAGGTAAGTAGCAATTTATGTATTGGCCAAATAAATAAAAAATTTGATTATGTTAAGCCAAAGCCAAATTATTGTTATAAGTTGCTGGGAATTGATCATGACAAGCTTTAATTGGTAATTATTTAAAGATTTTTGTCCAATTTTTTTTTTAGCTCAATTTTCATCAAATGTATGCATAATTGTATTTATTTTATTTAGTAACGTAAAAAGTAAATGGGAGTACCATTTCGAGTAGTACAAATTGATTGAAAGGTCCAGAAGAGCAATCTTTTTATTACATGGAGGAATACAAATTTATATTGATGATGCATTATATTCTTCTAAGTTTCAAAGGAATTTGAGGATATCCGCTGAAATGGGTATCATGTTGAGACAACCAATGAAGAAAATATTGAATATCTTTATATTACTAGCATAATATCAAATAAAAAAAAATGCATACTGAAAAAAATTTGCCTATATTCCTCCATCTTGTACTACATATGTATTAGTACAATTGAAACACATATTATTGTAAACCAGAAGTTTACAAATAAGAATATGTTTATAGTTTGGCATGATCGGTTGGGCCATTCCGGATCAATAATGATGCGAAAAATAATAGATAATTAATGTGAACATTCATTAAAGAACCAGAAGATTCTTTAATTTGATGAATTTTTATTTTATTTTATTTCTAGAATGTATACAATGTGATATTTGTGGAACACTATATCCACTATGTGAACCATTTGAATATTTATGATTTTAATTGATGCATCAACAATATGGTCACATGTATGTTTATTATCAACTCGCAACCTGACGTTTGCGAGATTAATTGCTAAATTGATTTGATTAAGAGCATAATTTTATGATTGTCTAATTAAGAATATGCATCTAGATAATGCTGATGAATTTACTTCTCAGATAATGCATGTCTATTAGAATTGATGTTGAACATCATGCAGCTAATGTTCATATACAAAATGAGAACATGTTATTTTGCATACAACAACACTAATTCGCATCATGCCAACAAGCTATTATAAAACTTCCCCTTAATAATTGGTTTTTGGTCACATACCTAATATTTTCCATATAATAATTTTGGATGTGCGATATATGTTATAATTGCTCCACCACAACGCACTAAAATGGGATATCAAAGAAAGTTGGGAATTTATGTTGAATTCGAATCTCTATATATAATAGAGTATATAGAACCATTGATGGTAGAATTTTTCACGGCTAGTTTTGCCGATTGTCATTTTGATGAATAAATATTCCCAACCTTAGGGGGAAAAACAATCAGCTGGAAAAAGATAATAGTTGGAATGAATTATCAGTGTAATTTAGATCCTCATAAATAATGTGAACTAGATGTTTAAAAGATAATTCATTTGGAAAGATTAGTTAATCAATTGCCACACGCATTTACAAAGAAAGTGACCAAAACACATATACCAGCTGTTAATGCTCCACTTAATGTCGATGTTCCTGTTGGACAGACTAATAAAATTATAACACGCATGAAGCGTGGAAGATTAATCGGTTCCAAGAATAAAATCCTCGAAAAAAGAAAAGGAGCAAAGAATGAAAATGGTCAAGTCGAGGATATGATAATTTCAGATAAAACTCCAGAAGAGAATCAAATTATAAGTAATATTGGAGTTCCAGCAGAAACTCAAGTATTTGAAATTCATGAAAATGAAGAGATCTCGATAAATTATATCATGAATGGAATAAGATGGAACCGAGATGAAATTGATGTCAATGATATTTTTTCATAAAATATAGCGCTAAATATAATAAATATTGAGGATCATGACCCGAAGTCTATTAAAGAATGTCGACAAAGAAATGATTGGCCAAGATGAAAAGGTATAATTGAGGCAGAGTTAAACTCTCTTGAAAAATGAAAATATTTTGGACCTGTTGTCCCAATACCAGAAGGTGTAGAACCAGTAGGATATAAATGAGTATTTATGCGAAAATAAAATGATAAAGTGAAATTTTGAGATATACTCACTTGTGGTGGATGCAACAACTTTTCGGTACATAATTAGTCTGGCAGTCCATGAAGGACTTGATTTGCGCGTAATGCATGTTGTTACAACCTATTTTTAAGATGATATATATATGAAAATCCCTGAAGGATTTAAGATACCTGAAGCATGTAATTTAGGTTCTCGAGAACATTATTCAATTAATTTGAATAAATCTTTATATGGATTAAAGCAATCTGGACACATATGATATAATTGTCTAAGTGAATATTTATATGATATGTCCATGTATTTTGATGAAAAGATATGGAAACGATTTTGTTATAATTACAGTTTATGTTAACAATCTAAGTATCATTGGAACTCCTGAAGAACTTCCAAAAGCGAATAATTATTTAAAGGATTTGAGATGAAAGATCTTGAGAGAACAAAATGTTACCATGGATTGCAAATTGAACATTTTAAAAATGACATTTTTATGCATCAAGAAAATTATTACAAGAGTGCTAAAACGATTTTATATGGATAAAATCACATCCATTGAGCACTCCAATAATTGTAAGATCATTAGATGTGAATATATATCTTTTAGACCTTGAGAAAGTGATGAAAACTAATTGGTCCTGAAGTACCATGTCTTAGTGCAATAGTAGTTTTTATGTATCTGAATGGACATACAAGATCTGATATATCATTTGTTGTAAATTTACTAGCAAGATATAGTTCTTCTCCTACGCGAAGACATTGTAATGAAATTAAACATATACTTCGCTAACTCTGAGAAATTTTAGCAATACACGAAGCAAGCCGAGAATGTGTTTGGTTAAGATCTGTGATTCAACACATTCAATAGACATGTGGTTTGTCTTCTAGAGAAATGATCCTGACGATCATATATTAAGATAATATTGTATGTATTACTCAATTAAAGGAATGATACATTAAAGGAGATAGAACAAAATATATTTCATTAAAGTTCTTTTTCACACATGATCTCCAAGATGATAATGTTATTATTGTTCAGCAAATTCGTTCAAGTGAAAATCTAGCAGATTAATTCACTAAGGCGATCCTTATTGCAATATTTGAAAAGCTAGTTTGTAATATTGTAGTTCATCGACTTAAAGATCTTGATTGATGTTGTCATGAGGGGGAGTTAATATGCACTATATTTTCCTTAACCATGGTTTTTCCCACTGGGTTTTCCTGGTAAGGTTGTAGTTGTATATTAAAATGAATATTGTACTCTTTTTCCTTCACTAGGTTTTTATCCCATAGGGTTTTTCCTAGTAAGGTTTTAATGAGGCATATTCTTATATAATGGACATCCAAGGGGGAGTGTTATGAATAAAATTATTAATGTGGATGTCCATGACTCCCAATATTCATTTCTCCACTACTCCCACTACTATTTAGAATTCAATGTCTTATTTATTATTGTAATGGCTTTTCATTTACATTTGTAGCCTATAAATAGAGGCTTTGTAATCTTGTATTGTACACATGAGAAATGGATGAATAAAGAGATTGTCATCTTTTATGTGTTCACTATCTTGTTTATTATTCTTTGTCTTTATTTTATAACAGAAATCAACTATTTACGGTAGAGAGAACTCAACCAGACATATTGGGAAAATTCTTCTGGTCGCTAATATATTTTATAGTCCACTTGATATCATATATAATATTGTTTCAGTTAAAAAATAATATATTATACGTGTTGGTAACTATTTACATAAGAGGGGTATCAAATTTTGAGTTAGATGGAATTGATTGATCATTTATTATAAACCATTAAAACACCACCATTAAAAAAACTACATTTTTGTTTAAACAATAGTTTTTATATCAAATTGATGTACATAAAAATTGGATGTACAATTCAAGAATTTGATAAAAAAAAATTTAAAAATAATATATAATTTTTTAGATATAGAAGAGGTTTTGAAAAGGTGAGAT
This sequence comes from Carex kokanica, assembly GCA_025461125.1. Lineage (NCBI taxonomy): Eukaryota > Viridiplantae > Streptophyta > Magnoliopsida > Poales > Cyperaceae > Carex > Carex kokanica. The sequence goes on from JAJGRX010000531.1 coordinate 177,406, forward strand.
TCAACGTTATGTTGACATCAAAGTGGTTGGTGAAACTAAAAACAGGAAATGAATCCGTTGGGCGTTTTCCCTTCATTTTCATTGATAAAATACATGTATTCCACCCATTTTTTATTTAGGGGGAATTTCATGTATACCCCTCAAAAATCTTGAAATTATGTTTTCCTCCTCTAAAATTCATAACATTATATTTATCCTTCTAAAGTTCAAAAACTCACAAATTTGACCACTTTATTAACTTTTCTATTAAAACTCATTTTAAATTTATAACTTACCCATTTTACCCTTTATCGGTTACAGCTTACAGGTTGGGAGGGCATACCGAAATTAGTACCAGCATTTGGTCCTGGAATTTGGTTCATGAATGTAGTTGCTGGTTGAGGACCTTGAGGTTGAGGTTCAGCTGCTTGGAAGGAAACAAAGGAAGAATAGAAATCCAATTGTTGAGGTGTTTAATAAAGGTTAAAATGGGCAAGTTATAAATTTAAAATGAGTTTTAATAGCAAAGTTAATAAATTGGACAAATTTGTAAGTTTTTAAACTTTAGAAGGGTAAATATGATATTATGAATTTTAGAGAGGGAAATACGTTATTTCAAAGTTTTTGAGGGGGATACATGAAATTCCCCCTTTTATTTAAGAAATACAAAATGAATGATGTTATGATGATATACATATTATGGGCATGTGTTATTGAATTATATATTCATTTTTATAGTTCAAACAATTAATATGAACTGTTCAAAATAATCTTCATATTAAAATGTACTTGGAGAGTAAATTTTTACATTTTTTGAAATTTTATTAATATTTTTGGATTAGTAAAATATTATTAGTTTTGAATGATCTATAATCTTTAGATCAAATGATTTTCTATCTATCTAATAAAAATAGAAAAATATTTAAAAATATAAAAATTGGATCTCCTAATACATTTTTATATGGTGATTGTGTTGGGCAGTCCGAATTAATTGTTTTAACTTTAAATCCATGGCACGAGCTGCTTCATAATATACATATTATAATAGTAGGATAGGCCAAGGTGCTTTATAAAAACAATAGGCCATTTGGTGCTTTAGGTTCTTTCTTGGCGAATTCAATATCCCAGCAGCTAATCTGAATCGCTCAATGTGATATCCATATTAAAATATGTTTAAGACTAAATTTTATATTTCTTGAAATTCTTTTTACTATTTGTTTAGAATTTTTGAAAGTTGTTATTTTCTATGGTCCAAAATTTTCTGAAAAATAGTGATTTTCAAAAAATTCTAAACAATAGAGTAGAGAATTTCCAAAATATGTAAAATTATGTCTCCAAGCAGATTTTAATATAGGTATTATGTTGAGCAGTTCGAATCGGCTATTTGCAGTTTGAAAACGAAGAGAAGAACATAAAACACAAAGAAGAGGGTATGTAGTTTATAAAGCATCTTAGCCCATCCCCTTATAATTGTCTAAGTAATATCAATTTCAAATTAAACCTCTAAGAAAACATTATATGCATCTTGAAATTTAGGAAGGTTGGGATTTAAATATTTCAAATTAAACATCTAAGGGTGTGTTTAGATCGTCAAGAATAGTATGAGATTAGCATTGTTCTTGAGTTAATAACTATTCTTCTTCACTATTCTACGTTTGGATCACTCTGAGAATAGAGCTATTTTTGAGGTTAGCGTTGTTCTTACTAACCCATTCAAACGATAAAATAGCGCCAATAAAAAGCCTATTTCTGAGGTTAGCGCTTAGATCGTCACGTTACCAAGGTACCCAGTTTTCACCAATAAAAAGCCTAACATTCAGCAGAGAAGGAAAAGAAAAAGAAAAGAAAAAAGTTGTTCATAATATGAGCCAGACATTATACAAGCATTTGTATTTCAACCGAATACGATTTATATTATATTTTTTTCTATTTCAATATCTTATAAATTTAAATTTTACTTTTTAAAATATTTTTCCTCAAAAAAAGTATTTTTATATTTTTTTACTATATTTTTAAATTTACTAATATATGGACCTAAAAATCATAAACAAATAAAATAAAGATATTTGCATATTAAATTGGATTATTATTCAAATGTTCAAAAAATAATAACAAATTTCTTAATGAAGTTCAAAAAAAAAAGGTAGGAAAAAAAAGGTCTCCTGTAAAGGATTGAAAATATTTCTTTTGACTGTATAAAGATTTTAAAAAAAGGGTCTAATGACAATATAAGGAGTTCAGAGATGGGGCAGTAGCACAGTTGACTAGGAGAAAAGGTTCTAGGATCAGGGGCAAATTCATAATTTCGATCAGGAGTAGGTACAAAACAGTGACAAGAGTACAATTTTTTTTCTCCTGACGAATCGGAGCAAAGTAGCGGATAGGAATCTAAAAAAGTTACGGCACAACACAGTTCTGTCATGGCATGACACAACATGTGTGTTAGTTACGTGTCGTGACTCGCTTGACCCGTGTCATGACTATTCACGTGATGTGATCATCTTTCAAAAATCTGGTATAACACGGCACGTCAAGCGAAAGATTTGGTCACGACACATGGTCACGTGAGTTATATGTAATTAGGACCGTTAGATCTTAATTGAATGGTGAATCTTGAATAAAATAACCTAAATTATGAAAAAAAAATAGTTAAACATGACCAAACAGGACAAACGTGGCCGGTCACGGCGTAACTAACGTTTTGTGTTGTGACTATTCACGTGCCCTGATCATCCTTTCAAATTTGATTATGGCACGACACGACACATATAAATCTAACTCGATCAAAATAAGACATGTGATTCAAGTCACGGCGTGACTGGTCACGCCACGGTTTAGCGGACATCTTTTTTCTCTTGGCGAATCAACAATATTTCTGAGTGGAGTAGCGAATCGGATCGCGTCTCTTTCTTTCTTTCTTTTACGTGAATCAGTCTGAACTAATTTTCTTCTCTGCACAATTTTCTTCTACTGGACCGTGAATTAAATTCTGGAGTAGGTATTATTTCTATCCAGAGGTAAACACAAGTATAAAATATCACTGAATCTAAAAAAATTTGAATCCAGAAGTAGACAAGTACCTACTCCTATCTCTCATTGGGTCCGCCAATGCCTAGGACTGTGAACTGGTTATTCAAAAATCAAGAGTTTGAATTCCACTCGCGACTTTATAACTTTTGCGAAGTTCTAAAAAAAATAGACAATAAAAAGCTCTAAATGTGTTTGTGATCGCTTGATCTCTTTCCAATGGATCGCTTCTTGAACAGAAAAGAAAAAAGAGGAGAGCACGAGGGAGAGGATTGGAGGAGAAAGGAATAATGTATTTGTTAGAACTTTGGGTGAGATGTCTAGTTACAGTTCAATCGGAGCTTATTAGAAGTCATGACGATAAAAATTAACAACAAATAATTACGAATAATAGAAGGATTCAATTGAACCAAAGACAATAATTTAAGAGGTTGATTGAGCCAAAGAAAATTATGAACTCAATTGAACCAAAGTCGATAATTTAGGAACTTGATTGAACCAAAATAAATATATTTGAAGACTCAATTAAACAAAAAGCAATAAGAATCGATCACTTAACGGTGGAGGTGACATTGTGACAATAAGAGAAGTATATAGAAGGAAAATAAGAGAAGAAAAAAAATTGAAAAAAATTCAGTACTCCCTGATTCTAATTAGAATCATTTGATTACTCCATGATTGGATCGAAACTTTAGCTCAGTGTTCCCTTTCACAAAGCCACAGATTTTGGAACACAGAAAATCCCATGTATAGGGGGTTTCCTAAAATTTGATTCGATCTCCCCAAATTTAATAATTTATTAATATATGTAAATATTCCTGAATCTCATTTTGAGGGAGAACCGAACCAAATATTCAGTCACGAGGGGACCAAATATTTGCTTTAGTCAGGGTGATGCAATATTTCTGTGTGGCTCTCTGTGTGGCGCTGTGAAAGGAAGACATCGAGCAAAAATTTACAGTCACTCCATGTCTGAAGTCTGAACGAAACTTTGGTTCGCACCTTGAATTTTTTTTATAAACCATAATTAAAATTTTGTTTTTTTACCAAACTAACATGATTACTTTTTTTTACAAAAATCGTAAGAACCGAAATGCCATTTCGGCCCGAAAACTTTTTTTTATTTGGGACAGAAATGACATTTCGGTCCGATCCCCTTTTTGGATTTTCTGTAGTACATTTTCACATGTTTTCATATGAGCTGCCATAGAAAATCCAAAGGGACCGGACCGAAATTTAATTTCGGTCCAGAAAAAAAAAATTCGGACCGAAATTGTCATTTCGATTCTTATGGTTTATGTAAAAAAAAAAAAGTAATCATCTTGATTTCGTAAAAATATATTTTTTAATTATGATTTATAAAAAAAATTCTCGCACAAAGTTATTTTTGAAGGTGGGACAAAAAACAATTAATTTGTTTGTCACACTTTTTTAAAATTAAAAAAATAAATAATTTGTTCCCCTCCAGGCCTCCACCTACTTCCGCCCTGATTGTTTTGTCTTAAAAATCACCGAATTTTTTTTCAGTTACCACAGCATAAAATCAATATTAAATTATTATCACCCGGTCCAAATTTTTTTCAATCCTACCACCCACGTGGATTCAGCTCACGCATCAAAATGGATTGGTATGCGGGCTGCATTGGCGCACCAACTGTTCCGAAATTTTTACTGCTCTTCAGTGCGTTTCATCCGGTTTGAGCACTAAAAAATTTTGGTGCGCCAACCCAGTCAGAGCACCAATTGGTGCGTCCACCCAGTCCGCGCACCACTCCAATTTGATGCACGAACTGGATCGGCGTCGGTGGTGGGATTGAAAATAACTTGTGGGCTGGTGATAATCATTTAATTTTTATTTTTTATACTGTAGTAACTAAAAAAATTTCGGTAAAAAACATTTCCATGTGCAAGACCGCAAGTTATAACGCAGGTATTTTCCACGTGTTGTTTGAATGGAGAAAAAGTTTGTGGGACCCACTTGATAGATTTTTAGTAATAGTTTTTTCTTTTTAACCGTTTTTGGTAGAAGTTAATACGACAAAAATTTCAATTTTATCGGATATAAAATGTATTGCAAAGATTTAAAAGCATCTCTATCTTAAGAAAATAATTAGAAATTAAGGAACTTACAATTTCTAAACATTTCCGTTCCAAAAATTACGTTTTAATTTTATCTGAATTTAGAAAAAATTCTTAATAAGAAATCCTTCTAATTTAAGAAATTTTGTACATTCCTATAATTAAATTAACAATTGCCACATCAGATTGGAAATTCATAAAATTTCTTAAATGGAAATATTCAGAATTTTTTTAATAAGAAATCTTTCTAATTTAATAAGCTTTGTACATCCGAACAATTAAGTTAGCAATTGACATATCATATTAGAAATCCATATACTTTATGGGATGGAGATATTCTCCCGGTTTTTTTATTAATACCCATAATTAAATAGAAAAGTACAGAAAAATCATGATTTTCGGTACTTTTTAAAAAATGTCCAAACTATCGAAAATCTCAGCGGTCTAATTTTTTTGGACCGCCAGGGTTCTCGGCGGTCCAGAAACAAAATGGAACGCCGAAATTTTCGACAGTTTGAGCATAATATCATTTTTTATTTGACATTCGGTCGATTTGTGAATTTCTTTTATTTAATGTGAAAATTATATGATTTTTTTATTTTTTTTCTATTAAAATATTATAAATATTTTTATATTTCTTTGAAAATAAATAGAATACTATAGAATTGAATTTACTAGAAAGACTGCGACAAATAATCTGGATCAACATTTTTCAGTCGAGATATTTTGCAGTTGTAAGAAAAATTAAAATGTCTTTGTGTGTTACTGAAAAATAAATAAAAGTATTTTGTATCTGAGTTATTGATCCCGATTTAAATAAAGAAATTATCGTGGTTCTTCTAGTACATTCAAATTATAAGGTACTCCATTTATTTTTTTAGAAGTTATTTTATATTTTTAATATTTTAATATTTTTCTAAAATCTCTTCTAAAAAAATAGATGAAATACCTTAGAATTTGAATGTACTAGAAGGACCACGATAATTTCTTTGGAGTATATGACTGGAGAGAAATAAGTTATGTTTTCAAAATACTTGTATGCCATCTCTGAAGACAGTGGGTTCTAAAATCATTTCTCTTACCAGCTTCTGGTACAAAACTCTTAATAATAGTTCTCTACTTTATTTGTCTTTATTCTTGTCTTTGGATACTAATGAATTGCCTACTCAGGAATTACTACCTCTAATGTCAGAGAAAGAGGTGAGCATGACAGAGGAAGAGGAACAGGAACAGGAAGAGGAAGGGGCAACTACACCCTGCTGGCACAAGGAAATTTAACCCTTATGTTTGGTACAGCCTTGGGTATATAGCTTAAGAGGAGGGATCAAATTACATCTTTTTTTGTTACACACGTTGACACCTACCATTTTTAAAGTCAAAATAGTCGATCCAAACAGTTCAACATGATAGATATATTAAAATGTGCTTGGAGATCAAATTTTGAATTTTTTTGAATTTTTTTACTATTTATTAAGATGGTTACAAAATCGTTGTTTTCACACTATTGAAAAACATCGATTTTGTAACCATCTTAATAAATAGTAAAAAAATTCAAAAAAATGTAAAATTTGATCTCCAAGCACATTTTAATATGGTGATCATGTTGAACGGTTCGGATCGACTGTTTGAATTTTGAAATCGCAAATTGACCTATAAAAAAAAAGGTATCATGATGTGTCACCAAAAAAGATGTAATTGGATCCCTCCTCATAGCTTAATTGATATACTGTACGTTTGGGCTGATTCTTCAGCTGCTTAGTAGTTACTGGTGCTTAATCTAGGCTGACGTTTTTTAATTTGCTGTTTTGTGATATATTTTGGTTGTTTTCATTTACTGGTATATTATATACCAATGCTTCTTTTGTACATGTTTTTTTGCTCTAGCTGTTCTGGAGCCGAGATTTTTATTAATACCCTCAAAACAAAATAAAATATCAAATATGCCCTCGATTTTTTTTTTAAATACCCTGACCGCTTCCCTGTGGGGCCGGGCGGTCCACTGTTCAAACCAAACCGCCCCACAATGGGGCGGTTTGTTTTTTTTTTAGATTTTGAGAGACAATATGAAGAGAAAGATGCTGAAATTTAACAATAAAAATTTGAATTTTATTTTTAATATTTGTTAGATTACTTCTTTTGATGTATAATTAGCATATTTATACTAAAATACGCTAAATTACTACTTAAATTCGTTAATTATAATGAAATACGCAAAATTACGCTAAACTACGCAAAATTACGCAAAATTAGGCCGATTTTGTGCCATCTTTCGTAAATCATAAAAAATAGTACAAAAATTTTCAAAATAGTAAAAATTGGTATCTACAAGTTCATTATGTAACTAATTTACTGAGCTACTTAGATCGAACAATAGAAATGAAAATCTTAATCGGAAATTTCAACTGAAGTTTTGAGGCTCTTCCCTTTATTTTTTTGGCAATTCTGAATTTCAAAATCCAGCATCGTGGGCACTAACGCATGCGTATTTTTGCAAGCTTTCCGAAAAGTGGTCATTTGCTGAAATCGGACACTCAAGCGCCGTTTTATGACCGTTTGAAATTTCGTCGTCGTTTTTCGCCTTCTCAGTGAAGATATCGTCCTTATTCATATGTAATTTAGCGTAAAATAGCATAACTTAGTGTATTTTAGTATAAATATGCTAATTATACATCAAAAGAAGTAATCTAACAAAAAACCCAGCTAACGTGGATATATTTATTAATAAAAATGTCGGAAACTAGGGTTTAGAGTTTCTTTAAAATATCACTAATTTTTATAAATATGTAATGTGAAAATTGTAAATCATTTAATGTACAGTAATTTTTAGAGTTTTAGAAATTGTCCAAAATAAGAGTTTAGTGTTTAGCGTAGTTTACGGTAATTTAACGTATTTTAGTATTAATATGCTAATTATAATCTAACAAATATTAAAAACAAAATTTGAATTTTGGTACTAAACCGCCCCACAGTGAGGCGGTTTGGTTTGAACAGTGGGGCGCAGTTTACCCTCAAAATCTCAACAACAACAAAAAAAACCAAAACCCCCCACAGTGGGACGGTTTGGTTTGAACAGTGGGGCGCAGTTTACCCTCAAAATCTCAAAAAAAAAAAAAAAAAAACCCAAAACCAAACCCCCCCACATCGAGAGCAGATTTGATATTTTCTTTTTTTTTAGGGTATTAATAAAAATCTCGGATTTTGGAGCTTCAAAGTATTTGAACATTCTGATTTCTAATGAAATCGGTAAATTTCACCCACTTAATCAAAAAAAAAAAAAAAGTTAGAAGAGTCGTGGCATTGTTTAGAGTACGAGTCGTGGCATGGCACTGACCCATATCTCACTTGAAACTCATTTCAGCCCACTTGATTATATAAAACAAATTCATGCAGCACAGAGCACTCGACCAGTCACCTACTTCCAAGCTCCAACCACGAGAGCCATGAATTAACAATGCTTATTTTTATTATTATTATTATTTTCTGTGGTCAAGCTGACAGTTCGTATGCGTATGGCCATTTTTTTTTATTAGGATCTTAATTGCAAACAGCATTTATAAATTATAGGATCCGGTTTAGAGCACATGGCCCACAGATCCACGGAAAAAACGAAAAACCATTGTTTCTTTCCGTTCCAGAAGTGGATTGGGACTGCGTTTTTTTTTCAAACAACCACCAAACATTATTGTGCAGGTGCATCGTAATTATTGCGTCACAATCGTTCACCCATGATTCTCTATTTCAGTAAACCAAGTATTATTTGGATAGAGATATTGACGAAGAGGAGGGTTCAAATATTTTTATTTTTTGTGTCCACTGTGTTTTTATTTTTAAAAATTTTAATAACTCAAAATTTAAAACTTAAAAATCAAAATAAAACCGTTGGATATGATCTACATCATTTTATCTATACACGTATAAAAAATTATGACATTTCAATTTTGTTTTGGTTGTCATCAATAACTTGTAAAAAACGTTATAATGTGGATAATTTCCAGACGTTGATTTTTCAACTTATTGATTCACATAAAAACCAAAACTAAAATGTGATAATTTTTTATGAGCACATAGAGAAAATAACATAGATCACATCTAATGATTTTATTTTGACTTTTAAGTTTTAAATTTTGAGTTATTAAAGTTTTTAAAAATGAAGGCATGGTGGAGGCACAAAAAATGAAAGCATTTGAACCCTCCTCAATCAAATTAGTCCTATTAATATTTTTATCCGTGGTATTTTAATATTTTCATCACAATTAATAACCCCTCTATCAAAGTATAAGAAAATTAGGGATAAAAATAAAAATTTGTATTCTTGCATTAACTCAACTTTTGAGTTAATGCATAATGAATCGGGACCGTTCAATTAGTGTTGGCACGAATATTAAAAATATCCTGTGCGTTCCATCTCAGACCAAATCTTAATTAGACACTCGAGATAAATTAACTCCTGCAGAAGATATGGACTCATAAAATAAGGATCCGACTCCGCTGTTTTTCTGAGAGAAAAGGAGGACTCTCCTCTTCCGAATCTAACGATTCAAAATTTTTATTCATGTATCTCGATAAAGAAACATTTTCATACACAAATCTCAATGAATTTTGAATCGTTGAATTCAGAAGAGGAGGTACTGTCCATTCCATAAAATAAGTGTGGATGAGTATCTCCGAAATATCACGTGGGGATATAATATAATAAATAACAGTAAAACCAAAATCTCCTTTTTAAATTATTGTGATCTGCTTTGATATTTGTACCTGATTAGAAATTTAGAACAGACGATGCAAATCTCATTTTACGCAGCAGGATGGATACCGCGCTGGATCTGAAGGAGTTCAGTGAAGTCAATTTTCTTCTCACCTCTCCACGCACCGCCGCACTAGTGGTTTGAAAACGGTCCGGATCCGACCGGGCCACGGTTCTCATGGGTCGGAAGGGTTAAATGGGCCGGGTTTGGCGGGCTGGTTTTTTGTTGTTGGGCCAAGCCCGTGTCAAGACCTTAGTCCAAAATGACACAGTCCGGTCCGGTCCAAGGTCTGGCTGGTTTTTTTTTTTTTCTATTTTGTGGTTGGGTCGGTCTGGCGAGGTCCGGTCCAAGGTTCGGTTGGGTCAGTCTGGTCAAAGGTCCAAGGTCCGGTTGGATCGGTCTGGCGCGGGTCTAGGTCCGGGGGGTTAGGTGGGTCTGGCATGGTCTGAGCGGGTTAAGTGATGTTCTACACAGGGCGATCCGAGTATGGTCCGGTCTGATCCGGATCGGTTTCACGGGTTTTCATGATCCGGTCTTACACGGTTCAAGGAAAAAAATGAACCAAATTCATGCTAGATCCGTTCCTAACATAAGTCCAATCCGATCCGAATTTGAGGCACAGTCCAAGCCGATCCGGAACCGAACCACGGGTTGTCTGATCCAGTCCTGAACTGCCTGGGTTTTTTCAAACCACACACCACAGTTCTAACCAAGTCCCAATCTGCGGCATCCAAGAATTGAAGCGAAGTTTGTCAGGGTCCCACTTTCGGTGACAGATTTCATTTATTATCTTTGCAATGCTAATTTCCCAGGAATTCACATCTCCTTACGTTAACTGACTGAGTACAATTGAAACGGACGGATCAGGATCGTTCTTTTAACTTGGCACGAATCTCAAGCACAAATAAAAGTAAATCTGGATCGTCCGTTTCAATTGTGTTGAGTCAGGTGGATCCATCCCCACTCCCCAGTACACTTAAAGTAATAATATATTTTAAATTTTGGACATTTTACAAGAGACCTTAAAAACCCTAGATTACAAAATAACCCCACTCACCTACCACGCTCCTGAACCTCCCTTTTTCTCCATTTGTATATATACACTCCTTCCCTTCCCTCCTACAGAGATCAGATCAAAAGCTAGCCTTTTCTATCACATCTACAAAAATGGATACGTCACTGTTCCCCATTGCAATTGGCCTCCTCCTGGCGGTCCTATCCTACTTCCTCCTTAGCCGGCTCCGTTACAAGCTTCCACCCGGTCCGAGACCCTGGCCCGTGGTCGGTAACCTCTACGACATCAAACCGGTCCGGTTCAGGTGCTTCGCCGAGTGGGCTGAGAAGTACGGCCCGATCATGTCAGTCTGGTTCGGCACCTCTCTCACCGTCGTCGTCACCACCACTGAGCTCGCGAAGGAGGTCTTGAAGGAGAACGATCAGCAGCTGGCGGATCGGCCAAGGAACAGATCCACAGCCCGGTTCAGCCGTGGAGGAATGGATCTGATCTGGGCTGACTACGGGCCCCACTACGTCAAGGTGAGAAAGGTGTGCAATCTGGAGCTGTTTTCGCCTAAAAGACTCGAGCTACTCAGGCCGATTCGGGAGGACGAGGTCACCGCCATGGTAGAGTCTATCTTCAGAGGTTGCACTCAACCCGGTATGCTTACCTCCCTTGAACCGTTCTTTCTATCTTTGCCTTTATTTTGTTATTCTTCTTTGACCAGTTATAGTTTGCTTCGTTCACTCTGTTGGGAAGTGATCTTAACTTAACTCGGTAAAATGAAAAGATACTGAGAAATGATCGGTCACTGACAGTGGGACATCCTTGATCAAATCAACTGGGTCCGGGTGTTGGATTTTGTTTTTAGAAGTCAATAGCTTAGGAAATCGAGGAAGAAAATTTTCTGTTTTTAGCAATTGGAGAATAGTAAATAGGGTTTCGAGATCTATTTAATTTCTAGATACTGAGGCAATGCTGGTCAATCCAATATTTACTTTGGGTTTCAGCGAGTAGGGTCAATAGTTAACATAGTGCAGACACACTGACTTTTACTATTGATTAATACTATACTTGTAATGTTATAAGGCGTGATATTACTTCATTTATTGTCTTGCTGTCTGGTTGACAGCCACTAGAAATGAGTGGGCATTGCAGCGCGCCATCAGATTTTCCTTTCTTTTCTTTTTTTCTTTTTTTGGAGGGGGAGGGAGGGATCTCGGATATCCAAAAAAAGTTTTATTTATTTAAAAAGAACAAATATATTAGATGGTGAACAACACCAACAAAATATTTGGATAATCCAAATGGTCATTTTATTTGGTCTGCAAACTCTTTCACATCTTGTGGGACTCACAGTTAGGATACATTCGTGTATTAAATTATGTTTAATCTTGGTGGGAATTAGGTGGGAGCTGACATGGAATAATGTTTTTGATAGATTTAGGCTAACCACCACATTAGAGCACAGTTAGCGGTCTGAGAAAAAGAGTAGGGAAGGTGTGACTATTAGAATGCAAACTTCTGTGATGCTAAATGTGAACTGAACTTGATCATGGTTGTTTGGAAAAATGTAGTGGGTCCAGAAGATTATGGATCCTAATTTTATGCAGTGAGTAAAATATGATGTAATATGGCACAACAATCGTAATGCTAGAACATAGTGACATGCAAAAGAGGAGGGTTGATATTAAAGGAACAAATCCAAATATTGTAGTGTGAAAAAAAAACGAAAGAGGGGCAGGATTAATTTTTTATCCACCTCAGCGTATTGGTTTCTAGGTAAAATATGAACTTCCAATGGGAATTAGAAAAGAAAAACAAATATAGCAAAATCCTCAGTCGCAAGTTTTTTTTTTTTTTGGTCTGAAAGGATGGCTCCAATTTGCATTACGTAGCCTTACTAGTGTGATATTGATTCATCCAATTTAACCGGGGGCCAGTCTTGAAACTAAAACCACAGCTGTTTACCACTTAAACACTGATGAAGATACACTTTAACAATGTTGATTTTTAGTAATTAGGACGATAATTAGTTGAACCAAAATGAAGCACTTTTGGTTTCTCTAAAAAAAAGTATCCACCTTGCATATGTCATCTTGACCTTGGTTTTAAGGTCAGCTGTCGTATTCTTTTTAACTATACACAAATTATTTGCATAGCCAGCAGCATTCATCATTTGTGCTTATTATAATTTGTGTTCTATGAGCTGGATAAAGTAAAACATTCACCTCTTAACGTGAATCAAATTGCTCTACTTTAAACAAATAAAACATAAATCAAATTGCTAATCAATATTATACTCTGTTATATTTTCAGAAGAGGATGGGAAGAACCTCATAGTGAGGGATTATATCTCTGGTGTGGCCTTCAATAACATTACCAGACTAGCCTTTGGTAAACGCTTCATGGATTCTAATGGTGTGATTAACGATGAAGGCAAGGAGTTCAAGGCCATTGTCGACAATGGTATTTTAACCTTCTTTTAAATTCTGGATCCTTCAATTGCAAATTTTTTACAATATATATAGGTTGAATTGCAATTACCTTATCAACTCTTCATCATTATCAGGGATTAAAATTGGTGCGTCACTATCAATTGCTGAGCACATCAACTGGTTGAGGTGGCTGTGTCCCCTCGACGAGGAACTTTACAGGAGTCACAATGATCGGCGGGATCGTCTGACAGCGAAGATCTTGGAGGAGCACACACAGGCCCGCCAGAAGACTGGCCAAACAAAGCAGCATTTTGTAGATGCATTGCTTACCTTCAAGGATCAGTACAATTTAAGTGACGACACTGTTTTTGGTCTCCTTTGGGTGAGTATACTTTGACTTTATCAGGTGGTACGAAAAAGTACATTAAAAAAGAAATGAATTTTTTTAATTGATTGTTGGTTGCTCTTGGTTGTTCTTTTTATTTGTTGAAATGCCACTTTGCTTTATCTCAAATTGGATTTGGTGGAAGGTTGTTATCTTGGGTTTGGTGAGGGGGATTGGTGAGATGTGGAAAATACTAATTTGGCTGTCCAGTTCCAATTGGAAAAATGTTGGGGTTTAATGCTTTGTATAGTTGTGGGATGTGACACAATTTTCACCATCCACTGTAGAGGCTGTTGTAGAACCTTACCTAATAAATAGTTTAAAATTTGTTGTATTTCCAATTGGAACCCTAACAAATATCTATAATAATCTGGTATTGACCTATTGCCACACGTGTTGACTGTCTTTGTTTAGGACATGATCACTGCGGGGATGGACACAACTGTCATATCTGTTGAGTGGGCCATGGCAGAGCTCGTGAGAAACCCGCATGTGCAAGCCAAGGCCCAAGAGGAACTTGACCGCGTTGTGGGCCGCGACCGGGTCATGAATGAGACTGACTTCTCAAAACTCCCCTACCTCCAAGCCGTGGTCAAGGAGTCCCTTCGCCTCCACCCCCCAACTCCTCTGATGCTCCCACACAAAGCCAACACCGATGTCAAACTCGGCGGATATAACATACCAAAAGGAACAAATGTCCTGGTCAATGTGTGGGCCCTGGCGCGAGACCCAAAGGTATGGAAGAACCCATTGGAGTACCGCCCCGAGCGATTCATCGAAGAGGACATAGATATCAAAGGTTCTGACTTTAGGATTTTGCCATTTGGGGCTGGTCGTAGAGTCTGTCCGGGTGCCCAGCTGGCGATAAACTTGGTTGCCTCTATGTTGGGTCATTTATTGCACCATTTTAAATGGACCTTGCCTTCAGGCGTTATGCCTGAGGATGTCGATATGACCGAGTCACCTGGAATGGTTACGTTTATGCAAAAGCCGCTTAAGGCTGTGGCCACACCAAGGTTAGATGACCCAACTGTGTACAAGCGTATAGCGGTTGAGATGTGAGTGGTATGGGAGTCTTTGATGGTTTCCTTTTTTGATATGTACTTTTCTTTTCTTAATGGTGGTTTGATTGAGTTTGTTAGGGTAGAATGAACTGTTGGCCCAAGTTAGAGGGCTAGAAGTTGGGCTTGATTTGGGTGGAAGAGTTCAACTGATATATCATGTCAATCACGGTTCAGCAAACATTTTTATGGAATCCATGATGTTGCCGATCCCTATGTTTCAATAGTATACTTCAATTAGCGTTCTACTAAAAAAAATATATATTTATTCTTTCTTCGGCTGGTTATAAATCTAACAACTTTGCTTGCAAGTTACTTATGTTTTGCAAGTAACAGATGGAAACAGAAAATTAGTACGAGGTAGTTTCAAATATTATAACGTACGTTATGATTAAAGTTGTTAGAAGGCCGCTATTTGGTATACAGCATCCGGTCCCAAAAAAAATTGATATAGAAAATTAAAAAGCTAGCAACCTCTATTCGTAGAAATAGTTAGCGTTAAATTAACGAAATTGTTGAACATTATTAAGGGTATGTTTGGTTGGATTGAGAATATGTTATTCTTAGAATTAGGTTATTCGGAATAACCTATTCGGTGTTTGGTTGGATTAGAATAAGTTAGAATAATGAATCTAACTTTTTTGTCTTATTAGAATAAACTATTTCTAAAGATTTTGAGATTTGGCTATTCTTAATTTAGCTATTCTAGTCATTCTTGTTTTACAACCAAACATACCCTAAGACACTAGGATAGGAGGATGAATTTATGTCCCTAGTTTTTACAAATAACAATACGAAGCAACTCATGTTGGTATTTTACTCATTACATAAACACATAAACAAAATAAAGCAAAGACTGAAAAGAACAGGAATACCAAAAGGTAACAAATTGACAAGCAGTGCAACATCATCACACAAATTCACACATATAAGTACAAAATGTCAGATTGGTAAAACAAATTACCAGCATAGTTACACCATATATACATTCATGTCCTTAAAAAGGAACAAACCAAACCATGAAACCGAAAACCTTACCAGTAAGCAGCCTTTAGTTCTGATCCGCCAACTTGAAATCTTCGAGTTTCTGAAAATTCGACCAAGGTTTGACCCAAATTTTCGCTTCATACAAATTCACTGATGTACCGTCTTTGGCCTCAATTGTCAGGTGATACATAATACCAGAAACGATTTGCTGTGCCACCTTCACTACACGTACAAACTCGAGCAAGGAATTCTGGAGCAAAAGGAAAAAATCAAAATAAATCAAAATGAACGAGAAACAAAACTGCCACAATTCAACCAAGATGACTGAAATGAAACAGGATGAGATTAAGAGAACCTACCTTCTTGTTGTTGTATTCATTGATGGCGAAGCGAGCAAGCACCTCCATTTCCAAGTTGTTGGTGGCATCTGCAATGCTTTGCTGAATCCCTCCAGGTCGCACGCCAGCCAAATCTCGTGCCGCCATAACGGCCATGCTGCCACACATGGCCACCACGCATACCAACCATGCCATCACAACCGACTGTTTCATGGTAACCAAATCTTTTCTCTCAAACAGAAAGAGTTTGCTGGAAGTATGTTCTTGATTTTGGAGGTAATTGACCTGTTACTGGGGCATATATATATATTTTATAGATTTTGTAACTTGTAGTACAAGATGTTGGAAATCAGCAAGGAGACCTGGCTTACAACTGGACATGAAACATCTCCAGTAAAATCAAAGGGAAAAGGTATCAATTATTTACACCATGTTTGGATGGAGAGTAGAGGGAGGGAGGGAATGGAAAGAAAAGAAAATTTTCTCTCGAATCATGTTTGGTTGACAAAATTATGTCGGAGATGAAGGGTACAGGAGGTAAAAAATTTAATCTTGCATTATCATAATCAATAGCCAATTTGGAGTGTAACGGATGGAAAGAAATTTTGTTGCAAATATTTTCAGAGAAAATGACACAAATGTCTAACCCTATATCTTACCTATATGATTCTTATTTAAGTTTTTTTGTCACAAATATACAACCGTCATCGAATTTCTCATTAACCTTCTAAATTTTAATTAACCAAACAAGAAATAAGACAGAAAGGAAAGTTAAATTTACTTTCCCTCACTAATCATTCAAACATGAAGAGGTTAAATATGTTAATCTTCTTTTCTATTCCATTCCATTCCCTTCTATTCTTCACCTCCCTTCTCTTCGTCTACTCTTCATCCAAACAAGGTGTTTGATAGGGCCATGTTCCACAAGCCCTTTTACTTGTTCTAAACTGGGCCATAAACGACTGGGATTCGGATCTCGCTAAGAGGCCAACCCGATGTCATATGAAAAGTCCAAAGATTCACTAAGTCGGGGCCCAATACAGCGACCTCAAATTATCTGGCCTTAAATGGGGTTCATGATAACCGACATACGAGATGACCGTTGAAACGGCTAGCTTAATGCCCCCGTTTCAGTAACGGCTGACATAACTACCCACGTTCCCCATAACTGTCCGAGATGGCAGTTATGGCTGGACTATACAAGGCAGTGATTCTCATGAATAAGGGGACACACTCTTTCAACCACAAGAGAGATCATACAGGATAGAGTCAGAATCTCTCACAATCCACCCCGAGTTCACAACTCCCTTCACACCTCGGCCTGCCATCCTTTGGCAGGACGAATCCTACTCAGCCCAACTTCCCATACGGCCTCATCTCCCGAGATAGGACGTATCAACCACCGTGGGGCCACGCCTTTGCTCACACAGAGAATTAGATGGCTCAACAAAACACATCAATTCCACTCCCACCAGGAGTCACAGTCCCGCTAGGTGTAACGATCACACCACCTCCCCTTATAACCTCGCTTACAGGGAACCCCTCCCACAGTCGGCCTCATGCGGCGAGGCCTAACAATCCGATAATACGACCTTCTGGTCCTCAACCGACACAACCTCGCCACACAGGCCCCGACATTGCTACTCAACCTTTGTTTACCGAAGGGCATGCGAGTAGACCATTTTATACTGAGCACACACCGTTACTTAGTACTTATCATCCACCATACATACCGCACTACACACAACAGACGCCATTTTACCCTTATGGCGCGACCACCTACACGCCGTACACCCCGATGTACCCCCAGTATCCTTATGCGACACCACCTGCACAGTGGGGTCCGGGAGGCGCTCAAGGGGTATATCCCATGACAGGTCCAACACCCCCCTCTCAACAAATACCATCGCGACCTATAATCCAGACTGTACCACCAGCTGTGCCGGCTTCCCGGCCTTTGTCAGCAAACCGTATTCTAAGTCGGCCAGCAAAAATTCATCCTAGAGATCTGAACTCTCAGTTTGTAGATGTTCGAACTGGTAGTGAGACAGATACGCCCATCCTGCATGACCAACAGGTCCAATCCAAACGCCAGGACCAAAACATTCCGCCAACGGGAGCACAACCAGATGAAAGAAGACAGCAGGAAGGGCAAGGCGAAAGTAGGGAACCTGATCCCGAAAGACAGCCCCATGTTGAGCAACCCGAAGTTCGTCACAACAATGAGCGCGAATCAGCCAACCAGGGCAGAGGTTCCAGACCATCACGCCGAGAACAGTCTCGCTCCCATAAGGAACGCGAGCGAAGCCCACCCCGTGGTCGGGATAGAACTCGCCGAGATGATCGTAGGAGAAGCAGGCGATCACCTACCCCTCTCCGAGGTGTAAATATGGCTCAAATAGAAGACTTGATTCAAACGAGGCTCGCAGCTAAATTAACCGAGATTGAATCCCAGAAGACCGGTGCCACCTCTCGGCCTATGGGGATCAACGATGGCCCACTCTCCAGAGACATCTACCGCCATTCAATGACGGATTTCAAGTATCCGACAACTCTTCCCAGCTTCCGGGGCAGCGGCGATACTCAAGACCCACACAACTTCGTGTACGGATTCCTTGAGCGACTTCGCCTCCTTGGAGCCACTGACGCCATCATGTGCCGTGTCTTCACCACTTGTTTAACAGGTGAAGCATGGGATTGGTACATGACGCTACCCCGGAGATCCATCAACAAGTTCGAAGACTTCGCAAAACTGTTCCTGGAGAGATACACGATTATCAAGCCACCGCAAGCTACGTGCGAGATGCTCCTGGACATTGTCCAGGGACAGCGTGAAAGAACAGGTGCGTTTGTTAATCGGTTTATACAAGCATCTCGGCGAATTCAGAATCTCAACGAGGAATTCGCCTTGGCTGCCATTAAGAAAGGACTTCGCAAAGGAGGTCCGGGTACATTGCGTTATGAGGCACATATGAAGAAAATGACTACTTTGAGAGAGTTTGTAGCCTTTGCTGAGGGTTATATCCGTGCTGAGGATGACAATGGAAGTCCCACGAGGTTCCGATCCCGATCTCCCCGACCAACAAACAAACAGCCAGCTTAGGACGGGTCTCGCAACCAAAGAGAACCTCAGCGAAACCAACCAACCGAGCAGTAACATAGATCCAGCACTAACGGGTACCGACAGCATTTTGTGAGAATACTATCATGAATTCAATGAGCATTCCACCGCGGAATACTTCCAACTCAAAGACATCCTGGAGAGACTAGCCCGAGAGGGTAAGCTGGTTGAGTTTATCAACCCCGACTTCTTCAAAAAGTTCTTCAGGAAGTACAATGGTCAAGGTAAGGTTTTTAATAAACTCATTCCATACAGGCAGGATTATATGGGACCTCGGGTTGGTGAGGTCAATCCCCAAACCCGGGATGGTCCCGAGATAAGGCGCCCGGTATAGCTTTGTTAAGCGCCTCATACATAGCATGATGTGCTCTGGGCGAGATAAGCCTTTTTTGCTTACATTCCATGTATTTTACATAGGCCGAGATACAAGTTTTTGTATGGTTCTAAGCAGTTATCAATATATATATGATATTATTTTTGATTGTCTTATTTATTGGGTCCGAGATATATGAACGAAAGCCTTTTAAGGCAACGAAATGCGTCTTGGTTAATATTCCCGAGATACACAACATAAATTAATGTAGTCTTAAGAGACGACGAATGTTAAACCAGTAACATGGCTTTCATTTTTTATGTCGGAGACATTTATCGAAAACCCCTCGGGGTAACGCATATGTTTTTCGCGACATACCTTTCCCCGATGTTGATCATTTTTGTTCAACATAAAAAAGAAAAAAAGGGGACAAAGATATACATCAAGCACGCTTTGCTCGTTTACAGAGATATTAAAAGCATGAACCGAGATAAAGGTTGAAAGAAACAACTCGGGCAAAGCGAAAATGCGAATAAAAATAACATTAACAAATGTGTTTTTACGAGTTATTCACCCTCAAGTCGAAAGCATCTCGCTGATGCATTCCGACTTCGGGGGCTAATGATAGAGCATGAGTTATTCACCCTTAAGTCGAAAGCATCTCGCTGATGCATTCCGACTTCGGGGGCTAATGATAGGGCCATGTTCCACAGGCCCTTTTACTTGTTCTAAACTGGGCCATAAACGACTGGGATTCGGAACTCGCTAAGAGGCCAACCCGATGTCATATGAAAAGTCCAAAGATTCACTAAGTCGGGGCCCAATACAGCGACCTCAAATTATCTGGCCTTAAATGGGGTTCATGATAACCGACATACGAGATGACCGTTGAAACGGCTAGCTTAATGCCCCCCGTTTCAGTAACGGCTGACATAACTACCCACGTTCCCCATAACTGCCCGAGATGGCAGTTATGGCTGGACTATATAAGGCAGTGATTCCCATGAATAAGGGGACACACTCTTTCAACCACAATAGAGATCATACAGGATAGAGTCAGAATCTCTCACAATCCACCCCGAGTTCACAACTCCCTTCACACCTCGGCCTGCCATCCTTTGGCAGGACGAATCCTACTCAGCCCAACTTCCCATACGGCCTCATCTCCCGAGATAGGACGTATCAGTGTTAATAAAGTATCAGTTAACTGGTAAATATAACGGTTTAATATATATATAAAACCAGTTGCTGCCTATATTGAATTGTCTTGTGTTTCTTATATATCTAGTGTTTATATTTTGTAATAGTACTTGTAAGAAATGGTGCATCCAGTTTTACAAAAGAATTGAGAGGATGGTATGCTAGTATTTTACCTTTAATTAATTGCCTTGTTCACATCCACGAGTCAACTTGGAAAAAAAAAAAAAAAATACTTTTGTTACCAATCCAATGTGCAACTTAATGTGTTCATAAAAATAAACTATGACGAAACAATAATAATAAAAGGAATTAAATTGTGAACCTATTTGCTTGTTCCAACTTCCAACTAGCATAAATTGTAATCAAAGTTCAAATTAAAGGTGGATTCGGTTATCCGATTGAGATAATAAACGCCAAATTTTTTTTTAAAAAGGATTATTTTGGCAGTTTGATTGAGAACCATTGACTAATATTGAGTCTGGATTCATTTTAGAAGCATAAGTAAAACCTTTGATATCCCCATGAGGATAAAATATTAAAATTCTATTTTGAATCAATGACAGCAAAAAAAAATATAAATGTGCTAACTATGTGCTACGAAAGTTGAAGATGGTATTATACTGATAAATCCTGACTTTTCTTTATTTTACACTTCAATATTTTTCTTACATTACCGTGCTCATGAAATATTCTAGAAGTACTATT
This sequence comes from Carex kokanica, assembly GCA_025461125.1. NCBI lineage: Eukaryota > Viridiplantae > Streptophyta > Magnoliopsida > Poales > Cyperaceae > Carex > Carex kokanica. The sequence continues at coordinate 198,781 of JAJGRX010000531.1, forward strand.
TGTTGTTAATGCTTACGAGCAATGTGACCCTAGTTTCTGCTGAATTTTGAATAAACGAAGGATATATTCATGTAGAGTGGGAAATGGCACGGCGGAGCCGACTCCTTCACGGAACGGCACGGCACGCGTGTCAGTTACGTGCCGTGACCATTCGCGTGCCGTGTCTATCTTTTGAAACTTTGGCACGGCACGGCACGTAGTCACGCGAGTCACGTGTAATTAGGACCATTAGATATTGATTTAATGGTGAATCTTGTATAAACTAACCTAAATTATGATTAAATTGTCACGCGAGTCATGTATGGTCACGGCACGTTTAGGCACGGCGTGACTCAGGTGGCATGACCATTCGTGTGCCGTGACCACCCCTTGACATTTTGGTCACCGCACGAGATCAAAGTCACGGAGTGTTAGTCACGTCACGGCACTTTTTTTCCATTCTATATTCATATATTCATGTATATGTTGGATTGTTTCGTTTAATAAAAAGGTGTATCATTTTTTTTAAATGTGACCCTACTATATGTATCATTTTTTTTATAAAAAAATATATATTTATGTTTATGCTTACGAGCAATTGCACTGATCTATAACAATTTAATTCTTTTATGAAAAGATAAGGATCTATAACAATGGTGTTTATTATTACGAAAGTTAAAACGAGAAGTAAAATTACAATTGAAAGAGAAGGAGAAGAAACAAAAAGTAGAGATATATATATGAGTAGAACTAGGGTGTGATGTGCTCACCAAATTCTTTGGTGAGCACAACTCTACATAAATTATCGGATTCATTTCAAACGAGATTAATCTAACCGTTGAAACCGATGTACTTTACGAGTGATGGGCGTACATGCAAAATTTTGAATTTTTTGAATTCATTTAGTCTCAAGTCAAGTGGTCAAAATTGATAATTTTTTTGAATGCATTAAAACAACTTCATTTTGGATCATTTATTTTTCATCAATTTTGAAAGAGACTTATCTAGTACATGTTGTGTAGTGCAATGTGGCAATCAGCAATGAGCTCAGCAGTGCTTGGCCTCTCATTTCGTGCAATTATAGTTTTCCGACTCTGCTGCTTTTACGTAAGAAAAGCACAGTCCTACTTTTCCGAATCTCAATTATTCAAAATTTTTCATTTACGTATCTCGATAAAGAAATTTTTTCATGCACAAATCTCAACAAATTTGAATGATTGGGATCGGAAAAGCAGCAGGGTCCATTCTGGCTCTGAGTGGTGCCAGGTTGGCATTTGCATACACTTTTGCAAGTGAGATCTCATGGTGTGCTACTTTAAGATTAAAGATTGGGGAATTGATACCTCAAGATGGATTGTGCCAATGCTCTTCAAAAGGAATGTGACCTTTTTGTTTGCTGGTGAAATGCTCGAAATTAACTGAAATTTTTATTTGTACCATAATAACAAAAAAAAAAAATCAAATCACCCCAGATTCTAGAGAATTTAAGAAATACTCAAGCCGCTAAACCGTTCTGCGACCTCAAATCAAGAAGTCTCCAAATGAAATAGCTACCATGTATTTTTTTTTTCAAAATTTTTATTAAGACATAAACTAAAAAACAAAAAACCTTATTTTATGAGCCACATGTACCATCTAACAAGACAACTTTTGACTTTATGCAACAGGACTTTAAACTTTTGACTTGATGTGCCACATCTAACAGGGCTTTAAAAATATATTATGTTGACAGTTTGGCAATGACCTTTTCTTAGATTCGATTTGTATCTATCTGATGCAAATAATAATGATAATAATTGTATCTGTCAGAATAATTATCATATCAGTCAATGTCAAAAGAGCATTTTATAATGCTTCTTTTATCAATTGAAAGGAAATAAGGGAAGTTATTTTTTAAGCTAAACCAAGCATTTTTCTTTTTCTCTCATTCCAACTTGTGAATCAGCATCTAGACATATCTTCCAACAAATTGAAAATGATAATTTGTGAAGCAATCAAGTTTGAAACAAAATGTCATTTCAATCAGATTTAATCTCCGAGTTGAGCCAACGTATATATTCCCGTTGCCTGAACATTTTGAAAATTATATTTCCTTCGATTTTTTTATGATCAAAGCAACTGTCTATACGAAGAACTGCATTTAAGGACGATAATTACATTAGCACATTGGCATTCAATCTAAGCTCTAATACCAAACTATTTGCAAAGATAACACAACGAAGAAAATAAATCAAATGGGATAGATTAGGGACAAGGGAGCAACTGGTACCAACATTAACAACTGGTAACAGCACCTGATAAGATGAACATTGCATACCAAATATTTGAGACAAAACAGCAAAGCTCACATACTGGGAATTTGCAAATCATTTCATCAACCCTACTTTGGTTCCTCTTGGGTTTTTCACTGTGCTGAATTATACTAATAACTCCCTTTCATTAAATTGATCTGAGAAGTTCAACACATAATGCATGAACACAAGCCACAATAAGCAAATACAAATTATATTTCAACCTTTTACATAGAATCCCAGAGCAATTAAGTACATAATTCTATTGCCCAACATAGCAACCGAGTACATAAATACGAAATAAATATCAAGGTGCACTAGGACAGGAATCCCAATACCATTATTATGCAAGCCGTCAAACCTTCCATATATGTTGCTCTTGGTTACCTGGGGAAGGAAGGTAAACAAAGTAAGAAATACTGAATGGAAATGTGATTGCAAAGAATGGTGAATGGAGCACGAACCAGCTCAGGGCGGATCCAGGATTTTCGTCAGGGGCGCAAAAAAATATCGAATCGAGTTTAAATAGCTAATCGGGTTTAAATCCATTAACTAATTGGGTACTTCGATAAAAAACAATGCTTTAACTTGTACTTTCCAATGCTTTGACTTGTAATTTCTTATGCTGTAACTTATAATTCTAATTACCAATTAAAATTTAACAAATTTATTTTAATTTTAACCCTAAATTTAACCCGAATTACAAATCAAACATCCAGAAGGAGGCAAAAAAAATTTCAGAGGGGGGCAAAGTCAGTCAGGACCAATAGATCTCCACTAAAACTCAAAATCCAGGAGGGGCAGCCCTGGAACCATGTGGGTCCGCCCCTATCAGTACCATACAGTTTTTATCTGTCCCAAATAAGTGATTATAGTCATATACTGTTGCGCCAATGAACAACTATGCTAAATGATTTCACAGACCAGAATAAAAACTGAGGAGCTCCCAATTAAAAGGCATGTTGTTAGTCATGGTACATGACATGTTGTGGAGGGTACATGGCATGTTAATTCCTAAATTACAAGGCATGAACCAACAAAAGGCATGTTTTTCCTACTATTTATAAGATACCGAAAGAACAAAACTTCTCACAAAACAAAGAGAGGTTGTTTCAGATAATTTCAGGAAGAAGTGGGAAGGTGAGAGATATATTGAAAACTTCATTTTACTGCATTTCTCATTTAGTGCATACTGTACAAGCCCAATTTTCTTAAATTAATAAATCGAGGAAAAGATTACCTTAGGCGCTAGTGGAGTCGCCCAAATGGTTAATCTCTTGAAGGGATCTGAAATTCTCCCATGGCTTCTCCCACACCTTTGCTTCTAGAAGCGACTTCTTCTTACTCGCATCAACAGCCTCAATCGTCAAGTGGTGCATCGTACCAGATACCACCTGGGTCTTTACCTTCACCACCCGTGAAAATTCCAGACCAGCATTCTGCATATAACATAAATATTTTGGAAACGTTGAGTTTGAAATCTACAAGCAACAAACTAGAATGAGAATTCAATTAGTTTGAGTCTGGTCATTGTAATTTGATCTGTACCAGAATATAAACTATTTTTTTCTTTTTTTTTTGGTTTAGAAGTTTCTTTGCAAAAATTATTTTTTATTTTAGCGTATAAACTGATTTATTTATTTTTATTTAGGGGTTTCACCGTACACTTTTCTCTGTACCATGAACACTAATTCTTTTATAATAGTCTTTTAACTTTTTTTTACAAAGTACATGATCTGTTCACAGTAAATTGGCTTGATTTGAGTACATACTGGATATGTGGCCAAATTGGGTATAAATTAGACTGCTCAACTGTACAAATTGGTATAGATCTTGCACGAGTAATTAATTATGATCAGGAGAGGCATTAAAAAATGGTGATCGGGTCAATAAAAAGATCATAGTGGAAAAATGGGGACAAATCCATGAACCAATAGCACAAACAATAGAGAATATTTGCAAAAGGCTCACCGATTTCTTGTTGTGTTCATCCAGAGCAAAGCGAGCGAGCTCGACGGTATTGAGATCGTTCTCTGCTCCCGCTACATCTTTAGCTCCTCCCAACCTTGCCATTTCTTTCCGTGTCTATCTCTCTTAATTTCGTTATCTCTTTGTCTTTTGTTTTGAGAAACAGAATCTGATACCGCAAGACTAAATAGAGAAAAAGCGAGTGTGCCCACGTCCCACGACCACGTATTGGGTTTTTTTTGTTTCTTTATTCGATGTCTCATTTTTTAGAATTCACATCACCTCAGGTTACCTGCCGACATTTTTTAAAATACCCAAAGTTAATTAAAGATTAATAAAAATATCCAGACCAGATGACTTTTATTAAAAATGTTCAAACTCGTCATTTAATGACCGGTCTCTATTTAAAAAGAAAACCAGCCATTAAATGGCCAGTCTCCTAATTAAATTTTTTTTTTTAAAGACAAATAGCTAAAATGCTGAAATATAACACTAAAAAATCGAATTTTTTTTAAATGTTTGTCAAATTACTTTTTTATAGCATATTTATACTAAAATACGCTAAATTACTTGAAATTATGTTAATTTATGTTGATTTACACTAAATTACTTGAAATTATGTTAAATTTTTTTAAGAGACAAATAGCTAAAATTTTGAAATTTAACAATAAAAATTCGAATTTTGTTTTTAATATTTGTTAGATTACTTCTTTTGATGTATAATTAGCATATTTATACTAAAATACGCTAAATTACTTGAAATTATGTTAATTTACGCTGAATTAACTAAATTACACTAAATTACAATAATTATGTAGAATTATGCTAAAATACGAAAAATTACGCTAAATTACGTATGAATAGGGCCGATTTTGTGTCATCTTTCATAAATCATAAAAAATAGTATAAAAATTCCAAAAATAGTAAAATTTGGTATTCTACAAGTTCATTATATAACTAATTTACTGAGCAACGTAGATTGAACAATAGAAATGACTATCTTAATCGGAAACTTCAACTGAAGTTTTGAGGCTCTTCCCTTTATTTTTTGGCGATTTTGAATTTCGAAATCTAGCATCACAAGCACTAACGCATGCGTATTTTCACAAACTTTCCGAAAAGTGGTCATTTGCTGAAATCGGACACTCGAGCGCCGTTTTATGACCGTTTGAAGTTTCGTCGTCATTTTTCGCCTTCTCAGGGAAGATGTCATCTCTATTAATACATAATTTAGTGTAATTTACCGTATTCTAGCATAATTCTACATAATTATTGTAATTTAGCGTAATTTAGTGTAATTCAGCATAAATTAATATAATTTCAAGTAATTTAGCGTTTTTTAGTATAAATATGCTAATTATATATCAAAAAAGTAATATAACAAATATTTAAAAAAAATCGATTTTTTAGTGTTATATTTCAGGAATGAGAGTAGGTCCGATGCCCATCGGACCTACCTTGCTTCGATGGGTGTGATGACCATCCGATATGCATCAAGATTCGTGTTCTATGCATCAAAATCCGTGTAACACTGTATCGATTCCCGTGCACATTGATCTTGATGCTAATCGTATGGTGATAGAGCTAATTGAACCTAACTCTAGGTCCGATGCCCATCGGACCTACTCCTATCTCTATATTTCAACATTTTAGTTATTTGTCTCTTAGAAAAAATTACAAGTAATTTAGTGTAAATCAGCATAAATTAACATAATTTCAAGTAATTTAGCGTATTTTAGTATAAATATGCTATCAAAAAAGTAATTTGACAAATATTTTAAAAAAAATCGATTTTTTAGTGTTATATTTCAGCATTTTAGCTATTTGTCTCTAAAAAAAAAAATTCAGGAGACCGGCCATTAAATGATCAGTTTGGGCATTTTTAATAAAAGTCATCTGGTCTGGGTATTTTTATTAATGTTTAATTAACTTTGGGTATTTTTAAAAATGTCGGGTTACCTGGCTGAAGACAATTACGATCGGACGGTTCTTTTAACATGGAAAGAATCTCAAAACAGACCCCTACAGTCTCCATAGGCACCGGATTGAGTTTGGCCCAAATAGGATTAATCTGGTCCGTCTGTTTCAATTGGCTTGAGTCAGGTACCTGGGAGGATATCCATTTTTTAAGTGCCAAGACAAAATAAATGGAAAGTAGGGGAGTAGGGGACCCTTATCCGCGTTATTCTCGTTTCTTTGTTAGAAACCAGAAAGTTTACAAAGTACCCCTCTCTAATTATGTTAATTATATAAAAATTTATTTGGCTCTTTTCGATAAGTACGGACAAAGCTTGTCCCCTAATTATGTCATATCATGGGTAGACTTTATTTTGTCAAGTGTTGTTAAATATAATTTGTACATTTGAAAATATAAATTGAGGGTGGCTAATATTAAAACGTTTGTTTTTAGGCTGTGGAATAAATATTTTGGTTGTTACATTAAAGTTCAAAAAGTCGATCCAAATCGTTCAACATTCAATCTATGTTAATATGTGCTTGGAGATCAAATTTCACATTTTTGAATTTTTTTATTTTTTACTAAGTCAGTTTTAAAATCTCTATTTTCAATTATTCAGAAATTATTTTCACTGTTTATTCAGTAATTTTAAAACTGTCTTAATAAATAGTAAAAAAATTCAAAAAAATGTAAAATTTGGTCTCCAAGCACATTTTAATATATAGATCACATCTAACGGTTTGAATCGACCGTTTGGACTATAAAAATCAGAAAATCAATTGGTTGCATCACAGCCTAGAACAAACGTTTTGATATTATCCAACCTCATATAAATTTATAAAGAGTGAGGCTATGGTACTATGCATAGCACGGATTGGTCCGTGCTACGGCTCAATATTTGAGTTTTCAAAATCCTAACGGTCGATCCGAACCGTTCAACATGATTATAAAATGAATATGTACTTGTAAACCAAATTTTACATTTTTTCGAATTTTTTTACTATTTTTTTAGATAGGTAGAAAATCACTGTTTTTGGATGGTCCAGAATTTTCAGATCAAGTGATTTTCTACCTATCTAAAAAAATAGTAAAAAAATTTGAAAAAATGTAAAATTTGGTTTGCAAGTACATATTCATTTTATAATCATTTTGAACGGTTAGGATCGACCATTAGAATTTTGAAAACTAAAATATTGAGCCGTAGCACAGATCAAACCGTGTTATGCATAGTACCATCACTTATTTATAAATATATAATTCACACTTCTAGTTCTAGATGAGGATGTAGAATCACATCACCTCTGGTTACCTTTGAAGACAATTACGATCGGACGGTTCTTTTAACATGGCACAAATCTCAAAACAGACCACTTACAGTCTGCATACGCACCGGATTAAGTTTGGCCCAGATAGGTTTAATGTGGGCCGTCTGTTTCAATTTGCTTGAGTCAGGTACCTGGGAGGATACGGATCCGTGGATGTAAGAGTGACGTCACAAAATAGGTTTGATAAATTAAACCAAATTGTCTCAAGTGATAGTTAGGATTAGCTTTTTAGCATACACTTTCCACTGAGTCTGAATCTACTGCGATTTCGAGACGGATCGCAGGATTCTAAAATTCCGAATCAATGGTTCAAAATTTTCTGTGTGCGGATCTCGAAAACTTTTTGAAAAAGTAAATTTTCATGCAAGCATCTCGAAAAATATCAACAGTTGAGATCAGAGATCGCAGGATCCTGTGATTCTCGGGAATCACAGCAGATTTATTTTCCTTTCCACTACATTTCTTTTACAAGAGTAGTAGTATATTTATGGCATTTGTAATTATAAGCAACCTCGAATAAATGATAAGAAAAGGATTCTCACCAAGAAACAAATTAGAATTGTACCTCATTTCATTTTTTAATTGCATGATGTTTCAAGTTAACGGAGAATATATTTTTTTGTGATAAAAATAGAGATCAAACCTGAAAATATTAAATATTTATGAAAAAAAATTAAGTGATAGTTAGATTAGCTTTTTCTCGTACACTTTCCACTACATTTCTTTTACAAGAGTAATAGTATATTTATTATAAGGCATTTGCTTCGGTGGACATAAGGACCTATTTGTAAAATGAGTCCTATTTTTATTTTCAAAGTTCAAATAGTCGATCCGACCGTTCAACATTATCTCCATATTAAAATGTACTTGGAGGTCAAATTTTACATTTTTTTGAATTTTTTTACTATTTATGAAGTATTTTACAAAAACTAGTCAAATTCAGACCATTGAATTTGTAAAATACTTAATAAATAGTAAAAAAATTCAAAAAAAATGTAAAATTTGACCTCCAAGTACATTTTAATATGGAGATAATGTTGAACGGTCGGTTCGACAGTTTGAACTTTGAAAATGAAAATAGTACTCATTTTACAAATAGGTCATTATGTCCACCGAAGCATCCCTCTTATTATAATTAAGCAACGACTAATTGATACATGAGGATGGTTCAAATGCCTTCATTTTTTGTGTCTCCATCGTGCCTAGATGGTGCCTCCATTTTTAAAAAACTTTAATACCCAAAATTTAAAAGTTAAAAGTCAAAATAAAACTGTTGGATATGATCTACATCATTTTATCTATGCACGTGTAAAAAAATTATGACATTTCAACTTTGTTTTGGTTGTCATCAAGAGCTTGTAAGAACGTATTAATGTGGATAATTTCTAGACGTTGATTTTTCAACTTATTAATTCACATAAAAACAAAACCAAAATGTGATAATTTTTAACGAGCACATAAAGAAAATAACATAGATAACATCTAACGGTTTTATTTCGACGTTTATGATTTAAATTTGAAGTTATTAACGTTTTAAAAATGAAAGAATAGTGGAGGCACATAAAATGAAGACATTTGAACCCTGCTCTTGATATATTAAGAAAATGATTCTCATCAATAAACAAATTAGAATTGTACCTCATTTGATTTTTTTTATTACATGCTGTTTCAAGTTTTAAAGGGAGAATGTTTTACCTTTTTAGATAAAAATAGAGATCGAACCTTTCAAATTTAAATATTTACGAAAAAAGAAAAATGAGTTGAATCCTGCAACCTTCCATATAATAGATCATTTTTTTTTACGAGAAGAATAAATTAAGTGTAATTTATGAAACATTAACCTTTTTATATTTGACTAATAAATAAGTGCTTCTCCAAATAATTTGTATTTTGTTTTTGTCTCGTTTTGCTTAATGGGTAAGGAATAGGTCTCAGGTCTCTATTTAAATAATATCTTGATGAATAACTTGCAAAAGATCTTGACGCTTAAGTCATTGCAAAAAAATTCTTAATGGACAAGTAATATAGAACGGTAGATTTTTTTTTTGTGGTGATTAGGACAGATTTCTGCGTTTCTCGATCTAGAAAGCTTAGGGCCTGTTCGGCATTCACTGTTCACGTGGGAAAAAAAAAATTCACTCAGAGTGAATTTTTTTTTCCCACGTGAACAGTAAAAATCAGTTCAAAAATGTTGTTTTTCTATGCCCATTCTCCAGCCCACACTGCAGCCGAACAGGCCCTTATAAAATTAGAGCGGGATAGTTGGATGATATTGAATCAAATTCGGTCCGATGTTTAATTGTACAAATTTTGATACATATTGAACATCGTCAACCGTCCTCGAATCTCATAGAAATTAACAACCATGCAATGTATTATATTGTTTTTTTTAATTCTATTCGGACTAGGAGTGTAAACGGATCCGGATAATCTAATCTGAATCTACCTATGATCCGGATTAATGGAGCATACAATTTCTGAATCCGAAGCAAATAATTTTTTCGAATATTTATTAACTAAGAAAAAAAAATTCGGATATTTATGAACTAAGAAAGAAAGATATATATCTAAATTCGGATAATAAACGGATATTTATTATTTGAGGCGCTCCTCAATCCTCACTCCGCTCTCCAAAGCTTCAAAAGTTCAAATACGGAAGCAGAGTAGGTCCGATGCCCATCGGACCTACCTTGGTTCGATGGGTGTGATGACCATTCGATCTGTATCAAGATTCGTGTGCTCTGCATCAAAATACGTACAAGTTGTATCAATTTCCGTGCGCATAGATCTTGATGCTAATCGTACGGTCCTAAAGCTAATTGAACCTAAATGTAGGTCCGATGCCCATCGGACCTACTCCTATCTCTTCAAATACATCCGGACATATATAATATCCTCTTCCTCTTGCTATGTGCATTATAGTTTTAAATGGCTAGTTATAGCTTGTGTTATAGTTTTTTCGGACCTTAAAAGCTATAATGCTATTAGCCGCTTATTTTATAATAAAGTTTTAAATAGCTAGCTATAGTTGCACAATAGCTAACTATAATTGTCTTTGTAGCCTTTCCACCAGTGTTGTTAAATGTGGCCGCATGAACCGCATATGCAGTCGCATATGCTTATGCAGTCCCATATATGCGGTTTTGCATATACAGCCACATATGCAGTTCATACACACTGCATATATACAGCATATACCATGCAATCCATACAAATGTTTATTTTAATTAATTAAAATAAATTCAAGTTCTGATGAAACATTTATTAATAAAAAAAAGGATCGGATATGAGTAAAACCTGGACCCAATTCTTTATACTCATCTGGACACAAGTCCAGTTAAGTGAAGCTTCCCGTAGTCCACGTAACTTATTTTATAGGCTCTAAACAAGTTTATTTTTTTGTTTTTAAGAGATGGGACTAAAGAAGTGCTACTATACCGGTTACTTCAGACGAACGCTCTAAGTGAAATTCACGTGAATTCAGTGTTTAAATTATTTTATTACTAATTTGGATTGAAAGATTTGAGCAGCTGAATTTATGACTCATTATATGGCTATTGGCTACAAAGGACTTCGAATTAAAGCAGTTGCTGGACATTATTTATTATACTTGGAGGCTGAACAGGCCCTTATAGGTACGAGGGAGAATCGTAGCACATTGCTGATTCGATGTAAAACTGAACTAGATTTGCTCTCTAACTTTAGCAAATTCTTATCATGAAAATCTTGTGAGGATTCAGGGAATTTTACTTAAACAAGCTAACGGGTCCACTACTGTATTTAATCGAGTAGAGAAAAATTTTGAAAAAAAAAAAAAACACCAGTTTGCCAAATTTTACTTGAAATGGAGCAAACGTTAGTGAAATTAAAGATATTAACAAAGTTAGTTGGACTTCACAGTTCACACACCTCATCAATTAAGACATATTTTATTGTGCACGTGTCACGTAAGACTTGTGAGTTAGTCTTACATGCTCATTTTATGACACGTTACCAGCTACTTCAGGTGATCATAGTAACAAATGAATAATTCGGGTTCGGTTCGGCAGGGTCAAAATTCGTGATTCGGAAATAATTCGGGAATAATTCGGAATTACAGTACGAGACCTCAGTGCATATTTAATTAATTACCGATGATTTACTATAAGATATACTGCTAGAACTTGCCACAGAAGATCAATAACATAGTAAAAAATATATTAAAATGAAATGGGGAAATAAGCTCATTGCCACCTAAGATCAATAACATAGTAAAAAATATATTAAAATGAAATGGAAAAATGAGCTCATTGCCACAGAAGATCAATAACACAGTAAAAAATATATTAAAATGAAATTGGGAAATGAGTCACGTGGGGTGCCTGGCAGCCTGGGAAGGGAAACTGCGCAGTTCGCAGTTCGCACAGCCGCTGAGCCGCACAGTACCGCGAGAATTTTTTTATGTTTTTCGAAAAAAATGAAAAAAACGCGTATTATTCGCGTTTTATTCAATCAAAGGTTCGGTCAACGAATAATACGCCATTCGGTTCGGAAACACCCCAAAAACGTTTTATTCGCGAATTAAACGCGAATAAATCGCGAATATTGTCACTGTGCAGGTGATCAATAATTTTTACTATTATAAATATTTACTTTATGTCAACTTCATTAAAAAAAAATTCGACGCATAATTTATTAGTGAAGAAACTTATTTCCGAATCATTATTATATGTTCTTGAATCCTTCCTATATTCCAGTTAATTAGTGAACAACGTGGTCGTCATTACACTTAATTAATTTATATCTGCAAATTTTGACAACTGCAATTTCAATTGCTGATAACTGCAATTTCAATTGCTGATAGATGCTAAGCAATTATAAATTCAATTAGATTGTTAGATAAACAATCTGTTTAAAAATATCAAATATTATTATAATTTGTACGTGGTTGATAATTGTAAGGATTTTGAACTTAATCGTAATAAAATTACTAGTATAATTAAAATTAAAAGTAATTATAAAATTGGAAATTATTTCTTTATATCACCAAAGTAGGTTATTTTCTGAGTTTGAATCCAGTCCGCCTGCACCACGATCGAGTTGGATGACTCTTTTGATGACACCAACAAACGATTTGTTCGGAGAATTCAAGAATCTGAGGTAAAAGAGGCGTTAGAAATGATGAAAGCGGGCAAGGCGTTGGGGCGGGATAATATCTCCATCGAGGTGTGGAGATGCCTTGGAGACGTAGGGATAGCTTGGCTAACTAAGTTGTTCAATAGCATTTTCTAATCAAACAAGATGCCTGACGAGTGGAGGAGAAGCGTATTAGTACCAATTTTCAAGAATAAGGGAGATATTCAAAGTTGTACAAATTACAGAGGAATTAAGCTTATGAGTCATACAATGAAGCTTTAGGAGAGAGTCATCGAGCATTGCTTAAGAAATATGACAAACGTTACGAAGAACCAATTTTGTTTTATGCCTGAGAGGTCGATCACGGAGGCGATTTTCTTGACAAAACAGCTTATGGAGAGATATAGGGAGGAGAAGAATAATCTACACATGGTATTTATTGACTTGGAGAAAGCGTACGACAAAGTACCGAGGAATGTCATGTGGTGGGCTCTTGAAAAGAAGAAAGTTCCAACAAAGTACGTTACCCTCATCAAGGATATGTACGATTACATTGTGACTAGTGTCAGAGCATGCGATAGCGAAACCGATGACTTTCCTCTTAAGATAGGATTACATCAAGGGTCAGTTTTGAGCCCTTACATTTTTGCTCTAGTGGTGGATGAAGTTACAAGGGACATACAAGAGGAGATCCCTTGGTGTATGCTCTTTGCTGATGATGTAGTACTAATTGACGAGAGTAGGAAAGAAGTTGATAGGCAACTGAAGTTGTGGAGACAGACTTTAGAATTGAAGGGTTTTAGACTTAGTAGGACTAAAACCAAGTATATGAGGTGCGAGTTTAGCGGTGTCAGATCAGATGATGGAGATTTCACTTTGGCTGGACAAGTAGTGCCTAGGAAGGACACCTTTCGATATTTGGGGTCGATGTTGCAGAGTGATAGCGAGATTGATGAAGATGTTAGCCATAGGATACGAGCGGGGTGGGTCAAATGGCGACAGGCATCTGGCATCCTATGTGACAGAAAGTCCCACAACAGCTCAAAGGCAAGTTCTACAGGACGGTGATTAGACCTATGATGTTGTATAGTGCAGAATATTGGGCTACTAAAAGACAACACGTCGAGAAGACCTACAAGACAGTGGAGCTGTGGCCATACAAGATGGGACCGCATTAGAAATGATGATATACGTGACAGATTTGGGGTAGTACCGATTGAAGAGAAGCTCGTCTAACACCGCTTGAGATGGTTTGGACATCTCCAACAGAGGTCTTCCGAGGCACCGGTGAGTACTGGAATTATAAAGTGTATCGAAAACACAAGGAGAGGCAGAGGTCAGCCACGATTGACATGGAACGAAGCAGTAAAAAATGACTTGAATGAGTGGATGTTTCTAAGGAGTTGGCTTCGGACAGGAGTGCGTGGAAGTTAGCAATCCACGTATCAAAACCATGACCTAGGAAATATTGGTCAGGGATTGTTTAGGGGTAGTGTTATAGGCCTTATGTCATAGAACTAGTAGTTTGGGATCAAGGACGTAAACTTAGGACTTTGACTCTTACGATCTATAGTTTAGGCACAATAGTTAATATTAGTATTAGTATTAGTATTGTTATTATTATTATTATTATTTTTTATTACTATTTACTTTGACTTGTAATTTGATTGGATTTCATTTCTAGCTTATCTTAATTTGTTTAGGACTAAAGATTTGATTGTTGTTGCTATTGAATCCAATCCGCTCGCTATATACCAACACAAATCATAAAGAAGATCTATGTATTATAAATTGGGACCGAATTGACGTGAATTTTCGGATGATCCAGATTCTTCTTTGCTTCAAGAAGAACTGTATTGAACTGGAAGAAACATTTGGGCCTATAATGGGCCCTGGTAAGTACGTCTCCTCAAAATAGAAACCCAAACAATTTCTGGACTGATGAAAGATGGAAGCCCAAACAAGTTCTGGACTGACAATACGTCAACACGGCAACACCTATGGATCGACTGGAAGTCTGTACTCACCATAAAATATCAACAATGTCATCAATTTGGTATTCTCTGGGAATTCAGATCCAGTGAAGTAACTCAAAAATTGGGTTTTGGATTGGAACTGTCCGATTCGAATCCGTGACCATCTATCTAAAGTGGAGCGTATGTATTCTGAGAGACAGATTTGAATTCCGAAGCAATCTCAAGCGACGGATTCGATTCGGACGGTCGCGATCCAAAACTCAAAAATTGGGTTACTTTAGGGGATCCAGACCCATTTTCTAGTCCCTGCACGTTATTTATATAGGGTCCGGATCCCCTAAAGTAACCCAATGTTTGGGTTTGGAATCGGGACCGTCTGATTCGAATCCGTCGCTCGAAATGTGTGCGCTGCACTTGAGATGGATTGTCGCGGATTCGAATCAGACGGTTCCGATCCAAAACCCAAACATTGAGTTACTTCACTGGATCTTAATTCATTTATATAAGCATATCATAACATAATAGACATATATTTATCAGTGATATATTTGTTTTAAAATTCAACCTATTCAACATGATCTCCATGTTAAAATGCAATTGTAGGCCAAATTTACATTTTTTTTACTATGATTTTAACATTTTGGACGTCAAAGATTTTTTCAGAAAAATAATACATTAAGATGCGTACAAAATATTCATTTTTTTACCGCTTGATTTGATACTAAATAAATTCGAAAAATAAAAAGTTTTGTATAGACGGAGCTCTCATGATAGAGTTCGGTTTAAACGATTTGAATTTGTCATTTAAATTTTGAAAACAAATATATGACTCATAAGCATATGCCTTATTATGTTTATATAAGTAGCGTAGCGGTACTTTTTTTTTATATTTCAAATCTCTGTTTACTCTTTGCTGAAAAGATAAAATAAAAGTTGATAATAATCCAAGCTGAATTAGAATTTGATATTACATTATCTACCAAGCCAATTAAACCAAAAGTATATATTAAATGAGGAGGGATCCACTTGCAACATTTGAATGTTACAACATCTTACAACAATTTAGTTTTGTGATTTTTAAAGTCCAAACAGTCGATCCAAACCGTTCAACATGTAATATGTACTAAAATGTGCTTGGAGACCAAATTTTACATTTTTTTGAATTTTTATATTATTTATTAAGTATTTTACAAAACTGTTATTTTTTAGTGGTCCAGAATTATCTAAAAACAACAGTTTTGTAAAATACTTAATAAATAGTAACAAATTCAAAAAAATGTAAAATTTAATCTTCAAACACATTTTAATACAGATTACATGTTGAACAGTTTGGATCGACTGTTTAAACTTTCAAAATTGCAAAACTAAATTGTTATAAGATATTATAATTTTCAATGTTATAAGTGGATCCCTGTAGATTATTCTCAACTGAAAAATGAGGTGAGAATGTTAGCTGGATCCGCATGGCTGTATTGCACAAATTGGCATATGCTTCCAATCAAACCAAAAGTTGACTAATTTGCATCTCGTCCCCTCACTAATCTCACTTTCATGTGGACCATGTTCACGCTCAATTTGGTACTACTCATTGCCTAGCTGGAAAAGGGTAGTCTACTGAGTTCTCACCTAACATTTGGATAGCATTACATACCCGTATTTTAACCTTTTTTGTTCTTTTGTTCTTTTGTTTCCTTTTTGTATGATAATATACCCTGAGTTTCAGATCCAATACAAAGTAACTCCGGACCTGATCTGATACAAATTAAGCGTGATTTTTACTAAATGGGTCTGTTAGTAGGAATGAACTCTGCTGTTATTTTAATAGAAAAGTAGGATTCTGCTTTTCCGATTCTAACTATTTAAAAAATTTCATTTATGTATCTTGATAAAAAAACTTTTTTCATGCACAAATTTCAATAAATTTGATAGTTGGAATCAGAAAAACAGAACCTGTTTTTCTATTGGAATAACAGCAGAGTCGTATCCCTGTTAGTAAGTCCCCACCTTTTGCAATTATAGGAAAATAAAAAATATCTTTAACGCGTGCATAGCTTTGTTGTTTATTTACTTCATGAATGACAAATGGGGGTTAACAATATAACTTAATTCAAATATAAAAAAAATCTATGAATATTAACAAAAGTAAAAATTATTTCTATTAGTCAACTAAATTTTATTACATATGGCACGGCTAGGATACATATACATTGTAAGAGAAGGTATTTCACAAAGAAGAAGGTTCAAATGCCTTTATTTTTTTTGCCTCTATTATGCCTTCATTTTTAAAAATTTTAATAACTCAAAATTTGAAACTTAAAAGTCAAAATAAAATCATTTGATATGATTTACATCATTTTATCTATGAACACGTAAAAAATTACGACATTTCAACTGTATTTTGGTTGTCATCAAGAGCTTTTAAAAAATGTACTAATGTGGATAATTTATAGACGTTGATTTTTCAACTTATTGATTCACATAAAAATAAAATTGAAATGTGATAATTTTTATGAGCACATAGAGAAAATAACATAGATCATATCTAACGGTTTTATTTTGACGTTTATAATTTAAATTTTGAGTTATTAAAATTTCTAAAAATAAAAGCATAGTGGAGGCACAAAAAATGAAGGCATTTGAACCCTCCTCTTTGAGAAATCTGATTCATTGACATTATTTTTTGTTATCAATGCTACTACTTAATTTTAATGACATCGTAATGAAGATTATAAATTTATGAATTTAGCTTCAACACAGATAAAATTGAATTTTTAATTAGAAGATATATAGACTGGGGACTAGTGTTGTAAAAAACATTCGTTTAAGCCGATTAGTCGTTGGCGGTGACCAAACCGTCAAGGAATTTTCAGATTAATCTGCCAATTTTTTCCAATTATGGCTGATTATTTCTGATTAATAGCTTGGTGATATCATATCCGTCCAACAAGCGTATACCGTTATTTACAGGGACACTTGTACCGAGTCTAAAAAAATTCTTTAATTACGGAGTCCCCAATTTATCAATTTAAAAATTATGCAATGCACAGACTCTTTAACTCTTTGGTCCATCAAATTAATAGAATAATAAATAATGAAAGAGAAAAAAAAACAATTCTTCCTGAAATAGGACAGCGCTAAATATAAAAAAAACACAGTAAAAGAAAAGAAAGAATTAGATCGTGATTTCGTGAGGATAACTGCTCCACCTCGGCTCTTGTAAAGAAATGCGAGAATATTAGAAAGTAGCACATCTAAAGAACCTCACCGTTTGTGAAGCAATCTCGCATCACATGCTCTCCAGCGCCGTGATTTTATTAATATCTAAAGTTAATTATAAATTAATAAATATATTTAGATTCGCTGAGAATTTATAAAAATATTCCTAGTCATTTTCTAAACGGTGTCTATTTTTTTTTCTCTTTTACACTTTATAAATAACTATCTTTCTCTCTTCCTTCCGTAAAATTTAGATAATTTTATATTTAATTAAAATTTATTTTTTATTATTTTATTATTTTTCAATAATCTATATGTGTAAATTAGTAACCTGACTTGATTTCATTATATTGTGGTGAAAATGTTCTTAGTTATACCTACAGAGCTTATTATAACAAAGACCGAATTAATTCATTTATAATTTCCGATGATATCTCACTTTGAGATTTGAAATTCATGATTTACACGTTCACCGGATTTAACCCAAAAAGTTACACATGTGGTGAAAAGATTCCAGTGCTAAGCTAAAACATAACAGTTATTGCAGCAACTAAAACAGCAACGGTGCCGAAAGCAGAACAAAATATTTGTAAAAAAAGTTACAAAACTGTTTAAAATCTGAACAGTAAAGGTAGACTATTGTTAAGTTGATAAAATTTTTTTATTAGTTTATTTTTAAAACAGTGACGGAGTCATGTTGATTAGTGATAGGCAACTATTTACTTTGGTATTTTGAAAAATGAATATAGGTTTATGTATAATTAGGTTGTTGTTTGCTTTGGAATAGTCTACGGTCTGAATTATTTAATTCACAATAATTCGCAACCCACTAGTTGTACCGGTAACTTTTTTGCTGCCCCTATAAAAATTCTTGGCTATGCCCCTATTTCAAAATTTATTAGATTAACTTCAAGTGTCAAATAGAAACTGTTGAAACCGATTAACTTTACGAGTGATGCGCTTACATGTCAAGTTAGAAATTTTCGAATTAATTTAGAATAAAGTTAAGCATCGAAAAAAGAAGGTATATAAATTAATTGTAATGTGTTTGTTTTGTATCATTTTTTTTTAAACTTGACTTTATACTAAATTATTTTAAAAAATTATAAATTGTGCATGTAAATACATAATTCGTGAAGTAGATCGATTTCAACTGTTTGAATTTGTCATTTGAAATCATTCCGATAAAAACACTAATTCTGCCCAAACCTGAATGCATGTATTCAAAATGCATGCGTGTAAAACTCTGAGGCATGCCTTTTGCTAATACTTCTGCAGAATATTTTTTAAATTTCTGGCATAATTTCACTATTCTTAAAATATAGATAAAAATATATTTCTATTCTTACTAAAATCTAGATTCTATGCAAGAAAACTTTCTAAAGTAATCTAGAGGGGATGAATATGGGGCCTTTTAAAATTTTAACTCTAAATGGTCTGATATTCAACTATATAAATAAATCTCGTGTGTATGTAAGTTGTTCTTGGCGGAAACAAGAAACTTAAAAATAACCAAGTGTACATAAAGTAAATAGAAGAGTTAAGAGACACTTGACACGTCTTTCTAAAAAAAAAGACACTTGACACGAGAGATATTTACGGAGTTCGGCACTAACGCCTATGTCTCCGGGTTTCGCGACCTTCGAGATGACGCGTCTTTCTTTATCCAATGAGAAAGGAGTACAAGGTGGAACCGGTGAGCCCTTACAAACTTCAGGAAGTCACACGGCCCAAGAGCACTAAAGGCTCTTAATACAAGAAGCGAGCACTCAAGGCTCTAGTGTTTGAATAAACAAGAGATCTCTCACAAATCACTCTAATTCTAATTAAGATTAAGATTTAGTGGAGTAGATTCGAGGTTGTTTGAATGAGTATTGAAGTTTCAAGAACAAACAACCATGGTGGCTCTTTTTCAGCAAAGGAAGAAGTGTTTTTGGCGGCTGGAGCTATATTGAAAACATAATATTTGTTTCTATTTATAGGGATAGCAACAAATCTAGGTTTATAAACGTTACCATAACTGATGTCGTACTTTCACGGCCCACAGCGACTCACCACTTTATAATTTGAATAAAGTTACAACATGAAAGTTGTAGATCTCAGTTTTCTGATTTTTTTCAAGCTTTTATTCACTCAAATAGGAGTTCGTACGATCAAACTACGACCAAAATACGAACGGTGTGTAAGGTAATCGATTTATTCCGTTATAACATTTAATCAACCGTTACAACGGAACAATTCATTTCTGAGATCCAAATTTATGCAAAAACTTCCAAAGGCAACCTTGTGACTAGGGGTGCACAAAAAGCCCGTTGCTTGTGATTCAATTGAATTCAATTATGAAAAAAATTTAGTTCGAAATGAATCAAACAACCGTTATAACGCTTATCAAGCGTTGTAGAATTTCAGCAATATTCAAACTGGCGTATCTCGGCGCTCAAGTATTCGATTTCGGCATATGATCGTTTTTCGGAAAGCTTGTGAGGAGTAGATATTGATTTTGAAGTCTTAGTCTTCATCAGAACAATTGGTGCAGTCAATTATCTCAAAGACAAAGGAAAGAGCCTCAACAGTCATGTTGCAATTCAAAATCTTATGAACCTGCAATAAATATATGTTTTGCAAATCTAGTCAAACAAACTAAGTAGATGATTGCTTAGTCCAACATGATTATCATGCACAATTAGGTGTGCAAAACAAATCAAATGTGGATTAATAACAACAAGGCATCTAGAATGTTCTTAAGCTCATCAAACATATTGGTGAATTTAATTCTGAAATCTATTAGATTGGATTCAAACATCAAATTTAATCACTGAAATTGTCCTAATTCACTAATAAAGTGTTCACAAACAAAAAATTTAAATAAATTTATTATAAAATCATGCAATAAAAAAATGAGGCTTATAAGTTTTAGTGTATTCATTTTAATAAATTCTCTTTGGTGAGCTTAACTCTAAATTTTTTTATGAGATTGGCTTCTTGGTGAGTTTAACTCTAAAATTCATCTAATTGAATTCAAACAACGAATACAAACCGTTAAAACCAATATACTTCACGAGTGATGTGTTTACATGCAATTTTTAAAAAAAAAATTGAATTAATTTAGTATAAAATCAAGCAGTAAAAAATATGTTCAAAAATGAATATATTAAAAATTAACTCATAAATCTTATTTTTCTCTACTGCTCGGCTTTATACCAAATTAATTTGATTTTTTTACGTAATCACATTACTCGTGAAGTAGATCGGTTTCAACAGTTTGAATTTGTTATTTAAATCTAATTCAATGAATATTAAAACCAAGCTCATCAAAAGACTTGATGAGAATAGAAAAAAATAAATAGTGATTTTCATATTAGTGTGAAAATGGTGTTATTCAGGTTAGTAAAAATGTTGTTTGAATTGTACATTTGAAATAGTGAATAGATGTAACCGAGAATTAATAGTGTTAACAAGGTGCTAATTAAGAAGAAAGATAAGCAAGTGAAGTCTCAAACGAATTGTCACGATGTGGATATGACAGAAGTAGTGTCAACTTTGTCATTTCAAGACTGTGTTAACGAGAAATCCGAGAAAAAAATATTTTTGTTTTCTCTCTTCACATTTCCGAACAGTAGTTATTCCAATATTTACAAAAAATAAAAAAATAATAGTTGTTTTAACTATTATAAATAACAAAAAATGTTATTTGTATGTACATTGCTATTTCGAATAGCAAAAATATTATTTTTGTGCATCGTCACTATGCAAGATTATGTGCCTTGATCCATCTTAAGAACTCATGACGATCCCCATCAAAATAATCGAAATATTTTATTTACCATAACATTTAGGGCATGTTTGGTGCCAAGAGAGGAATGGACATGGGCACAGGAAATGAACTGAATTTTACTGTGCGCGTGAGGAAAAAAGTTCAGTCAGAGTGAATTTTTTTTTTCCACGGACACAGTAACGCACCGAACAGTCCCTTGTGTGTTTATGATAATATAATTCTGAAATTTTAATATTTTGAAGTAATAAATAAAAAAAATCGGTCAAAATAATAACATCAGAATCATTTCTGAATAATACCATCGCTGTTTGTTTCTACAAATTTTCACAAGTATAAAATCGAACGATCCGAATCATACGAGCTGATTGATATACAAGCCGTACACACGAGGGTATTATTTATTTCCTGGCTTCCAGAACAGAACAAATGAAATTATGAATTGATTGATGGCGACGTGGACCGGTTTTGCCAAACCGGTTCGGGACCAAACGATTGAGCAACTAATTTAATTGAAATGGTTGGTGAGATCGCCAAACTTGTCAAACCATCTTCCCGTTCAAACATGCTCCCGAATATGGCATGTGTTTTTATTTCAGATTCTCTGTGACGGGTTCCGTAAGTCATACCGTGCAACCAGCTGTGTGTGAGTTCCGAGGAATTGAAATTTTGAACAATAGAAATAGAAGTGCTTATGTAGGTCCCAGGCGTCCGTGATATACCGACGCAAGTGAAGATTCTTAGTTGCTACGGAGTATCCGGGTTTGGTAGTTGCGGATTACGTCTGCCATTATATAACGGGTGGATAGTCAAATGTGACCCGCCAGACAATTATTGGGCTCCACCGCTCTTTTGTTTCAGAAATACAGCGAAAGAAACAATTTAACAAAATTTCACGGAGTTCGACTTTTTCCTTTCCACCGATGCTTGGGAGTTGGGACTAACCGACATTTTTATAAATATCCAAAATTAATTACGAAATATCAATTATACCTATCTTAGATGGGTATTTTTAAAAATGTTCAAACCGGTTATTTTTTGCCGGTTGGATTAAAATTCGGATCGGCCATTTTTTGACCGGTCAAGAGGTTTTTTTTTTAAATATTTATTAAATTACTTCTTTTGATGTATAATTAGCATAATTATACTAAAATACGCTAAATTACTTGAAATTATGTTAAATTATGCATTCTTTTGATGTATACTTAGAATAAATTACGCTATATTACTTGAAATTATGTTAAATAACGCTAAATTACGCTAAATTAAGCTAATAGAGACGGGATCTTCACTGAGAAGGCGAAAAAACGACAATGAAATTTCAAACGGCCATAAAACGATGCTCGAGTGTCCAATTTCAGCAAATGACCACTTTTCGGA
This sequence comes from Carex kokanica, assembly GCA_025461125.1. Taxonomy (NCBI): domain Eukaryota; kingdom Viridiplantae; phylum Streptophyta; class Magnoliopsida; order Poales; family Cyperaceae; genus Carex; species Carex kokanica. The sequence goes on from JAJGRX010000531.1 coordinate 221,760, forward strand.
AAGCTTGCGAAAAGATGCATGCGTCGGACACCGCTTTGCGATTTTTTGAAATTCAGAATTAAAAAACAAAGGAAAGAGTCTCAAAACTTGAGTTGAAGTTTCCGATTAAGATTTTCATTTCTATAATAAACTTGTAGAATACCAATTTTTACTATTTTTGGAATTTATATATTATTTTTATGATTTATGAAAGATGGCACAAATTCGGCCTAATTTAGCATAATTTAGCGTATTTTAGTATAATTAGCGTAATTTAACGTAATTTAGTGTAATTTAGCGTAATTTGGCATAATTTAGCGTAATTTAGTGTGTTTCAGTATAATTAGCGTAATTAGCGTAATTTAGCGTAATTTAGTGTAATTTAGCGTAATTTAGTGTAATTTAGCATAATTTAACATAATTTCCAGTAATTTAGCGTATTTTAGTATAATTATGTTAATTATACATCAAATCAAAAGAGGTAATCTAACAAATATTAAAAAAAAAACTTCCTGTTTGGCCGGTCCGAATTTTTAATCTAACCGGCCAAAAACGGGCGGTTTGGGCATTTTGAAACATACCCAGCTTAGCTGGGTATAATTAATATTAAGTAATTAATTTTGGATATTAATAAAAATGTCGGTGGGAGTAACCTTAGTTTGCTTTGATAAAAGTGTTATTGTGCAACCATTATTTTTTCTGACATTAAAATTAAGTAAATTTTTTTATGAGAAATGTGGGAGTGAAGTTCTCGAATTTTTTTTATAAACCATAATTAAAATTTTGTTTTTTACGAAACCAACATGATTACTCTTTTTTTTTTACAAAAATAATAAGAACCAAAATGCCATTTCAGTCCGAATTTTTTTTTATTCCAGACCGAAATAACATTTTTGTCCGGTCCCCTTTTTGAATTTTCTGTGGTACTGGTTTCACAAGTTTTTGCCATAGTTTACCCAGTTCTAATTAATGGAGTAGAACTAGGGTGTCCTTAAGCTCATCAGAAAATTGGTGAGCTTAACTCCAAAACTTATTAAAATAAATTTAAATGAGGGTAATTATATGTTACCCCTTGATTCCTTCCCCCATTTTTCCCCCAACTAACTAACTTTCTTTTCTAACTATAATAATCAATTTTAACTAACTAGTGGTCCCTACAAATTAATTAGTAGATTTTCTCCTTCTATTTCTTTCCTCTCTCCCTCCCTCTCCCTCTTCCACCTCCGCCTCCCCCTTCCACCTCTGCCTCCGCCCGCCTCTCCCACCTTCGCCTCTCCCTCTCCGCCTCCGCCTCTCCTTCTCCGCCTCACACAACGAGGATGAATACTTGTTCAATGATAGATGAATACTTGCATGACGAGGGTGAATACTTGTGCAACGAATAACTCGAAAGTATGTCATCATGGATCTCATTTTAAAGAGAAAATTATGTAAAAAACGTTCGTGGTTTTAGATTTGCAAAATTTCTCACAGATCGTTAGAAATATTAGTTAGATTGAACGGAGAAAAAAAAAAACCACCTCTAAAAACGTGTAAAAGATGGGTGTGATATGTCCAGTTTTTTTTTAAAATACTTGATATATCAGGGTGAATACTTGATGTATTACATGTGAATACTTGTTCAATGATAGATGAATACTTGATATATCAGGGTGAATACTTGATGTATTACATGTGAATACTTGTTCAATGATAGATGAATACTTGCATGACGAGGGTGAATACTTGTAAAAGATGGGTGTGATATGTCCAGATTTTTTTAAAAATACTTGATATATCAGGGTGAATACTTGATGTATTACATGTGAATACTTCATGTATTATAGATGAATACTTGATGTTGTTTCCACTTGCGGTGACGGTTATGCGGTCCCCACGGTAGTTAGTGATGGCGGTTGTGCGGTCCCCCCACTTAATTACGTGTTTTCTTTTGTTTTTAGCGGACGGCAGTTGTGGTACCCTACTATCTCCGCGTAATTAATGTTCTTAATGTCGTAATATTTCCATATATAATTCTTTCTCAAAGATGAGTACTTTTATTTATATGGATGAATACAACTCGTGTTAAGTGTCAATACTTTTTCGCAAATCGTCCCCTACTAATTCCACCACTTATCTCCGCATATTACTGTGGTCCCCTACTTATCTGAAGTCGCGGTTGTGCGGTCCCACCATACCTTCATGTACTCTTTACACTTACACGACGAGAATGAATACTTGTTCAATGAGAGATGAATACTTGCGTACGAGGTGTGAATACTTGCGTAACGGACAACTCGAAAGTATGTCATCATGGATCTTATTTGAAAGAGAAAATTGTGTAGAAGACTTTCGTGGTTTTAGATTTGAAAAATTCCTCACAGATCGTCGGAAAAATTAGTTAGAGTGAACGTACAAAAAAAAAATCACCTCTAAAAACGTGTCAAAGATGGGTGGTAATGTTTCCTTATATAGTTATTTCTCAAAGATGAGTACTTTTCTTTACATGGATGAATACTTGAGTTTACAAGGGTGAATACTTCTGCGCCTGTAATGCTGTGGAGGCATTTTTGGTCCCCTTCTATTTCCCAATAATTAACGGTTTACTGTGGTCCCCTACTTATTTCAACGGTTATTAACAGTTTACTGTGGTCCCCTACTTATTTTCAGTTGGGGGAAAAGTGGGGGATGGATGGCGGGGGAAGGTTAGGCCCTCCCTTCAAATGACGAATCCAAACTGTTAAAATTGATATACTTCACTAGTTACGAATTTACATATCAAATTTATAAATTTTTACCTTGATTTAGTATAAAACCAAGTAGTGAAAAAAAAAAGGTTTATAAGTTAACCGTAATACGTTAATTTTTCACCCTTTTTTAGTCGCTTGACTTTATACTAAATTATTAAAAAAAATATAAATTTGATATATGAATGCATCACAGATGAAATAGATCGGTTTCAACAATTTAAATTTATAATTTAACGTTAATTCGATAGGTTATAGAGTTAATCCCATCAGAAAACTTGATGAGTTTAAGAACATCTTAGTTCAACTCTTATTACAATTACTACTTTTACTACTGGCGGAGTAAACAATTTTTAAAATAAGACAAATAAGTAGGATTTTTTTCTTACACAAATAAATATATTTTTCAAAACATTGAAGATGTATAAAATTATTGGCAAACAACATAATTAGTCACCTAGCAATTCAAAATAGAAATACAACAAAGTTATATATACAAATAATACACCAATATAAAAGCACACATGATGAGGCGTGACTAAAATAACTTGGAGTCTTGTTGTGTTATTGTTTTTGTTGTCGTCGTCAAGTGACAGAATTTGTATTAAAATTTTATTTTCTAAAAATATTGGTCACATATCAAATCAAATAAGTTGAAATTCTTATAATTTACAATTAACAACTTATATTTAAATAATTAGAATTTTTTTAATTGGAACCAGACTAAGATGCATCGCTTTTAATGATGCCAACACATAAAATTTTAATTGATTTTATTTTGAAAGACTTTATACGACGAGTGTTAATTTTTTCAATTGACTGTATCATGAAAATTGATCCGTTGGGATTGCATTTTTTGTAATAAACTAAAAAAGAAAGATTGCCAGAATAAATGCACTACTGCTATAATGATAATCTGAACTCTGAAACAACTCTGAAATGCAAAGTAGGTTCAATGGACATCAGACCTACTATTAAGTCCGATGAGTTTTAGGACTGTCCGATCTGCTTTAAAATTTGTGCGCACGCAAATTGATGTGAGCGTGCATGTATATTAAAGCGTCTACTCCGTAGTCTTTTATTTTTAATATGATTTTTTTCAATTGACATTGCAATAGCATGCATTCTCCGATAGTATACAATTTTTCTTTATTTTTCTTTATTAATCCTGCTATTTTTTGTTAAATAAGTTATTAAAATTTGAAAATTATATTTATATATGTTCAAACATTTAATTGATCGTAAGATTTTTATATAGAAATTATCATTGTCAAATTTTAATTTACTGTTAAATATATTATATATTTTTCGGAGGATAATGTGAAGTTCTACAATTCTAATCTTACATAATGCCATATCACTACAGTGTTATTCATGAAATATCTTGTAAGTACTTTTTAAGCCATTGCATTTATTGAGGAATTAAATGCCCGACTCTATGGTGCTTCATCGCATCCATTCATGTTTTATTATGATGTTTAATTGGTTGTAAGTTTCTCTATAGAAATTATCACCGTAAAGATTTAATTTATCTTAAATAAATATTTTATTTTTAGCAAAATGCGAAGGACAATCCTAATCTTGCATAATTTCCATATCGCTACGGCACTGTTCATAAAATATCTTTTACGTCCTTTTAAATAATAGTATTTACTATTTAGAATAAATTAAATGTCCGTCTTTATTGAGCTTCATTACATTCATGTTTTATTGTGATATTTACTCGATGTAACATTCTTTTGTAAAAATTATCTCAGTAAAATTTTAATTTATTTAAATAAATAATATTTTTTTAGGAAAATTCGAAGGACAATCCTAATTTTTTTAGTAGAAGCTTAAGTTAAAAATCTATCGGATTGGCTTCAAACAACACATCCAAACCGTTGAAACCGATCTACTTCACGAGTGATGTATTTACATGTCAAATTTATAATTTTTTGAACTAGTTTAGTATAAACTCAAGCGTTAAAAAAATGAACTCATTAAAATTAATTTATAAATTTTTTTTTTTTACCGCTTGACTTCATACTAAATTAGTTAAATAATTTAAAAAAATAATATATCTATAATAAAAGCAGTGGATCAATTTAAACTTATTATAAATTTTTAACCGTAATTATACATTTATGCAAGTAATCGCGGTGAAAATGACACTAGGACAAACTGATATTAGAATATATATATTCTTACATTTTTCTCAAAATTAGCAATCAATCCACTGTCAAGAGTTATGCTTTAATTTAGTGGTTGTTTGGATCCAACTTGGTAAACTCTTACTTTGTCAAAATAAGTATGCTGCCAATATCGCTCTTTTGACAAGTTAAACGCATATGACCCATGAGCAACAATTTCTTCATACGTTTGAAATCTATACGTCTGTCTATTTCCAAATAATAACATTTCAAAATTATTCAGGTAGGGTATGTTTGGTTGGATGGAGAATAAGTTATTTTTTGGAATTAGACTATTCGGAATAATCTATTCAGTGTTTGGTTGAATTAAAATAGCTAAAATAGTGAATCCAAACTTTTTGTCTTATTAGAATAAGCTGTTCCTAAGAGTTTTGAGATTTAATTATTCTAATAAGACAAACAATAGTTATTCTTAATTTGACTATTATAACTATTTTTGTTTTGCAACCAAACATACCATAATAATAAATTGTTATTTCTAATTTGACTATTCTAGTTATTCTAAGAGGAACAAAAACATGAATTGGTATTTTATTAATAAATATAATAAAGGATTGTAATTAATTAAATAACCGCTTGGCCTTATTAATTTTGAGTTGGATTACTAACTAGTCTATCATTATCAAATAATAAATTGAGAATGCTTAGTAGCGTATCCAAATAACTCCCATTTAAAATAGTTGATTATAAGAACGAGCACGCAAAAGAAATGAAGAACTCGAGATGTCATGTCATATTCATCGCCTCAGCGGAGGGAGATGTTGTATCTACAATCTTGTTTGCACTTTAGAAAGTTTCTTAAAACAATAATGAGTGAGGCTATGGTGCTATGCATAGCACGGATGGCTAGTGTACTACGGCTCAATATGGTACTTTTTAAAATCCTAACGGTCGATCCGACCGTTCAATGTGATAACCATATGAATATGTACTTGCAAACTAAATTTTATATTTTTTCGAATTTTTTTACTATTTTTTCAGATAGGTAGAATTTTGATGGTCCAGAATTTTCAAAAAACACTGATTTTTCTACCTATCTGAAAAAATAGTAAAAAAATTCGAAAAAATATAAAATTTAGTTTGCAAGTACATATTCATATGGATATCACATTGAACGGTCGGATCGACCGTTAGGATTTTAAAAAGTACCATATTGAGCCGTAGTACACTAGCCATTGGTGCTATGCATAGCACCATAGCCTCACTCAACAATAATTACATTATGTATACGAGGAGGAATCTAATGGTGACATATCTTGATATTATATATTGAGTGAGGCTATGGTGCTATGCATAGCACGGATGACTAGTGTACTACGGCTCAATATGTTATTTTTTAAAATTCTAACGGTCGATCCGAACTGTTCAATGTGATAACCATATGAATATGTACTTGCAAACTAAATTTTATATTTTTTTGAATTTTTTTATTATTTTTTTAGATAGGTAGAATTTTGATGGTCCAGAATTTTCAAAAAACACTGATTTTTCTACCTATCTAAAAAAATAGTAAAAAAATTCGAAAAAATATAAAATTTAGTTTGCAAGTATATATTCATATGGATATCACATTGAACGGTTCGGATCGACCGTTAGGATTTTAAAAAGTACCATATTAAGCCGTAGTACACTAGCCATTGGTGCTATGCATAGCACCATAGCCTCACTCTTATATATTTATAAGTTATTTTTGCAATTTAAAATTCTAAACAGTCAATCCGAACCGTTTAACATGATCTCCATATTAAAATGTGCTTGGAGACCAAATTTTACATTTTTTGGAATTATTTTAGTATTTATTAAGATGTGTACAAAATTCTTGTTTTCTGACAATTCTGGACCATTGAAAAATAGCGATTTTCAAAAATTCAAAAAAATATAAAATTTGGTCTGCAAGCACATTTTAATATGAAGGTCATGTTGAACGGTTCAGATCGACTATTTGAATTTTGAAATCGTAAAAATAATTTATAAATATATGATGTCAAGATGTGTCACTGTAAAATAGTGTAATTGGATCCTTCTCCATGTATAGTTGTAATATAAATTTGCAATAGTCAGAGTGATCGTTATTATTTAAAAAATGGATGCTAAATAGCAACTCGGGTATACTTGGACAATTCTCAACCGTTCATCAAAATAAGAGCACAAACTTGCAAAAGATTTTGAGTGAGGCTTGGTACTTCGGCTAGTGTACTATGGCTAGTGTACTACGGCTCAATATGATACTTTTTAAAATCCTAACGGTCGATCCGAACCGTTCAATGTGATATCCATATGAATATGTACTTGCAAACTAAATTTTATATTTTTTCGAATTTTTTTATTATTTTTTTAGATAGGTAGAATTTTTAGTATTTTATACAAATTCTGGACCATCAAAATTCTACCTATTTAAAAAAATAGTAAAAAAATTGAAAAAATATAAAATTTAGTTTGCAAGTACATATTCATATGAATATCACATTGAACGGTTCGGATCAACCGTTAGGATTTTAAAAAGTACCATATTGAGCCATAGTACACTAGCCGAAGTACTATAGCCTCACTCAAAGATTTTATATGTTCGAACGGTTGAGATGTATAAATCGATACAGGTAACCGTACACGAGAGGACGCGGAATAAATAGATTTTGTCGACTTTTTCCGCGAGGAAGGCGAGAGAGTTCACCGGTTCAACAACTCGCCCGGTTCAGGAGACTCGGTAAAACAAAATAAGACAATAATCTCCCTGTACAATGTTTCATTTCATGTCTACATCTCTCCTCATTAGTATATTCCATTAATTGGCACTAGATTGTTTGAACTTTGAATCATTCAGACAACACGCGTCGCGTCACCCCTCAACAGTCATCATCCAAGCAATCTGACCAAAACGGACCGAACCAGTTTTGTCGGTCAGTATCGATCGGAAGTCTTCTAGTCCCAACCTTCACCTAGAACCGGTGCAGAGCCGTACAGAATATACCACCTTAATCCCCTCCCTCTTAGACTTTCAAAATCACCTTCCTTTATTGTTATCACTATTTAATTCTGGTTTTAATCACCATTTCGTAGGGGTGTAAACGGATCCGGATTATTTAACGGATATCCGCTCCAAATTTGCTTATAATATGAATTCGGATGAAATAGATACGGATAATTTCGAATACAGATCCGGATATTTATTGTATATGGATAACTAACCCGGATACAGAAGAATATAAACAGAGCGGTCATCCGTATATATCCTGATCTGAAACCAATTTATCAACTTCTCTCCTCTCCGCATTCGTCAATAATTAAAGCTGGGCCTAAGGTCGTATATATGATATCCTTGATACTGCAACAATTGTAGGACTAAGTGACTAAGATTATCTACATTCCAGTAACTCAAATGAGTTTCTAAATAACTGTTAACCACTTTTTAGAAATTGAGGTCTCTAAAGTTTCTAACTCTTACATCTCTAAAATTAATTTTAGAGTTTCTATTAAGCCACGTCAGCAATAAATTAATAAAGAGAAATAATTTGAGCCAATCATTTAACCAGCATGGAGTTTATAAACAGTTTCTTAATAAGAAACTTTCATGCATAGTTTCTAAATAAGAAACTCTCCCACATCTCTGAAATTGGATTAGAAACTGCCACATCAGATTAGAAACTCTTATAGTACTAGAGATGTAGATGCTCTAACTCATCTGGACGTCCGAGACAGCTCATCACGTAATAACTCAAAATGGCATGAAAACAGGTCTAAATGGTGTGAATAATGTAATACTTTTGTCCAAACTCAAAGCAACGTGTGAGGTTTTATTCAATGAACTTTCTAATGGATTGATTATGCCTACGACTATGTTACGCAGTGTCAATAAAACTCTATTTATTGCATTATTCACTTGTTACTTGAATTGATTCGATGAAACTGCTTGTTAACTTCTTGATAGTTTATTACATTATTTAAAAATATAAAACAATATTGATTGAAACTTTGAATTAGTAATAGATATTATTCATTTTTTATATTTATAATTTATAATTATATTTATATCTTAAAATTGATATGATTTAATTATCCGATAATTTTTCACTCTATATCTATATTCGTTTAAGTCAAATTTAATTTTAAATTTTGACATCCATTTACTATTTGCACCCGCTTATTAAAAAACGAATACAAATTTAGTATTACATGGTCTCTGCTCCGAATCCGCTCCGTTCCGACTGTATTTTATTTGCCAAAATCCGTTCAGCTTGAATATCACTTATGGATTTGCTCATTAATTCTGATCTCGGTTTACGAAGCGACAAGATAGTCGGACCGAGTCCGCGATTTCGCATGAGAAAGGAGATAGGAGTAGGTCCGATGGGCATCGGACCTACATTTAGGTTCAATTAGCTTTCGGGCCGTACGATAGCATCAAGATCTATGCGCACCGAAATTGACACAGACTTGCACGGATTTTGATACATAGTACACGAATCTTAATGCAGATCTAATGGTCGTCACACCCATCGAACCAAGGTAGGTCCGATGGGCATCGGACCTACTCTGATTCCATGAGAAAGATTGCTTCCATGTTCAATACATCGAAGTACGATCATCAGATCGTGTGGTATCATACTGACAATGATCTTCTAAACTTGTCAGTACAAACTTATGCATTTCACACGTTTGTTCATTTCACAGAAGATCTTCAGAATAAAAAATTAACCTCGCAGTCTCTTGATCCCATGTCTACCATTTCGCCGTCTTTACTGAGTAACTCCTCTCCCCAAATCAGAACAAAAAGCTCCTCCACCCCGCTCGTCTCCTCTCGCCAAACGCCAAACCCCAAGTCTTCCCACCTCTCTCCAAATCAGATCCACACCTCTCGACCCCTTTTCTTCTCTTTCCTCTCTCAGATCTCCTCTCCTCCCCTCTTCGTCAGACCCCTCAAGTGATCCCTCACAAAAAGAGTTCCTTCTAATCCAATGGGGAAAGACAACGGCGTTGCGATGTCGGACGGCGTGCTGCGTAAGATCCTTCTCTCCTACACCTACGTGGCGATCTGGATTTTTCTCTCCTTCTCCGTGATCGTCTACAACAAGTACATCCTTGACCCGAAGATGTACAACTGGCCGTTCCCGATCTCACTCACCATGATCCACATGGGCTTCTGCTCCACCTTGGCCATCTTCATCATCCGCGTGTTTCGCCTGGTGGATCCCCCCTCTTCCCCGGCCATGACCCGCGAACTCTACGTCTCCTCCGTCCTTCCAATCGGAGCTCTTTACTCCCTCTCCCTCTGGTTCTCTAACTCCGCTTACATCTACCTCTCCGTCTCCTTCATCCAGATGCTCAAGGCCCTCATGCCCGTCGCAGTGTACTCCATCGGCGTCCTCTTCAAGAAGGAGGCCTTCAAGACCGCCTCCATGCTCAACATGCTTTCCATCTCCTTTGGTGTTGCCATTGCAGCTTACGGGGAGGCTCGTTTTGACAGCTGGGGTGTCACTCTTCAGCTCGCTGCTGTTGCCTTTGAGGCCACCCGACTTGTGCTCATTCAGATCCTCCTTACCTCCAAGGGCATCTCTCTCAACCCCATCACCTCTCTCTATTACATCGCGCCGTGCTGCTTTGCGTTCCTCCTTGTGCCGTGGTCATTTGTCGAGCTGCCTAGGCTCCGTGCGGCAGCAAGCTTCCAGCCTGATGTATTGATTTTTGGTACTAATTCACTCTGTGCATTTGCACTGAACCTGGCCGTGTTTTTGCTGGTCGGGAAGACATCGGCTCTGACAATGAATGTAGCCGGTGTGGTGAAGGACTGGCTCTTGATTGCCTTTTCGTGGTCGGTGATCAGAGATACTGTCACCCCTATCAACCTGTTCGGGTACGGGATTGCATTTCTCGGAGTGGCCTATTACAACCATATCAAGCTTCAAGCACTCAAGGCAAAGGAGGCTCAGAAGAAGGCACAGCAGGCGGATGAGGAGGCAGGCTCCCTTTTGCAAGAGAGGGATGGTGATAGGAAGTCAGACTCCCAGGCTTGATCTGTCCTGATTGGTTAGCTTCTTTGTCTTCAAACTGTTAAACTTTGATTTATTTTTATTTTTATGTGATTTAGTTGTTGGTTTGGCAAATCTTATTAAAATTGGGGTTTTGGGAATGTGATCTGTTGATGTAGGTCTTGCGTGACTGTTGATCTGTTAGTCCACATGACCTCTTTTCATGAATTTGATGGGTATTTTCATAGGACTAAACTATGGCACAATTTGGAAATTTGATTTACATCGTTTTTTATCCACCAATCTATTGGAATGGATCAACAGATCTAGTCGTTTGTTGCATGTACCTTTCCTTTGGGGTTGTCTATTGCATGGGCAGGGAATGGATGTAATTGAGTTAAAATCAACTACAATTGATCTAAGCTGAGGTGCTTCGTCAAATTTAGCTGAAATGCTAACTGCATTGTTAAATGCTTTATCTTTTATCCATATCTTCAGCTAAGACCTGATTCCGAACAAAATTAGAATATATGAACCCTTGAATTATGAACTCCTTTATGTGTAATGTAGTTTTCTTGGTAACTTTGTAATATAATGTTGGAATTTATGTAATCAATTAAAATGCAGTTCGGTTGAGTTGAAAATTATTAAAATTAGATCAGTAGATTTAATTTAAAGTAAGAATTTCATTATGTATATGCACCTTTCCGTTAACTTTACCTTTCAAGCTGAGTTGTCTAAAATAAATCAAAATATATTTTGTATACTTGAAATTTTAAAAGAATGATGAAGAATTGCCCTTTTGGAACATAGGTCTTATTTGAAAAAATATTATGCAAAAATTCTTGTATTTTCTGATTATAATTTTTTTTGCAAAGTCTTAATTGATTTCTGGTTTTTGTTTAGCAGGGAATACTTTGCAATTTGCATAATTGAAAAGATAGTGATATGGGCATCTTCAATCTTCTTCACATTGGTTCGAACAGGGATGAAAGTTGTTGGAGATCTTGTTGCTATATGGTTATAATTTTAGGATTCTTTGTTACTTGTAGTCTACTTTAAGCACCTTAATGAGTATTATTTTGTTTTCAATTTTTCATTTTCTGTGCTGCTATATGATGAAAACAGTATTACTGCATTTCGGCCTCCTTTTTTTTCTTCGATTTATTTGTTTAAGCACCTGTCAGGATACCAAAATTTCTTGGTTGATGACTGTTCCTTATGTATAATGAGTTCATAGTCATTTACCAGTGTTTCTGTTTAGATTTTGGATTTAGTCATAAATGTTGGTTTTGGAGGTTGTTCAGGTGCTATCAATTGGGTACTTGAAACTGGTAAGGTCTATTTAGTTGGTGGAGAGTACAGCATTTGACGATTGGCTCGTTATTAATCGTTTATAATTAGAAATCATTTGGCACGTTGCTTTCTGGTCCAAGTCTTGTTGTACAATGGGATTGATTAATTTGGTCAATTGCATCAAAAAGAAAGAATGGTACTTGTGACAATAACACCATTAATTAGTTTTGTTTACTAAATGCTGACAAGTCGCTTGTAGATCTGTTATGGTGGAATTTTTTTTGGGGAGGGGTGGTTGTTGGTGGGCAAAATATATTTGATTGATAGTACTATTATGTGTAATTATTTTAGAACTAGAGTATTCTTAACATCACTAGAATGTTTAGTGAGCTTTCAATATCTACCATATTGTTCAAATAGCTTAACTGATCTACCTCTTTTGAGTGATACGTAAAAATTGATCTACTTAATGAGTGTGGAGTGTTGTGTTTACATTTAAATTTACAAGTTTTTGAATTAATTTAGAATAAAATCAAAAAGTAAAAAAAATAAGATTTATAAGTTAATTTTAATATATTTGTTTCTGTCATTTTTTATCACTTGATTTTATGTTAAATTTTGTATGTAAGTGCATCATTTGTGAAGTAGATTGGTTTCAACGGTTTAAATTTGTTATTTGAAACAAATATGATAAATTTTGAAGTTAAGATCATCAAAGAATTTTGTGAGCTTAAAAACATCACTGTTAACACCCTAGTTCTGCTCTTATTTTTGCTTCTTTCTCAAGTAATTAGGAGAAGAGAAACTGTTATGCATTTTCAGTTAGTATTTCCATTTATCCAGATATGCCACAAGCACACTATGTAGTGAGAGGATGACGCCTGCATTGATCAAATTTGTGTGCCCATAGTTATTTGATTATTTCCTAAAATACATACTTCAAGCAACAGGTGGATAAAGGAATAAGATAAAGCAGCTTTTGATTGTTATAGAGAGGCTGGGTAGTCTATATCGGTACATGAGAAATTTGTTAAGACTTCTTTTTTATTCAAATGGGGTACACCACTACACCTTCCATCACTTCCATGTGATGTAGCCTGAAGTTCATTGATGAATGTATTATTGGCTTTACTAAGTATATGTTCCCCTTGCCCAGATAGGGACATTTGTGTACCAGTGTGCAGGTACCACTCAACTGTTCTATCCATCCATGTGGTAAACTGGTTCGAGTAGAACTAGGGTGTGATGTGCCCACCAAACTCTTTGGTGAGCACAACTCTACATAAACTATCGGATTCACTTCAAACGAGATGAATCCAACCGTTGAAACCGATGTACTTTACGAGTGATGCGCGTACATGCAAAATTTTGAATTTTTTAAATTCATTTAGTCTCAAGTCAAGTGGTCAAAATTGAGAATTTTTTGAATGCATTAAAACAACTTCATTTTGGAGCATTCATTTTTCATCAATTTTGACCACTTGACTTGAGACTAAATAAATTCAAAAAATTCAAAATTTTGCATGTACGCGCATCACTCGTAAAGTACATCGGTTTCAACGGTTGGATTCATCTCGTTTGAAGTGAATCCGATAGTTTATGTAGAGTTGTGCTCACCAAAGAGTTTGGTGAGCACATCACACCCTAGTTCTACTCAACTGGTTCTATCATTATATTTCCTTTACTGATGGTTATTATTTCATTCAACTACTAATACATAAATATTTGCAGTTATTATTTACAACTATTTAATGACTTAAAGAGCTATGTAAATATGAGGCAAAGAAGGATTTCAGTAAAAAAAAGGTAAAGGTTAAAAGAAAAAAATATCACAGCTTGCCAATCCATTCCTAGTCGGGCAGAATTTGTTACTGAATCAGTGTCTTAAATTGTTATAACTAATCAACTGTACCGAGATTTTCTTAATGAATAACCTGAAAATTTCATTAAATGTGATTAGCTCAATGAGATTTTTAGCACAATACACTAGATTAATTTTCATGGAATATATGCACCTAGGGGTGTTCAACTGGTCGGTTCCGGTCAAACAGAACTTTTTTTGTCGAACCGCGGTTTGAACCGAATTTTGAAAACCCAACCGAACTGACCGAATTAAAATTCCAAACTGATCTAAACTGAACCGATTAAACCGATTATAACTTCGGTTTGTTCAATTGAACCGTATACAAACATTTCAAGTTACAAATAAACATTTCAAAATCAGTTGGTTTTCAAACTGATTTGGATAACATTTTTGATAACCACACAAACCGGTTTTTGATAAACCGATCCATTATAAACCACACAAAATAAACCGATCCATTATAAACCGATCCATTTTTTATTAAACCGGTTGGTTCTGTTCAAACCGATTTGGAGATCCCAAAACTGAACCGAACCATTTAAACCGAACAACCGATCCAATTAAACCGAAATTTGCCGGTTCAGTTGAAAACCAAATAAACCGATCCATTTGAACACCCCTATATGCACCCCAAGTACCAGTTGGAAGATTTATTGTTCTGCAACTAAACAAAAGGTGTTACTCACTGCAAATTATAAGATTGTTTTAAAACTCTTCAACTGCATTAGCCTTCTTAACCAACTGTGTATATCAGAAAAATTAACCTAAAAATGTTTCTGCTGGACAGAAAACTGGCTCATGAACTGATTGATACTAATCAAAATAAAAGCACCAGGAAGCAAAACAACAGATAAGCAGCAATCCAATGATAAATGTCTCAATCTTGGGTCTTTATAAAGATTGTAATTAGATGAAAATGAAAACCTCATGACTGATACCTATATTTTCAAATGTCACTCTGGACATCTCATGTTCAAGTTCATACTGAAAGAATTGTCTTTTCAATAACTTGTGCAACTGGCTGTCAATTCTCTCAACAGAACAAATTGATGGTTTGTCAGATTGTTCGCTTACTTCGCCCAGCTAATTGGAGGATCTTTGAGTAATCATATAATTTTTTTACAAATTTATAGTTACAAGCAAGTTTTCGCATTGTGGATATTCGAATAAGCTCAGAGTTGGTCGTCCGAAACCTATCAATCTAGCACCTGACAAAAATTGGGCAGTTGATACTGGAAACTTTTTTTTTTTTTTTGAAGAGAAGAACAGGGGTCAAGCCCCTGTGTACTTAATTGATTGAAAAGAGGAATTTTTGGTCTTTATGAAAGACTTTTTACAAAGTATTTAAAAAACCAGCTCAATACAGTTGAGCTATTTAAAATAGTTAAACTAAGCGGTTAGGTATAACTAATAAAATGTAAATAAGCGAAAAGACTAAAAATTGTAGCACATCTAGAGGCGTTGTCGCTATCATGTCATCTTTATAGATTCTTTGTTATTTGAAATTTCGTTGTCAGTTTTACCATCTCCCACTGTTTGTGTATTTCTTCGACCAGATATTCTACGGTTTTATCTTGGTCTTTGAATATTCGGTTACATCTCTCGCGCCAAATCACAAACTGTGTGATTAGAAACATTTCCCTCTCCTTTTTCGCTGTTATTGCTTCTGTGTATATCAATGTACCATCCTCGTTGTGCACCGGTATTGATAACCGTTGCGAAGCCATTTCGTATGTGTGTCTCATTATATGGCATTTATTGAACAAGTGGGCTACAATTTCCGCATCCCGTCGGCATAGGTGACATATATTCGGCATTTCCCATCCGCGCTTCATCAGGTTGTTAGTAGTCAAAATCTTGTTTAGCGACATTAACCATGCAAAAAATTTAATCTTAGGCGGGACCCGTAGTTTCCAAATTCTTTTCAGGTCTGATTTATTATAGGACCATCTTTCATTGCTAGATAGGCTGACTTGACTGAGAACCCCTTTATTGGATCCGGCTGCCATATTAGCTTGTCTTGTTGGAGATAGGAGTAGGTTCGATGGACATCGGACCTACTTTTAGGTTCAATTAACTCTAGCGCCGTACACTTAGCACTAAATCTGTGCACACGGAAATTGATACAGACTCGCATGTATTTTGATACGTAGTGCACGAATCTTAATGCTAATCGGATGGTCATCACATCCATCGAACCAAAGTAGGTCCGATGGACCTACTCTGAATTCGTCTTGTTGGTCCATGAGACATATTCCCCTGCCATATTGTCTTGTTGGTTCACGATACTGGAAACTTGGCAACAGATGTATTGTCATAATATCCAGCCAAATATCTAGTCCACCTGGCTTCCTTGGGCTTGGCATTAAACCTACCTACCAACATGCTTGGATAATATATATATATATTTTTTTGAAGGTTAACATGCTTGGATATTTTCATTAAACCAACCATACTTAACACTAACAGTGAATCATTTCTTCAATCAAACAAACTTTCAAATTGCTAAAATTTTACCAGAGCATTGTTATGTCTACAGTATCTTTCCTTTGGATTTGTTGATTGGTTGCATTGACTGGTGATGTAATGGAGGTACAATCAAGCACAATTGATAATGATAAGGTGCTGAGCTAAAATGTAAATTAAATGTTATAAACTATAGTACATGATACCATAATTCGAAATTTTTGGGGCAAATTTCTGGTCAGCAGCAAAATAATTTTTGAGCAAATATCTGGTTAAATTTTTTTTCAACACAGATGAACCATCCAATTAAATAATCGTCATTGATGTAGTAGAAGGACCAGTTGGGTTGACTAATGTAGCTTTATACAAAATAGTATGTTTTTTTTCACAAATATAAGAATTCTATATATAATTTATATTATATGCTTGATGCCCTTTTCTACTGATTTTATTTGTTGAGATCATTGTATTAGGTTTATATGCAGTTAAGATACTTGAAAACCTACCTTTGTATAAGGTTCAGAAGAAAATCTGTTACATTTGCAAGAAATGCATTGCTGATATGGATTTTATATTGTTTTTATATATATATATTTTTTTCACATTGTTTCAATTAGAGATGAAAGTTAAAGATTTATCTCTTGAAGCTTATTATTTGAGGATTTTATTGTTGCTTGTAGTCTACTTGAAGTACCTTAGGACCATTAATTATTTTTCTTCCAGCTTTCATTTGCCTTGTTGCAATATGAAGAAAACAATGCATCAACCTTCTTTTCAGTTTTTTGATTAATTTGTTTTAGCACACCTGTCTAGGTACTAACATTTATTGCTTTAGTGGATATTTATTTTGTATAACAAGCTTATAGAAATCTATTATTGTTTCTGTTTCTTTAGCAACTTTTTAAGGTATGCATCGTCAATTAGGTACCAGTAATTGTAAGGTCTTTTTAATTAGTTGGTGGCTCCACCTCCACCCTTTGATGGTGTTATTATTTCTTTACAATCGGAAGTCTTAGTGCATGTTCTTTTCGGTTCCAAATATAGTTTAAAATGTGTTTGATAATTGATATGATGTCAATTGCTTTCGATGAAATTAAGCATAATACGTAGATATTAAGATAGCACATTTTAGTTTAGTTTTTAGGATGTATTTTTTTTTTTGAAAACTTGGAAGTGGCTACTAAGATTGTATATAGATGTAATTACAACAATATTTTCTACATTATTACAACATGACATCAGATAATTAACTATGCTCGGTTCTTTGCATGGCGTGAAGTTACAATCGATTTGATGTTAGTCATTGGAAGTTACATTGTTGTACAAAATATGATAGTGTGATTGAATTAAGCCTACATTCATATTACAAATTAATGTAAATGAAATAAATTGACCGAGTTATTTAATAGAATTAAAGAGGTTTGGTAGTATTTGGGCAGTCTATTTTTGCACATTGAAAGCTGTTAAGATATCATTATCTTAGGATGGGGTACTTTCATTCCCATTTGATTTATGATGAAAGTTCATTGATTGAGAAATTATTGGTTGTACTTGGGAATTTATCACTTGCTAACATATGGTCCATATGGATTAATTCATGGTATACCAGTGTGCAGGTACCACAGAAGCACTGTTTCTATCCATGTGATATACTGGTACAACAATTACCTTTCTATTACACACGGTTATTATTTCATTCAACTACCAGTACATAAATATTAGGATAAAGTGATTCAGTTACTAGGGCAACTGGGCAACAGCTCATTTGGGCCAATAATGGGCTTTAAGCTGTCAATCTGGCACATGTATGTATGAAACTATGTAAATGGAAATGGAAACAGAGGTAGAAATATTGGCATTCTGTCAAAGTGGTTTATGGGCTATTCTCCAAAAAATAATAGCGGGCTTAAACCTGCATAGCTAACAGGCCATTATTGGCCCAAAACTCGTTGAATTTCTTTAAACTTGGTTGATTTGAAATTAAAGGCACCAAATTTTAACACCCAAAATAAAAATATTTAATGGTGAGTTTTAGGATATCTTCACTGTCAATACTAAATCAAGAAGAAGCAATCGTAATTTAAGTCACTAATTTTAGGATCTCTCTCTCATGTTCCCTGCCCTGCGAAAAGAGAAGCTAAAACAGATCCACCACTAAAATTCAAAACCAAATTTACATAGTACCCAACTCATCTTTTTGCCAATATCATCATTTTCATCTTTCAAATCGGCATTAACTTGCATAGAGAGATAAATAGTGATTTGATTGATACCTCCTTAACAAAAAAAGGTTGCGATGATGAAAGAAAGCAATGCCGGGGTTAGTGACAGTGTCATCCGAAAAGTGCTCCTCTCATATTTCTACGTCGCAATATGGATCTTCCTCTCCTTCTCCGTCATTGTCTACAACAAATATATTCTCGACCCGAAAATGTACAATTGGCCGTTCCCGATCTCCTTGACCATCATCCACATGGGCTTCTGTTCCTTCCTTGCCTTTGTAGCCATTCACATTTTTCGCTTCGTCGAGCTTCCTTCCTCCATGACTGGTGATTTGTACGTCTCATCAGTGCTCCCGATTGGTGCCTTGTACTCGCTTTCCCTCTGGTTCTCCAATTCCGCATACATGTACTTGTCCGTCTCGTTTATTCAAATGCTCAAAGCATTAATGCCTGTTACCGTATACTCGATCGGGATTATGTTCAAGAAAGAGACATTTAAGTCCTCGATCATATTGAACATGCTTTCGATCTCCTTTGGTGTTGCAATTGCAGCTTATGGTGAGGCAAGATTTAACGTCACAGGTGTCAGTCTCCAGTTGGCGGCGGTTGTCTTCGAGGCCACTCGGTTAGTGCTAATCCAAATCCTCTTAACCTCTAAGGGAATCTCTCTTAACCCCATAACATCCCTTTACTATGTGGCACCATGCTGTTTAGCCTTCCTTCTAGTGCCATGGGGGATTGTCGAGTTACCGAGGCTTCGCTCAGCTGGAAACTTCCAGCCTGATTTTGTGATTTTTGGAACCAATTCATTCTGTGCATTTGCATTAAATCTCGCTGTGTTTTTGCTCGTGGGAAAGACATCGGCATTGACAATGAATGTAGCGGGAGTGGTGAAGGATTGGTTGCTCATCGCCTTCTCTTGGTCGGTGATAAGAGATATGATCACGCCATTGAACTTGTTCGGATATGGAATTGCATTTCTCGGAGTTGCATATTACAACCATATCAAGTTGCAAGCGCTCAGAGCGAAGGAGACGCAAAAGAAGGCGCAACAACAGGATGAAGAGACTGGTGCTTTGCTAGATGGTGAAAAGAAAATTAGTAATCAAGTTTAATTTCCTTTTGTTGGTTAGTATTTCATATCCTACTATACTTGTTTCATTAATTCTCTCCTTTCTGTTAAGGGCAACAACTGCCTGTCTAAATCTTGATCTTATTAATGTAGTTGTTTTTTTGTTTTAATTTACTGAATCTTCTTTTAGCAATTTAAGATAACATTTGTTCAATTAGTTACAGTACCTTTTTAATTAGTTAGAATTCTTATGTAGAGAAGATAATCAATAACATTTTTTGTAACTAATTGAACAATGTATGGGCTAATTTTGAAAGGAATATTTTTTAGCTATCTTTGATTTAGAAGAACCATTTTGTTATCCTCGTGTGCTCTAGTCCGAAAAGACTTTAATTACTTGAATGTTTGCATGAACAGGAGATGCAATGATTCTATGCAAGGTGCAAGTATAAAATTTGAAGATTTATTGTTAGGATATTTTTGGTACAATTACTTGTAGCCCTTGGGAGTAATTTGTTCTACTTTTGCAATTCTTTTGTTCAGATTTAGAAACAATTATGTCGCCAAAGTTTGCTATCCATTGAGACTAACACAACATAGGTGCATGTTCCTCTGCTTTGTTTTATTCATTTTATGTTTGGTTGTAAAACAAGAATAACTAGAATTGTCAAATCAAGAATAATTATTGTTTGTCTTATTAGAATAGCCAAGTTTCAAAATCCTTAGGAATAACCTATTCTAATAAGACAAAAAGTTTGGATTCACTATTCTAGCTATTCTAATTCAACCGAAGAATAACCTAATTCTAAAAATAACTTATTCTCAGTCCAACCAAACATGCCCTAATATTTTTTAATTTCATTCAATATGGAGTTATGGACCAACATTTTAGTAGTCGGTACAAAAGGTACGCATTGGAATGGTGGTGGCTACCAATTGGGCCTCAATAAATTTCATGTTTTCGGCCTGAAAATAGGACAAGTAATATTTAGTTGAACATAATTCCGGAATAGCGCACAATTCTTGATGCAGAAAGTAAATACAGTCCATGTACTTTTTTTTTTTCTGTATATGTACATGAATATACAAACTAAAAATTGAAATTCGTATTGCATGCAAAATACAGTCCATGCAATCTTTTTATTTTTTTTCCTGTTTATTGCATGCATGATCATGATGAAACAATGGATGAACAAAATTAAAGCACGCTCCTTAATTATCTCAAACAAGTGTAAAAAATGAAGGAGCAAAAATAATGCACTTCCGTAATTACTCAAATATCAAGTTAAGTCATCAATTGACGTCACTCACTGGGTACAACTATTGACAGAGGTGTTTTATCTTTATGCAGTAGACAAGTCCTATATTTTTCATTTTAACTCTTTTATTTGTGCTCTGCATGAAGCTAAAATAGTGTAGTCAATATCTTTACCCCATTCACTTAATACGAAATCATACAAATATCTCTGTATTTTGTTAAAAATAATGAAGAAGTCGAGAATCGATCTAAGTCATCCATCATTGATCGAATGACTTAGATTAAATCAAGTATAGTATAGGGTCTTTAGTTTATTTATGACAAAGCAACAGTGGGTGCCAACTGTACAATAACTAGGCACAGTACCAATGGTACAAAAAACTAGCTGTTAGACTTTGTAATATAAGAGAAATGTTCTGCCCCCCGAGCCATCATACCCGAATGCTCCCCCCAACTAGTTTAACAGAAAAAGCTTTCCAATTTTGTCTAACTTCAATTTCCAGCGCTCATATTCAAACTTTTAAAGTTCTGTTTATAATATTTTACAATGCTACTTGTAAGAATTTAAATCTCTATCTGTAAGTATTTAAATTATAAATCTCTGTAGTTTTAACTCCTAACTACTTTTGTCTTCAAGCCAAAAATGAAAAGATTCCTTTTACCCGCTCTTTTTTTATTTTTCTCTGATCATTCTCATCTATTTTTTCGACGATCCGTGATGAATTTGAATATAAAAATACGAACGTTTTCTACTCGATTTTCTCTTTCAAATGTGATTCATGAAAAAATACTTTTGAGTTATTTTGAAATCATTTTTTTTAAGTAAAGCCCATGAGCACTTTAAATTTTCAAATTTTAAATCTCAGTCTACAACCATTTAAACTACTATGTTCAAGCGTTTAAATCTCTGATGTCAATCGTATAGTATCAGCATTTAAACCTCTGTATACAACCGTTTAAAGTTCTCATGGGCTTTACTTTCGGAAAAAAATAAAAACAACGACTTGAAAAAAAACTCAAAAGTATTTCTTCGTGGATCTCATTTGAAAGAAATCGAGTAATAAATTTTTTGTATTTTTAGATTTGCAAAATTCATCACGGATCGTCAGAAAAATAGACAAAAATGATCCGAGGAAAAAAAAAGTGGGTAAAAGGAATCTTTCTTTTTTTTGCTTGAAGACAAAAGTAGTTAGAAGTTAAAACTACCTAGATTTAGAATTTAAATTCTTTCATATAGAGGTTTAAATGCTTGCCAGTAGAATTGTAAAATGTTATAAATAGAGTTTTATATGCTTGAATATGAGAGCTAAAAATGAAAGTTAGAATTAAATACTTGGGAGGCGCACTCAAAATTTTATTTAAGAGACAATTATCAGGCTCCATAATATAAATAAGACTTAAAGCTGGTAAAGAAAAACACATCAATACAAAAATGCATTTTTATCATGAACCATTCTCTGTCTCTTCTCTATTTTTCTCTAAAAATCAACAATATTGACCAAAGTGTACAATTTTGCAGAGAAACAATGATATCATTGGTTCCTCCACTGAATAAATCGGCCACACAAGAAAAATCTACAGTAGTAGAGTAGAATAGTCAAGTAATAGATTGTTTTTAAAATCATCTATGTTCCTTTTGTATGTTGGGAATGATTGGCTTTTTATTTTAATACAGCCAAGTTGTGTTAGGCTTTTTATTTAAATCACCTATATATGGTCCTGTAGCTAGCATTTTTACATGTCCTTTCGAATACACTCCGTAATTAACTAAAAATTAATTTAATCATGGGCATATTTATACAGATATACATATTAGTTTTTTTGCTTCTAATTTTTTGAACTTTGGCTCCCATTCGTCAAAACTGGAAAAATAATTATAAAAACTATACTTATACTATTAGTAAGATTATATCCAGAATTATGAACAACTTTTCTCCATTATTGTGAATCAGGAGGAGCGAAACTAAAAAAAAAATTAAAATTAAGATTAAGATTAAAAAAAAATATAAGAAAGATTAAAATGTATCAATGCATTCAAAATGATAAAATTTTAATAGACAAAATAATAAATATTTAATTTATGAAGCAGACTAATTTATAAAACAAATACGTAGAACTCATATAATCAATCCAGTGGTGAACAGAATAATTTTCTCATAATTTGTTTGTCAGTTACAAACATATATTTTTGTTAGTTAGCACTTGAGAACAAAGAAAAAATTGTTTTAGAAGGAATAGTAGAACTATAGAACAATGAAACAACGACGATGAGATGAATGAATACCTTCTTTGTACTTGGCGGTTGTTTTGACGAAATCGGCTAATTCATGTATATCATGATCTAGTGTTTTGCAAACGGGTAAGGGCGGACCGGGACGGGTAAAATCCGGGGCGGGCAATGGGCAACACGGGTCACGGGCAACACGGGACGGGTTAGCACGGGTATTTTTTTCAAAAATCCTACCCGGCCCCTCTCAAACCCCCCGGGCAACACGGGTCACGGGCAACACGGATCACGGGTCCGGTCCGGTCCGGACGTTTTTTTTTTTTTTCTTTTTCTGTGTTTTTTTCTGTTTTGGGGGGGAAATTTGAATTTGAATTTGAGAGAGTATCACGGGTACAGGTATCACGGTCCGGGTATGGGTACGGGTAATCCGGGTCTACAAGACGGTACGGGCGGGTACGGGTTTGAAACGGATACGGGTATCACGGGTAAAATTGAAAAAAATCGTGCCCTACCCTTTTCAACCCTTACCCGGGTTACCCGTGAACCCGTGTCAAACCCGTGCACGGGCACGGGTCCCGGGCGGACCGGGCCGGGTCTGACCCGGGCGGGCAAAATCAAAACACTATCATGATCCAACTAAACATGATACAGCTAGCAGAAGTTTGCTAACACAAGGAAATATTTAAATCATTCCATAGTTGAATAGAAACATAATATACCTTGACTTTATTACTTGCTAGATAAAGCTGTTGGATGTCTATGAATTGTATATCCTTTGCATGTTGCCTCTACTTTTTTTTAATACTCAATTGAAAATTAAAACTTATCTTTTTAGTATCTGTTTCTAGAGGATGGTTCAAATCACCATAATTTTTGTGTTCTAATATTCTCCACATCCTTTATCTCTATTTTCAAAGTCCGAACAGTCGATCTGAACCACTCCACATGATCTTCATAATAAAATTTGTTTGGAGACCAAATTTTATATTTTTTAGAATTTTTTTACTATTTTTTTACATATGTACAATATCACTTTATTGGATGGTCCATAATCTCCTTAAAAAAATGATTTTGTACCTATTTAAAAAAATAGTAAATAAATGCTAAAAAATATAAAATTTGGTCTCCAAGCATATTTTATTATGAAGATCATGTTGAGCGGTTCGGATCGACTGTTTAGACTTTGAAAATGGAGATAAAGAATGTGGAACATATTGGAGCACAAAAATTATGATGCATTTGAACGCTCCTCCTGTTTCTAATCACAACAACAAAGTAGGCACTTTTTGCGACGGAACTTCGTCGCTAAAAGTACCGTCGCAAAAGAAAAAGCATGTTTATGACGGTATTCTGTCGCAAAAAGTCACTTTTTATCCTCGCGAAAAGTGCCTGTCTTTTGTAGTGAATGCATTTATATTTTGGCGTGGAGCAATATGATGAGGTGTTCTTTGAGGTATTCAATATATTTAGTTTGTTTAGATCAATATCAAAGAGTTTAATTTTTTTGAAAGTTTAATATATATAATTAGCAATCTATAAGCTCGGAGATTAAAAGAAACTTGGCTGCTTAGTTTTCAACATGTTGCTACTACACGTGGAATACATATTAATTAAAGAGCTAGAATTCATTGACAATAAAATTTAAACCATTATAAAAATAATTTATAATTTTAAAATCCAACTATTTAAACACTACTACATAAACATTAAGTATACACGGTTAAAAAATGGAGTTATACATGATTTTATAACCGTGTGTGGGCGTCGTGTATGCAAATATTGGTAAAGTATACATGGTTGTAGAACCGTATACATTTCTCCAACAACATTGTCGCTTTTTTTCGCCAAAATATTCATACACGGTTTTTAAAGTTAGTACCGTGTATATGGAAACACCAATCATACACTGATTTTTTTATTTAAAACCGTGCATAATTCTTATTTAAAAAAATAATACCAACGAAACTCTAAATATGAATTCAAATTAATACTACATTTACCGATATACCAAAAACACTAAACTAAATTTAAAAAAACTATGAATTTAAACAAAACACATACTAAAAATACTACACCTACCAATATAAACAACATTTACAATTACATTACACAAAATTCTAACTAATAAAACAAGTAAAAATACAACAAAAAATACTAGATCAGAGACGTTATACAATTTACATGAACAATGTCTAAGAAAAAGTATGATAAAAGAGTACAAAATCGAAAATTAGAAAGAAAAATCTTAATCAGAAACTTAAACTTGAGTTTTAATGCTCTTTCATTTGTTTTTTTGGACTTGAAAAATACAGTTATACCTTTAGAAGATAAATGTTGTAGATCTTTTCGCGGCGAGCTTTACGAATTGGGGTAGAACGTTGAAATCGGACACTCGAGCGATGAGTTATGCTCGTTTGAAGTTTATTTGTCTCTGATCGCCTTCTCGGTGAAGATATCATCTCCCTTGTCTTACCCCTCGTCATTGCCTCGCTTGTTTATAAGAGATGTCTCAGAGAAGTATATGTACATGGAAGAGATGCTTTAGAAATGATAGAAATGCGCATGTCTTAGAAAAAATAGATAGAGATGCATTATAACAGGAAGACATGGATCATTGACATGAATTTTTTTGTATTTCATTCATCAAACACAGATCATACAATAAAATCGTATACAATTGTTTGATATATATATAATTATATATATATATATTATATACATACGGTGCACATTAAAAATAACAAATTTGATGTAAATTTTACTGTTCATCGAATGATTCACACCGATGCATATTTAACGTTTCTAATTAAAATATCGAATAACACTCAAATTCAAATTGTATGAAACTCGGTATACAATCAGCCAATAAAAGAGCAACATATCTATACATTTTTTTTATTTTGCACAACATATCTATGTATTGTTAAAATTGTCAATTAAATTTCAATCGTCAAATGATTTAAATTCTTAATTTTAGCATTAGCAATTTTCTTTTTGAATCAGTTTTCGCTCATTTTTTCGTCAGTCCAACTTTGCAATTTCATTTATGAAACTTGAACTGCTTTTCTGAAAGTTATATAGTGTAAAGTATGCAGTGTGTAGCACTTGCAGTAAATTTGTATTTTATTTCTCTAAAAAATTAATAATATTCTTTTTAAGCCAAAAAAAAATTATAAACCAGAAGTCATTACAGCTGAACATGAAGGCTGGGATCATTGTATTTTGTTTTTCTTTTTGCTTTTTTGAAGGAAACCATACTGTATTCTCCCTTCCGCCAGTGGTTTTAAAGGTTTTGAAAATGAACTGACGAGGATTGCATTTCATGGTATAATTTCAATTCAATATATAGTGCGGAATCTAGGTATACATAGTAAGAACATAGGACAGCCTGTTTCTTTACTTTGGTATGATGTGGCAGATGCACTTAGCACATGAAAAGAAATTTATGGCAGATGCACTTAGTAATGATACTAGTTGTGGATTGGGTTTTTTGACCTAAAATATTGCCTGTTGGAAGATTGCATCTTAATTGACTAATTTGATTGGTTAATTTCAGATTTGTTAAGCATGCCTTCTTCATTGTATGAATTCAATAAAGGTTAACAACATATATATGAAGTATGCGAGTAGAACTAGGGTGTTCCTAAGCTCACCAAGCCCTTCGTGAGCTCGACTCTAAAACCTATCGAATTGACCTTCGTGAGCTCGACTCTAAAACCTATCGAATTGACTTCAAACGACATTTTCAAACCGTTAGATGTTCAATCTATATTAAAATGTGCTTGGAGACCAAATTTTACATTTTTTGGAATTTTTTTACTATTTATTAAGATGGTTTGAAAATCGCTGTTTTTATTAAAATTCTGCACCATTGGAAAACAGCGATTTTCAAACCATCTTAATAAATAGTAAAAAAATTTCAAAAAATGTAAAATTTGGTCTCCAAGCACATTTTAATATAGATTGAACATCTAACGGTTTGAAAATGTCGTTTGAAGTCAATTCGATAGGTTTTAGAGTCGAGCTCACGGAATGGCTTGGTGAGCTTAGGAACACCCTAGTTCTACTCGAAGTATGCTTCTTCATGGCATGTTAATAGTTTAGTATCAATTGGAACCCGTTAAGAAAAAAGAATAAATTTGATGGTCAACATGTTAATAGTTTAGTATCAAAAGAGCACTAGAAGGTGGCAGGCAAGCTGTTCACGCACGAAATTAAAAAGGGAAAATAGCCTTTTGCAAGTTCATGTATTAGACTGTAATAAAGTTACTTAATTTGCTCAAAAGTGTAGCAAAGTAAATAATGTTTATGAATTGAGCTCCTCATAAAACTGCCGCATAGATCATCCCACTTGAAAAGCTACATAAAAACCCATAATATTTATCTTACGTACGGTTGGTACCCACTGCCCAGCAGCAGAGAGTCCGTATCCTCTGAGATATCTCAACTTTTGCGTGACCGACGTGTCCGGTGCCTATTTGAGGATAGTGCGGGGGCCAGTATTATTTGTGCTTCGAGATTCGTGTAGAACTTATTTGAATGGTTGCGATTTTTCATAAAGTCACGCAAAGTTTGAGATATCTCAGAGGATGCGAATTTAGCAGGAGACCACTAGACTAGTAGTGGGCCCGATATATTTTTCAGATAGAAAGTCATGAATTCAAAATTCGGATCAAACATATTTTTTTATAGGGAAAATTGGTTATTTGTCACTTCAAAACTTTCAAATTGTAAAATGTCATCCCGAAATTTAAAATTGTAAAAATGCCACTCTAAACTTCATTAATTTCTAATTTTGCCATTTATACTGTATTCTTATACTATTTTTATTAAAAATTAACTGAAAATACTGTTTTGGTATACGTCCACGGTTCATATGTTTGTCCACTTCATTAATGCATAGAAATACGTACACCAAAACAATATTTTTCAGTTAATTTTTAATAAAAATAGTATAAGAATACAGTATAAATGGCAAAATTAGGAATTAATGAAGTTTAGAGTGGTATTTTTACAATTTCAAATTTCGGAATGACATTTTTACAATTTGAAGGTTTTGGAGTGGCAAATAACCAATTTTCTCTTTTTTATAAATATTAAAATTTAAAAGGAAACTTATATATATATATATATATATAGAGAGATTGACTATGGTGAGTTGCGAAGTAAAACGTCGTTTTACTTCACGCTCATACTCCATTTTGAAAATTCAAACGACCGATCCGAACCGCTCAACATGTTCTCCATATTGAAATGTGCTTGGAGACCAAATTTTATATTTTTTGGAATTTTTTTACTATTTATTAAGCCACTTTGAAAATCTCAGATCCGGGTGAACAGTAAAAAACAGTAAAAAATTCTGGACCATTCGATCAGCGATTTTCAAAGTGGCTTAATAAATAGTAAAAAAATTCCAAAAAATATAAAATTTGGTCTCCAAGCACATTTCAATATGGAGAATATGTTGAGCGGTTCGGATCGGTCG
The DNA here is from genome assembly GCA_025461125.1 of Carex kokanica. Taxonomy (NCBI): domain Eukaryota; kingdom Viridiplantae; phylum Streptophyta; class Magnoliopsida; order Poales; family Cyperaceae; genus Carex; species Carex kokanica. Next base: position 250,510 of record JAJGRX010000531.1, read on the forward strand.
TTTGGATTTTCAAAATAAAAATATAAGCGTGAAGTAAAAATGACATCTTACTTCTCAACTCACCATAGCCCAGCTCTATATATATATATATATATAGAGGAGGGATCGGATGACACTCTTTTTTTTTACACATTTTGACACCTACTATTTTCAAAGTCCAAATAGTCGATTCAAACCGTTCAACATGATGGATATATTAAAATGTGCTTGGAGATCAAATTTTACATTTTTTTGAATTTTTTTACTATTTATTAAGATGGTTACAAAATCGTTGTTTTCAGACCATTGAAAAACAACGATTTTGTAACCATCTTAATAAATAGTAAAAAAATTCAAAAAAATGTAAAATTTGATCTCCAAGCACATTTTAATATGGTGATCATGTTGAACGGTTCGGATCGACTATTTGGACTTTGAAATAGCAAAATTGATCTATAAAAAACAGTGTCAAGATGTGTCAAAAAAATGGTGTAATTGATCCCTCCTCTATATATATATAAAGAGAGAGAGAGAGAGAGAGAGGAGGGATAAAAAAAAACTCAAAATTCAGGAAAGACAGCTGCCCCTGGGCCTATCTGGGTCCGCCACTGATTCTCTTGTGCTTCAAAAATGTCACTTAATTTATTGCTTTTGAAAAGCGATAGGACGTCAGCACAAGAGAATATTAATAAGTAGAGGACGTCATTAAAATTCATGCCAATTTGTAAGGGACTGCCCGAATTCAAATTCAAAATTTGAATTATTTAAAAAAAAAAAAATGTAAACTTGAATATGGTCATCGATGCAAAGAAGAATTATAATTGCCTACGGGCTTCACCTTAAAAAAAAACGAAGAAAGTATCACAAAAACTGAAAAACAATAAATGAAACTAAAGTGATCTCATGTATAGAACCGTATCCTCTGCGTTAACTCAAAAGAGAATCTTCTGAGTTAATGAATTTCAACCGTCTGATTTTAAACGGAAAAATCCGGCTACTGCTTATAACATAAGGGGTCTTTTAATATTAGTGTGAATTTAATTTGTACGGATCTTAAAATAAATCGGATGGTTGAGATTCATTAACTCAAAAGATTCCTTTTGAGTTAACGTAGAGGATACAAATTCCTCATGTATACAGCTTGTGATAGAAATCATAGAATGAAGTGATTGCAAAAGAAAACTATGTCAAAGCTTTTTTCTACCTATCAATATTGATCTCGATAAAATTAAAAAAAAAAAAAAAAAAATACATCCACCACATGCTACCTTAAACCAAAGACCAAGCCAGAAAAAGTTCAACAGAATGGGCTTAATAAGAAAAAAAAAAACAAAAAAGTCTACCGTACACATGCAAGAATGTGATTTATGATCAGGATGTGAATCAACCCAACCCCCTAACAAAGGAGATTCAGATCAGCTGAAATCCGAGATTCATGAACAGTAACTCTGAAATTTCTGAAATTCGAGATTCAGCCGTTCAATTTTTTCTGTGCACACATCTCGAAACAATTGGTTTTTCTGTGTATACATCTCGGAACAATTCAATGGCTGGATTCAGAATTTTAGAAATTTCAAGGTTATTGTTGATGATCTCGGATTTTACAGATTTGGATCCTAACAAAGGTGCAATTACAGAAATATAAGGAAGCAATTTGTTAAATGCGATCTTACATTAATTTGTGCCTTTCTTAGGTGTTGCATTCATAAAATATATCATGTAGACTTTTTTCAATTTTATTGATATGTTTATATTGAAATTTATAGAAACTAGAAAGATCATTGACTTAAGAACTCCTTTGTCAAATATGTTTCAATTTTTTTGACTTAATTGGATCAATATTTTTCTGAAATTTTTTATGGGTATAAAATGATCTGAACATATTTCATTAATACTAAAAATCCCAACACTAAATATATTGGTATGAATAAGTGCTCCTGTCAATAACGAAGGCTAACTATATTAATTAATTCTGTCGTTTTGTCAATGCTAAAGTTAAGAAAAGGCATAATGCAAAGTGTATTGGCCCTTTTTGAACTTTTAATGGAAGTGGAAAAGTTCTCTGATGCACATCAGATCAGGAATTTTTTTTATAAACCATAATTAAAAAATATATTTTTATGAAACTAACATGATTACTTTTTTTTTTTTTACAAAAATCATAAGAACCGAAATGTCATTTGGTCCGGAATAAAAAAAAATAACGGACCGAAATGACATTTCGGTTCTTATGATTTTTGTAAAAAAAAAATAATAATCATGTTGATTTGGTAAAAAAAAAAAAAATTTAGTTATGGTTTATAAAAAAATTCTCAGATCAGGCTCAAGAAAGCTAAGAAGAAAAAAAAATTGGATTTTGTTTGAAGAGCTTTAATTTGAACAAAATTTATTCAAAGTCGAGTTTAAAATGTTTGATCTGTGTTGAGATTTGTGTGAACGAATTTAAATTTTAATACAAATTTCGTAGTCTCTATCCATCATTTCAAAAAACAAAAAAACAATTAGTTATTCCTCAAATAATATAAAAATTAACCTTTTAATTTAATCACGGTTGTGAAATATTTTTTTTTGAGAAATTAGGTTGTGAAATATTTTGTTTCTCAATATATTGCATCTCATACAAAACATCACATATTTTAGCAAAAAGCAATATCGATGTATTGGAATTTTGTTGGTCAGCTCAGTTGTTAATTAGTCGGACCAGCATAATAATAACAAAATGATTTTCTACACATTTAATTTTGTCCGTTCATTAAATTTCAGGAGGGCGAGATAGAGTGTTGGTGTTTGCACGAAAATTTTATATATAATTTCAAGTAAAATGTAATAGATACGGTAAATTGATAGGATGAAAATTCTATACAGTACTTAACCTATATAGTTTGAAAGTCTGCCTCCGCTCCTGAGTGTTTGGTGGAATTTTTTTTATAAACCATAATTAAAATTTTGTTTTTTACGAAACCAACATGATTACTTTTTTTTTTTACAAAAATCATAAGAACCGAAATGCCATTTCGGTCCGTTATTTTTTTTTATTCCGGACCGAAATGGTATTTTGGTCCGGTTCCCTTTTTGGATTTTCTGTGGTACTGGTTTCACAAGTTTTCATATGAGCCGCCACAGAAAATTCAAAAAGAAAACCGGATTGAAATGCCATTTCGGTCTGGAATAAAAAAAAAAACAGACCGAAATGACATTTCGGTTCTTATGATTTTTGTAAAAAAAAAAAAAGTAATCATGTTGGTTTGGTAATTTTTTTTTTAATTATGGTTTATAAAAAAAATTCTGTTTGGTGACTTACCGCCGCCGTCACCAGCGCACATAGGTCGCCAAAATTCTCTAGTATTAATTGCTTCAAATATTGCGTCACCCACGCGCCTTGAATGAAATCCATTCCCAAATTAATTTGTTCCCCTAATTAAATCAAAAGGAAAAATAGAGGAACAAGGAATCCTCCTGTACCAGAGTGCTTTGCATCAACCCTGCCATAGGGACCTGGTATTTTTATTTTGGGGCAATTTCATGTATCCCCCTCAAAAACTTCTATATTACGTATTTCCCCCTCTAAAATTTGAAATTACATATTTTCCCTTCTAAACTTTCCAAACTCACAAATTTACCCATTTAATCAATAAAATATATTTAATATATTTAAAAATACTTAATAATATTATTTCGGATTCTAAATTTTTTTCAGACCATTATACCCCTTCCTCCTTCCAATCTCGTTCTTTCTTTTCAATTCATGTGCGTCTCACACTGTCCCCACCTATGGATCAGAGCAATGCGGCGAGCTCCAGCTGCATCAGGCTGCCGCACCATCCATGTCGAATCGGCGAAAGATGTCACGCAGCTGCTTCAATCCATAGGTGGGGACGGTGTGAGACGCTCATGAATTGAAGAGAAAGAATGAGATTGGAAGGAGGAAGGGGTATAATAGTCTGAAAAAAATTTAGAATCCGAAATAATATTATTTAAGTATTTTTAAATATATTAAATATATTTTATTGATTAAATGGGTAAATTTGTGAGTTTGGAAAGTTTAGAAGGGGAAATATGTAATTTCAAATTTTAGAGGGGGATATACGTAATATTGAAGTTTTTGAGGGGGATATATGAAATTCCCCCTTTTATTTTATTTAAAAAACTGCCATATGCTGATATGCACACTGCATGCCACCATCACCACAAAAGGCACTATGGTAAGAACCAATCACATATATCCTATTCCTACCCCCATGCTATATATACCCTCTTCCGCCTACCTCCTTTCTCCATGCTTCATAGTTCATACTTCATACATACTAAGTTAAACACAGAGTTAGAGAGAGAGAGAGAGAGTTATACCCAGACCTTTAGACCTTTGTTAATAATAATACATACTAAAGAGATGATATCGGGAGCAAATCTTTACGCAGTAGCGAAGGCCATGGCGCCGCTATACACGGCCATGGCACTTGGCTACATCTCAGTCAAATACCTACGAGCATTTACGCCTGATCAATGCGCAGGTATCAACCATTTTGTGGCGTTATATGCTCTTCCTCTCCTTATCTTTCGCATGGTTGCCTCAAACAACCCGTACAAAATGTCTGGCCGACTACTCGCAGCCGACACGCTCCAAAAAATCATCATTCTGGTAGTACTCTTTGCATGGGCCTACTGGGCCAACAAACGCCAGAAGAAATCGCCTTGTTCTGCTTCTTCGTCGACGCCTCTTCAGTGGGTCGTGACGATATTTTCACTTGCATCTTTACCGAACACGATTATTATGGGCGTGCCGCTTCTTGGTGGCATGTATGGTAGCATGTCGGCGAGTCTGATGGCGCAAATTGTGGTGCTCCAATTCTGCATATGGTACAACCTTATTATCTTTCTCTATGAGTATATGGCTGCAAAGCGAGCTGTTCTTGCTAAGGGTCACCAAGTTCTACCAGCAGTTGCGACGAAAACAGACGGTACAATCAAAGTGGCAATGCAAGATCAGAAAGAAAATTCAACTGAGATGACACAACCTCAGCAGGAAGTTTGTGTAACCATCACAGAAGCCGCCGAAGTGGACGGGTCTGAATCGGAAAAATCAGAGGCTGAGACAAAAGAAACAGCAACTGAGATTCCTAAGACAGTTGTCCCAGTAATAAAAGCAAAAGTACCTGACCAACCTGTACCAGAAGAGCGGCCTGAACCAACCGTGGCTGTGAAGGTGGTGGCGAGGATGGCAATGAAGAAGCTTTTGAAGATACCGAACACTCATGCGAGCTTTCTCGGTCTTATCTGGTCTCTCATGGCTTCTAAGTAAGTAGAATTACTATTCAATTGTTATTTTTTCTTACTATGTGTGAAAGCAAGTTAAGAATTAATTGGTTCCATTATTAGAAGGTAAGTAATTTTAATAAATACTATCATTAAGGAAAAATTGGTTATTTGCCACTCCAAAACCTTCTAATTATAACAATGTCATCCCAAAATTTGAAATTGTAAAAATGCCACTCTAAACTTCATTAATTTCTAATTTTGTCATTGATACTGTATTCTTATATTATTTTTATTAAAAATTAACTGAAGAGTACTGTTTTGGTCATACCGCCCGTACCCCATGAATGGCAAAAATAGAAATACGTATACCAAAATAGTATTTTTCAGTTAATTTTTAATAAAAATAGTATAAGAATACAATATAAATGGCAAAATTAGGAATTAGTGAAGTTTAGAGTGGCATTTTTACAATTTCAAATTTCGGAATGACATTTTTACAATTAGAAAGTTTTGGAGTAGCAAATAATCAATTTTCTCAATCATTAAATAGCTTTGACAAAAGACAGAGAATCTTTTTTGCAAGAATATATTCAAACTCCCATCATAAATATATTAAATTAAATCTCAAATGGCAATCTTTTAAATATTCAAATCCCAAAGTGGGTAAAGTATGTAAACAAAAAAAATAAAAGGCTTCCATATATTCCTTGTGTCAACTTTTGCAAGCACTTGATGGCCATCAAATGGATGTCAAAATCTCAATATGTGTTTATACTCACTTAATTGAGATGATAAAGAACATATGGTTCGGATTCTGATGCTTCAAATTTGAGTTAAAAGTTACCAAGGTCTCAAAACACATTTTGTGCTAGTAATAAAATTAAATGGCCCAAAAATATTTTTTTTCTGGCAAGCTACTAAAGCAAAAGAAGGCCTCCAAAACATAATCAGTTATCATTACATCTAGTAAATGATTAATTAAAAGTCAATTCCATGAATCATATTATAGAAACATGTATATTGAGAACCAACTTAGCTAAATTTCTTATTTACCTTTTCTACTAACCTAATTAAGAAACCTGATGTAAATGATATAATTTGCAGGGTCGGTATTAAACTGCCAGTTATTGTGGATGATTCATTGGCCATCATTTCTACCACGGCTGTTGGGTTAAGCATGTTTACTGCTGGTGCGTAATATTTTATTTCCAACATTGCTGTTTGCTATGTGTGTGTGTGTGTGCTGCTAATAAATTTGTATTTTGTTGTTTGACAGGTACATTCTTAGCACGGCAAAGCAGATTCATCCCATGTGGTTATTCCAAGGCTATCCTTTCAATACTCATAAGATTTATCGTAGGCCCAATTCTAATGGCATTGACATCTCTTGCTATGGGCTTGCATGGTACTCTCCTTGATATCGCTATTGTGCAGGTAAGAACAATTAAGAAATATTCTCTCTGTTTTTTTTTACATTTTCTTTTTCTAATTTGAGAGCTCTCTGTTTCTCCAGGCTGCTCTGCCCCTAGCTGTGAGTTCTTTTGTTTATGCTGAAGAATACAAGTTGCATGCAGATATCATGAGCACAGGGTATCTATTTTAAATTAGTTACACATATTCTATCATTCACTTAACAGTTTTATTTTTGGGAAATCAAATTAATTTGTTGCCTTAATTTTTTAGGATAATCATCGGCAACTTCTTATCGCTGCCGTTCACGATTCTCTACTACATTTTGACAGGACTATAAGAAGGATTCAGATCAGTTGAAATCCGAGATCTATGAACAGTAACCCTGAAATTCCTGAAATCCGAGATCCAGCCGTCCAACTTTTTCTGTGCACGCATCTCGAAACAACTCAATGGTTGGATTCGGAATTTCAGAAATTTCAGGGTTACTGTTGTTAATCTCGGATTTTAGCAGATTTGGATCCCTATAAGAAAGTTCACAATGATGGATGAAATTGATAGAGCTCCTTATAAACACCTTTTATTTTCACTTGTGATTTATTTTACATTAGTTTTATATATAGGTGCTTGGAAACATAACCTAAATTGGAAATTTGGAACATATAATTGAAGAATGTATGTTCAACATGTTCTAAAAGCAAATGTTGATAGGTCTTAAAGTGGCCACATTCTTTGCTTCTGCTAGTGCACAGTTAATTTGTAACATCATTATATCAGGAATTGATGGTTACTAAGTAAAGAACTTAGTCTTTTGCAATAATAAAATGATGAAAATTATTATTTGCGTATAATCAATTAATCTTTAATCTTATGCAAAATGCACCTCCGAAACGCTTCTGTTGTTGCATGTTGGGCCACCGTCTTGAGCCCAAAAAACTTAATTTGGACTCATATAAAATTGGAGCTGTAAAGCATGACCAAATCTTCGTACCTTATCATGCTTCATATTTTATATCTTCGTTTTCAAAGTCCAAACTGTTAATCTGAACCGCTCAACATGATATCCATACTAAAATATATTTGGGGATCAAATTTTATAATTTTTGAAATTTTTTTACTATTTTTGTTAAGATAAATACAAAATTACTGTTTTTGGACCGTTCAAAAAACAGTGATTTTCTACCCATCTTCAAAAATAGCAAAAAAAATTTTCAAAAATTATAAAATTTCATCCCCAACTATATTTTAGTATGGATATCATGTTGAACGGTTCTGATCGACGATTTAGACTTTGAAAATGAAAATATAAAATATGAGATATGATGAAATATGAAAGGCATGAGGCATTGGAACCCTCCTTATCAATAAAATTATCATATTTAATTTGTTAGGTTATAACTATGAAGGTCAGTAATACAAAATTTTCATATTTTTATGAAAACTCCTGTAAAAAAGATATTCAAGAAAATTATATTATTCTTTTTAAAAGACTCGTTATCAATACTAAATTAAATTTTGATAATAGTTATTGATATTTATTTGATAAATTATAATAATATATAGAGTAGAACTAGGGTGTTCCTAAGCTCACCAAACTCTCCGTGAGCTAGACTCTAAAACCTATCGAATTGACTTCAAACGATATTTTCAAACCGTTAGATGTTCAATCTATATTAAAATGTGCTTGGAGACCAAATTTTACATTTTTGGAATTTTACATATTCTAATAATTAACATATAATGAAATTTACGAAAATAAAAAAAATTATACAATGTAATTCTAAAAGATGGTAAAAATAATTAATATATAGTATCCAACATTGTAAAAACAAATTATAAAGAAAAACAGAAAATGCAATAATTAAACAAAATGTTAAGAGGAATTCTCAATTAAAAAAGAAGAGAAATAGTGAGATACTTTACCCAATCCCATTTTTATAATTTACGAACTGCCGAACAGATTTGGAAAGAAATTCCCATTTGCGTAATTGGGTTAGAAGTCCCACAATTTTCCATGTCTTGGGTTGAAAACAAACAGGCCATGAGAAATCTGATATAGCTATTCGTCGAGTCCTAATCTGTACATTAAAACCGAAATTTTTATTAATATTAAAAAATATATTAAATTTCAAAATCTACATCTCACTCGGTGGAATTTCAAAATCTGTTCAAATCGCAAATTTTTTTTGTGGAAATTCAGTCTAATACCGCAAAATAATTTTGCGGGTTTCGGAATTCCAAAACCGCAAATTTATATTGCGGTTTTAAGTTTTTTTTAAATTAAATAGAAAATGTTATAATTTTTTTATTTTTAGAAATATTTATATATTTCTTTGAAAATAGATGGAATACTATATAATTTGAGAGTAGGGTAAAATGCCTCATCGGTTTTGCGCCTCATCATGCCCCAACATCATTATCTCTATTTTCAAAGTCTAAATAATCGATCCGAACCGTTCAACAAGATCTTCATACTAAAATATGCTTGGATAACAAATTTTAGAAAATTTTGTCACTGAATTGTCGGAGAAACTTTTTGTTTTTTTTTTTTAAATAGAAGAATCCAAATATTTTATGTATTTACCTAGAAGTGATTTTTGAACCGGGATCAATAACTCAGATTCAAAATATTTTTATTTTTTCCAATAACACACAAAGAAATATTTTAATTTTTCTTACAGTCGCAAAAAATCCGGCCTGAAAAATATTGATCTGGATTATTTGTCGATGTCTTTCTAATAAATCAAATTATATAGTATTTCATCTATTTTCAAAAAAAAATTTATAATATTTCAATACAAAAAAATAAATAAATTATAACATTTTTTGTTTAATTAAAAAAAAACTTAAAACCGCAATATAAATTTGCGGTGCGGTTTGAGATGCCTAAAACCGTGGAATAATTTTGTGGTAATTCGGCCTAAAACTGTAAAATAAATCTGCGGTTTAGACAATTTTCGAAATCTTTATCAAATAGGGTGTAGATTTTGAAATTTATTATTTATTTTGAATATTAATAAAAATTTCGGAACATAAAATCCACGACCACCAGATATCATTGAATTTCTAAACCTGATAGCCACTATCAGGGCTTCAAAAAAAGATATCATTGAATTTCTAACATGACCATAATTATTGTCAAGCCAAGAAGGTACTTAGCCCCTTCAAATTTAAAATTGAATTGTTTTTTTTAAGGGTTAATGTTTTATATGGTTTTCTCGTTAAATAATAAATACTAAATGTGTGTAGTTTATTGATTAGAATTTTATTTTGTGATAATGAAAATTAGAATTTAAACTCTAAAGTGCCACACTCATTATGTATATTATAAATAGGGCTAAAATGTCTTATTGTTTTTGTGCCATAATAATTACCATGAGTAGGGTTAAAATACATCATTGTTTTTTGTGCTCCAATTATGCCTCACATCCACATCTTTGTTTTTAAAGTTCGAACAGTCGATAAAATCATTCAACATGATCTCTTCTTTATATTTTATACTTTTTAGAAAAATTTTACTATTATTTTAGATTGGTATAATATTGATATTCTTAGATGGTCCACAATCCAGTGATTTTGTACCTGTCTAAAATTGGTAAAAAAAATTGATATCCAAGTTAGGGGGGTGTAGATTTTAACAGCAAATTTTTTGCTCAAAGCAGCGAGGAGGTGAGAATATTGAGCAAAAATCACTTGATTGTGGAACATCCAAGAATATCACTGGAGATCATGTTGAACGGTTCGGATCGACCGTTAGGATTTTGAAAACTCAAATATTGAGCCGTAGCACGGAGGTCCTCTATGCTACACGTAGCACCGTAACCAACTTCTATATATATATTGAGGAGGGCTCAAATGCCCCAATGCTTCATGCCCTAATCGTACCCAACATCTTTATTTTTTATTTCAAAGTCCAAACAAAAGATCTGAACTGTTCAACATGATATTCACGTTAAAATATGCTTAGAGATCAAATTTTATATTTTTTGGAAATTTTTTACTATTTTTTAAGATATATACAAAATCAATGTTTTTCATAAAACTGTGGACCATCTAAAAATAGTGATTTTGTACCTGTTTTAAAAAATAGTAAAAAAAACTCCAATAAATATACAATTTGATCTATAAGCACATTTAACGTGGATATTATGCTTTGGGAAAGAGAGAGATAAGCTATCATGCTTTGAGAAGTAAGAAGGTGTTTTACTTTATGCTCATATCTCTATTTTCAAAGTTTAAACAGTTGATTTGAACATTCTAACATGATCTTCATATTAAAATGTGCTTGGAAACCAAATTTTTCATTTTTTTTCATTTTTTTTAATTTTTTTATTATTTGTTTAGAATTTTTGAAAATCACAGCTTTTCATTAAAATAAAATAATAATAATAAATTCAGAAAAACAATGTTTTTCAAAAATTCTAAAAAAATAGTAAAAAATTTCCAAAAAATATAAAATTTGGTTTCCATGTAGATTTCAATATGAAGATCATGTTTATAAGTTCGAATTGACTATTTGAACTTTGGAAATAAAGATATGAGCGGGAAGTAAAACACCATCTTTACTTCCCAAAGCATTGTAGCATCACTCTATATATATAGTTTGCAGATACAGATGCGGATGCAGATACGGTTTTAATTTCGAAAACAGATATAAATAATTATCCATATCCTTAAATTTTAATTAGACGAATATCCATTAACCCAATAATATTTTCCCCGAAACCACCCCTCCCACTTTTCTCGGTCAAGTGTATTAAAATGGAAAGCGCCTATTGATAATTTCAAATGTAGAAAGTTCGTTTTTTTTTTTTTTTTGCTGAAACTTCAGATCTCAGGAACATGAATGCTTTGGTTTCAATTAAACTTTTTTACAAGAAAGAAAGAGGAAAAATAAATTTCATTTTCAGAACCTACGTGAGATCATACTCTCATCTGCATATATGTACAGAACAAGAATAACCAGAATAGTCAAATCAAGAATAGCTATTATTTGTCTTATTAGAATAGCCAAATTTCAAAATTCTTAGGAATAACCTGTTCTAATAAGACAAAAAGTTTGAATTCTCTAATCTAGCTATTCTAATCCAACCAAACACCGAATAGGCTATTCCGAATAGCCTAACCCTAAGAATAACTTATTTTCAATCCAACCAAACATACCCTACAGTTCCAAAAAAAAATCTATGGCATGCTACAATTTTCGATTGCTAGATCTTTAGGTAAATCATTATTATATCATGAATAAAAAAATGAGATATTATTCTTGTATTCGTATTTTATATCTCAAAAAGATTTTTAATTGATGTACTAGTTGTTTATATTTGAATTTACCTGTGTTTATATTTCGTATGTAAATTATACTTTGTAATGAAAAAATAAATTTAACATTAGAAAAATTATTTTGTTGTCCGGATTATATCTGTATTTTATGTATTTGTTCTAATGAGAAAAATAATAGTTGAAAATATGTTAATTATTTTACAATATATAAATTAGGTATCTGAATTATATCTATATTTATATCAATATTTGTATTTGTTTATATCCGATCCAATTTTGATCCGTAACTCGATAGTTAACTCGCTGTTAATTATGCTACGAAAGGACGCGTGCCGTAAATAATTATAATACAAACTGCAACATAAAATAATATTTTCTTCACTTGGTTGTTGTCCCCAATCCATGGGGTCCAAAGAGGAACCTGGGCACCGCAGATACAGGACAGCAACTGACATGTGGTCCCCGTCGTGTTGGTCCCAACGCACAGTGATTTTGCGAGTATATTCCACTGTGTACCTGGGACACAGCTCTTCCCAGCTCCTAATTTACTGGAATGAGAGTAGGTCCGATGCCCATCGGACCTACCTTGGTTCGATGGGTGTGATGACCATCCGATTTGCATCAAGATTCGTGTTGGTCCCAACGCACATTGATTTTGCGAGTATATAGTCTATATTCCACTGTGTACCTGGGACACAGCTCTTCCCAGCTCCTAATTTACTGAGCACACCAGATACCTGACTCAGTAGAACATGGATCCTTGATCTACATCTATCTCAGTGGGACCACCAAGTCAGAGACTAATATGTCCCAAAGAACGGATCCGCAGATCCTATCTCCACTTTCTTTCCCATTTTAATTCCTCATCTGCACTGTCCAAAACCAGATACCCCCGTAAGATCGAATTCCGATAATAGAAAGGAAAATAAAAAGAAAAGGGAAGTTAAGGCACAAATCGGGTTTTCCTATTTCCATGGCGGCTAAGGCGGAGGAACCTCTCGCCACCGCCGCTGATCCGTCTCCGTCGACCGGGACGCTACTACGAAGAGCATCCCCAGATGACAGGGAGGAAGATCAGCAGTCACGTGACTCGAAGCGCCGGCGCACGTGCGTGGCAGCACTGGAGAACCTAGAAACAGAGAAAGAGGATAGCTTGGATTCCTTTTCTTTTGAGGCGAGAAGTGTTGCTCCGATCGAGACTACCCCAAAATTCGGTTCCTTCAATCCCGTGCTCTTGATGGAGACGACGATCGTCGAATCAGCGGAGGCGCCGACCCCCGACAACGTGTCGGATGGGTCTCCGGCGGAAGCGGAAGCGGGCTCTGGGACTGAGGGAGAGGCGGAGGGAGAGGAGGAAGGAGGCGCTTCTCAGGGTAAAAATGGAAATTCAGATTGTAGCGAGACAGAGTAATCGACTATAGATTGGATGACCAATGACGAAATTTTAATATAGAGAGGGCTAATTCGAAGTTAGCATACACTGTTTTTTCTCTTTCTTCCGGTTTCTCTCTCGCGGTTCTTTTTTGGATGTATGATTTATTAGAAGTGAGATAAATTTAATAAAAATATTGTAAATTTTTCTTTTCTTCTCTATTATTAAGAAAAATGTCCTATCCATATGTCACCTTGTAATTGACTAATTCAGAAATTGTGAATTGTGCGTTAGCAAACTGATGTTATATCAGTTTGTAGTGTTGAACCCATTTAGATTTTAGCTACAGTGATTTATAAAGTAAAACCTATGTTTTACTTCACGATGTATCTTTGTTTTCTAAGTTCAGATATTCCATTCAACATGATGTCTATATTAAAATGTGTTTGGAAACAAAAAAATTCACTTTTCCACTAACCTTAAAAAAAATTAAAATAGATAAAAAAATCACCACTTCTTTTTCTTGTGGTCCAGAATTTTCTGAATTTAATGAATTTTTTATCTATCTTAAAAAAATATTTTTTTTAATAAAATATAAAACTTGGTCTCCAAGTACAATTTAATATAGATATCATATGGAACAGCTCAGATTAACAGTTTGAACTTTGCAAATGAAGATATGAGTGTTAAGTAAAACATGACCCTTACTTCGTAAAGCACAATAGCCCAACTCATTTATTTAAAAATCAAATGGCAATATCGTATGTAGATAATAATTGAGTATAACAATCTACAAGACATTCTTTTATTTATATATTGTTTCATGATGGCTGAAGTTCAATAACGGAAAATCATATAAAAATTGAAATAAACAATAAGTAATGGAACCTTATTTAAAGCACGCTCAACAATAAAATGTATTCTACACGAACATAGTTTTCAGGAACTCAACTTTATATGTATATTTCTTCAAAAATATCTCAAAAACATCAAAATCGGGATGATCGAGCTTCATCTGTGGTGTCTTGGTTGAAAGAGGTTCCAGCTGGAGAAAGAGGCTCTTTGTACCATTCATTCTCTTGGCGTGTGAGGAAGCAAGCACCTAATGACAAATAAATCATAAATTCACAAAATAAGAACCCATTTGAAAAAAAAAAAAATGTAATGTTTGTTACCTGATACAAAGACATCCTTATAATCATCTTCATCATAGACAAATGCAGGAGGATCAAGAGAACCGACTCCTATAATTGTGCTTCCACTGCAATTTTATATAACTCAATCAGAGGCAAAGTTTTAGCTAAAGAAAATGCAATTGAGTCCCAATTTGTAATTACTAGTACCTTCCTGACATGAAAACAGCTTGATAGTCACCCCGGCTAGCTGCAATAATGCGCTTTTTCAACTTCTTCAGAGATGGCAATACTTCAAAAGCCGGCGGCTCTGACAGATGGAATATAAATCATTACTAAATACACAATTTGATATGATAAGAGAGGAGGTGAAGAGAAATGCATGCCTTAAGTTTTTTACCTAAGTCGTTGATGCATACATCTTGAGAAATACCATTTTGGGTAATTTGTTTAAGTAATATTGATGGGTCAGTCGAACTTGTCTGCTCTAGCCGAAGGCGCTGCACAACATATTAGCGTTTCCTCAGATTAACATATATTAGGCCTTCCTCAGATTAAAATATTTGTGAGGGCACGTTAGCAAATACACAACACTAAATTATTTCATTACCTTGTAGACTTCGGCAGTCGAGCATTCCTCTTTTGGCTTTATGAGAACCATTGGGAGGTCAGTGGGCAAGGGACGTGGAATGTCTTCAACAACCTACCACAAGAAACACCAAAAATAACCTCCCTTGGTGACATTATGCAGTACCAAAGTTACAGTATAAAATGTATAATAAACACCCAAAAAAATACAATACTTTTTAATTTTTTTGCTTGTTCGCTGCCAAATTGAAACAAATTCAGTCCTTTGTCTCTAATAGGGTTTATATATATGACATCAGCTTATTTTATGCAATACCAAGCTGGCAATAACTTTCCAATTTAAGTGAGTCATTTGTCTAATATTCATCCATCCCAAAGTGAAATACCCAAAATACCCTACTTAATCAATAGGGGTACATTTTCATATTTACAAGATGAGATGTAGTAACATACCTCTCCTCGTCCAGTGCAGTAGGCTGCCCCATGGGAAAAGAAAAAGGGAATATCAGACCCAATTTCAGCAGACCATTCCTGTAAGTCATCTTCTGAGGCAATGCAGCCACTGAACTGATTTGCTGCCCAAAGTGCAGTTGCGGCATTGCTACTTCCACCTCCAAGACCCGCACCAGTTGGTACCTTTTTATCGAGATGGATCTATATACAAACATTCAAAGTAAACGAGTGCATAAAATACTTTCAATGAATGAAATCCATGTGGTTTCATGTCATGTTTTCTCCATTTTGACCTTTAAGTCATTAGCTGTATAATGAAGGATTATTGGGAGCTAAAAATCTATTTCCTCCAACAGCATAAAAAAAAACTGAAAGACAATAGGGTTTTGATTATGTGAAGAGATCTATTATCAATATGAACCAATATTATCCCTTGATACAAACAACTCAACGATAAAGTAATTGTTACCCAGAAAAAGTTATCTGTCCCAGTTTTCTTGCGATAGAGATTAAGTGCCTTGATTATCTGCATATCCAAGAGGTTAAAAATGAGACGAATATACATATGTATTACATTGAGGAAGAAAAACAACATGTCAAAATGTCAAAAAAAAAAAAAACAGTTTACCAAATTTCTCTCATCTAGTGGAACACCTGGCACATTTGTTGATAAACGATCCTTCGTCTTGGTTGGAGATAAAGAGAACTTGACAGTATCTCCTAAACTTACTACCTAAAAGGAAGAATTTAAGTGCACAACTAAAAAGACAAAGCTAAAACAACTTGTAAAGTGATGATTTAATGATTATCATTTGGCTTTTGTTCATGGAGCAAATGAGAAGCGGGTAGATGTAAGTGATCAAGACCTTATGAACAGTAATAATTCATTGAAAATCCACTTTTGGTACTTGTTTATAGCACTAATAGTTCAGTTTGCCATTTTTTTCGTTCTTTTTTTTATAATTAATTATATTCAGGCACCATTACATGTTGAAGATAAATTGAGGCAAAATTGACCCCATTTTAACGTTTTTTTTTTAAAATTAGTTGGCACATAGCCAACCAACAAATTTTATCAAAACGAAAATTCGATTACATGGATAAAAATAGGAAACCTGGCAAACTGTAACAGCAATCTGTTCTATCCTAACCCCATTTCAAGCTTTAGTGAAGAACTAAGAGTTAATTGGTGGAACTTTGGGCTAAACCATGGATTAATCAATATTTGCAATCAAACATTTCAGAGAATATAACAGTAACAGAAAATGAACTTCTGTAATTAATGACAGGTTGCAGCAAAATTGCTGAACAGACTCCGTCATCAAAGAATAATATTGCATTAATTTCTTCCAAACATTTGATTGTAATTTTATTAAAGAAAGGGTAAAGCAACTGCTTACATGAAAAAGGGAAGCCAAATCATGATAACCATCTACTCTCTTGCCTGTTATCCGCAAAAACACATTGATCTAAACAAGAAAAGACAAACTTCAATTCACATAATAATTTTTTATCTTCTTTACATACATTATACTCAGTTTAACACTGAATTGTGGAAATGGGACCGGATATGGAACACATGTCTATATGGTTTCTAGCTTCCCCTAATTTTTTTGAAAATAGTTGAGAAATCCACCTGTTTCATAGTTTCATAAGAAACTAAATAAAGTTCTGACAAACTAAATAGGTATCAAGCAATGATACCAACAAACTATTGTAATTAGTGACCGAAAAGCTAAACTTTACCGACCTTCATACCCCTTATACCATCACTGGTACAAGTACCACAAGTGGTACCATTATCCTAACATAAAAACATTCCCTACTACTCTCAGAAGTCAAACCTATGGGTCTA
The DNA here is from genome assembly GCA_025461125.1 of Carex kokanica. Taxonomy (NCBI): domain Eukaryota; kingdom Viridiplantae; phylum Streptophyta; class Magnoliopsida; order Poales; family Cyperaceae; genus Carex; species Carex kokanica. The sequence continues at coordinate 267,839 of JAJGRX010000531.1, forward strand.
ATTATCTAGATCAATTGCCAAATTATGTTAAAATTACTTATTTATCTTATAAAAAATATATATATCCTTTTACCTTGCAAGGTGAGAAAAGAGTAAGCCTTGAGAGCCCAGCAGTTTTATCCACCTCATCAGCTAATTTATTTATCTTATCTTCTATATCATATACAAACTGAACAAAAAGAAAACAATAAAACACACAAGAAAAGGGCGGAAAGGGAAAAAAACAATAAGCAACCATTTTTTCCCCTAAAATTTGACTGGGTACCTCGACTTGCCTTCTTTCCGACCCAGAGGCAGCAATTTTGAGAAACGGCTTACTTCTAAAACGGGTATGCGGGCGCAGGAACAGACACCTGTCAGGCGAATTTGAGCGTTTAGTGGAGACCTGGAGCGAAGAGGGGAAGAGATGGTGAGAGAGGAGCTGAGAAGAGGCCATTTTTCAAAACACTGTACTGGTGTGGTTTTCCCATTTTTGACAATTGAAAATCTTTAGTAAGCGTTTCAGTTGAGTTGGGTACTTGGGTTGGGTTGAATTCATATAATCTAAAGTAACCCAAACTTTGAGTTTAGATTCGAACCGTCAGATCTGTTTTGGAACGATGTTGAAGGGTATCGTGTATCCCACTGCGGGCCGAATTGGCCCAGATTCTGATCAGACGGTCTGGATATAAACTCAAAATTTAAGATACTTCAGAGGATTGGATTGGTGGAGTCTTTGAGTTTTCAATTTTTCTGTAGCTTTCTCTCAAAAAAAAAATTAAGCTATCCCGGACTTTTGACTGTTGACTGAGAGCCTGTTGAATGTTCGTTTATAGGTTTTCATTTTCTTGGGAACTAACATTTTCTATTCGTAGCCTGAATGTAGAGCCATTGATATGTAAGAATTAAAGTAGTGATGATTGCACATTTATCTGCACTATTTATTAGTACTTTTGACGTGCTTATATTTTTTCCAAAAAATATTTATAATTTCACTAAAATGTATTTACATTATATAATACTGAAAATAAACATGTTCAATTTAAATATTTAATGATTAAATTGACAAGAAAGGACCCAATACTTTGCTATTAATTCTACCGATGGCAGCTATTCAAACTAAATATTATAATAGAGAAGGGATCAAATTACACTTTTTTTGAGTGACACACTTTGACACCTTTCATTTTCAAAGTCTAAATAGTCGATCCAAACCGTTCAACATGATGGATATATTAAAATGTGCTTAGAGATCAAATGTTACATTTTTTGAATTTTTTTACTATTTATTAAGATGGTTACAAAATCATTGTTTTCAGACCATTGAAAAACGGTGTCATGATGTGTCAAAAAAAAGGTGTAATTGGATCCCTCCTCATTATAATATTGGAATTTACAAAAATATTGCACCTACACTTAGGGGTGAAAACGGAGCGAATACAGAACGGACAGTGGTAAAACCATATCATATCCTTTTTAATTTTCCGGTCTTTTTAATTTTTTGGATACAAATCGGATATCAGCTGAATACAGATACGGATCGAATCGAATATTTATTAAAATAATATAAAAATACCAAAGTTTATAATATTTATCTAATTTTAATAGTAAATAACAATTTCATAATATAAATTAAAATATATAATATATATCTACTATTTTGATACGGATAATTGAAACATAAAACTATATTAGTATCCATATCCACACGGATATTCAGATATTGAATATCCATATCTAATTTTTCGAATACGGATCAAATACGGATCGGATATTATCCATACCGTTTTCACCCCTACCTACACTGCTTATTAACCACTAGTAATTATTTTCAATGTTTACTTTTTTTTTCAGAAAGAGCAAAAATATTGACCTACCGCTAGTAGAATCATCTGTAACAAAAACTGCAAATAGGCAGGGATCACAAAACTAAAGCATAACACAAAATAAGGTACCAATTTAAGCCCCTGCATTCATACAATATCTCAAACTAACAGTGATTCAGAAGTATTCATAAAAAAGTACCAAGGTAATATTTTCACCACATAAACCATAAGGTAACACATATTCAACATAAAACTCATCAAGCAATGTCTCATGCAGGAAGAACGCCCCCAAAAAAACAGATCACCAACTGTACGACCATTGTGAATTACCAGTACTGTTTGGGTCTTCATAAACCGAATAAGATCCACTTCGTGCAAACCTGCTTTGCTCAGAACCTGAATCTGAATTGGAAGCCCTGAAAGGCCAGAGAAACGACCATGTGCTACGCCTCGCTTGATTCTCCCCACTATTTCCACCACTACCAGTATTAGTATTATAACTATGGTAATTGCTCCTGCTGCTGCTGCTACTTCCAGTCGAGCCCTGTGCAGGCAGCTCCTTGCGACAGATTGGGCATGAGTTATGCCGAACCAACCAAGGTACAATACAGTCAGAATGATACAAATGCTTGCACGGCATTTCCCGTGCCTCGATCCCCAATTCAAATTTCTCCATACAAACTGCACAATGTGACTCGCTGCGCAGATGCCTATTATTTATTCTGACCAAAGGCACTGCGTCGATTGCAGAGCGTGAAGCTGGTGGGGGACCATGTCTATCATTGTTTAATAACAGCTGCTCAAACAACTGTTCCAGACTGGGTCCAAGGAAGCTATCGCCTATACTGGTGCGCCGTGGACCTAGTCCATAGACAACATATGGGCCATCAACACCCGATCTTGAACGGATATCAAAATCACTGTGCATCCCGGCCACACGTTGTCTCATCAAGGCCGAAAATACGTCCATGAAACCGAATGGAGAATTGGTGTTGGTGTATTGAGCTGATCCAGGTTGGATCAGGTCGAATGGGTCATTGATCGACCCAATTTCATTTAGCTCCTGGACAAACCCTTGGTTGCAAGTAGGGCAGGTGGGACCCTGTCCATTATCAGGCCGGATTGCCTCATGGCACACATAACACCAATGTGTATTTCTAGTTGACATTTTCCAAAGCCGCTAATTGATATTTTTAGCTCTAAAGAAGCCTACAACAAGCCTCCTTATCTTCAGGTCCCTTCACAAAAATACAAATGGACAATAAATAAATGTAATAAGGACTTTAGAGGATAATTGCGATCAAACATGTAATTTTTGGATGGATTTCATCCATAACACAATTTAAAGGGCATCCTGAAACTAAGTTTCCCTGTTTTATCGACTTACACCGTCGAAAACTTCAGCTTGAACACTTGAGGTTTGAAAAATAATTCCTAAGGGGGAAAGAATTTTTTTTTCTTATTCAAAAAATATGATCCTAAGGGGAAAGAATTAGTTAGAGTGGAAAAAACGTGCCGTGCCGTGATGTGACTAACACGCCGTGATTTTGATCTCGTGCCGTCCCGTGACCAAGTTAATTTTCACGTGCCGTGACCAAAATGTCAAGGGGTGGTCACGGCACGCGAATGGTCACGCCGTGCCTAAACGTGCCGTGACCATACGTGACTCGCGTGACCATTTAATTATAATTTAGGTTAGTTTATTCAAGATTCACCATTAAATCAATATCTAATGGTCCTAATTACACGTGACTTGCGTGACTACGTGCCGTGCCGTGCCAAAGTTTCAAAAGATGGACACGGCACGCGAATGGTCACGGCACGGGACACGCAAGTCACGGCACGTAACTGACACGCGTGCCGTGCCGTTCTGTGACGGAGCCGGCTCCGCCGTGCCATTTTTCCCACTCTAGAATTAGTGAAGTGCAAAATTCTAAAAGTTGTGAAGTTCAGAATTTGGGTATAATTTCTGATTGACTTGGTTGGAAATTACACGTAGACAGTGAAAATTACAGATATATCCAGATAACAAAATATCTATCCTTGAAAGAAAAAACCTCTTTAATTATTATTAAAAAAAATTCCAGAGATCACTTATAAAATAACACCTTTCCAAATTTCCAGCGTTCAAACCCTACAAACTAACATACATGTTGTCCCTGTTATAAGACTCTATAGATCCCACAATTTCATATAAAAAGGTTGAATTGTTGGTTCCTGACATCATAAAATGCAGATTCAAAAAATCCAGGAATAAAAACAATAATCAAGTCAGATTTACAAACAATAATATGCAGTGGCCTTAATTACTGCCTAAAGAAGAACCATGCAAACACATGCAACTCGAAATTGTAGAATAAAAAGTTAGGACTATGAGAAATTATTAACCTTTTAAGCAGAATTTGGAGAAGAGAAGAAGGCCTCTCGGTTCGAAGTGTGAGCTAAAAGCAGATAAGAAGGGGATGTGAAGCGAGAAAAGAATAGAATAATCTTTAATGCACGCAAAAATTCTACAAATGTTTACAAACTGCCACCAGTTTCCAGTTGCAACTCTCCACGTAGTCCATCTTAGATTCCGTGGAATACATTAGTGTGAAAGAAGCACTAGAAGAGGACAATTAATGTGAGAAATGAATGGAATTATGATGGAGGATTCCAGAAAAGTTATTCTATTCGCTACACGTGGCGTTGCGCCCGAATGATGTTAGGACTTTTAGATGTACATCGGACCGTCCAATCGTCAAGGTCACCGTTAGATGATAATCTGACGGCGCATACGGAGTTGGTCGCACTTAAGCATCGCCTTGATGGCTCAGTTAATTCAATGTTAATTGTGGCTCTTTAAATGTTGGGCCACTGGCCCTCGAAAATGGGGAGTTCGTATCCTCTGAGATATCTCATATTTTGCGTGACCGACGTGTCCGGTGCAGAATAGTGCAGGGCCAATATTATTTGAGCTTTGAGATTCGAGCAGAACGTATTTGAACAGTTGAGATTTTCCAATATGTCACGCAAAATGTGAGATATCTCAGAGGATGCGAATTCGAAAATGGGGCCGTGCTATTCCGAAACGAGATAGGAGTAGGTCCGATGGGCATCGGACCTACTTTTAGGTTCAATTAACTCTAGAACCGTACGATTAGCATTAAATCTGTGCGCACGTAAATTGATACAGACTCACACGGAATTTGATGTGTAGTTCACGAATCTTGATGCTGATCGGATGGTTATCACACCCATCAAATCAAAGTAGGTCCGATGGGCATCGGACCTACTCTGAATTCTTCAGAAACACATAAGAGTTGGGAGGATTAAAGAAAGTTGTTTGTCGCCTGTCGGCCGAAACTTTTTAATGCTCTCCGTATTTTAACAGAAATATTTTGTTACTGTAGATCATTAAGCATGTTGTATTTCCATCCGCCAACAGCCACACGAACCACACACCATATGCCGACATTTTTTTATTAAAATCTAAAGTTAAATAGAAATTAATAAATATATCTAACTTGGTTGGATTTTAATAAAAATGTTCAAATTGATCATTTAATGACTGATTCTCTATTTTTCTCAACCGGCCATTAAATGGCCGATCCTCATATTTTCTCGACCTCACACAAAAAATCTCATTTCTTAGTTGTGTTCACTACAAAATTAAATAAAGACATCCATATTTTTACTATTACATTAAATGTTTCCATTATCAACTTATAATGCAGTACTCACGGCAGTGTTGCCACAATGTCAACTATTTGCTGGCAAGGGTGTATCTACATTCACCGTACGGGTGCTAAGCCACCCCTATAATTTTAGAATTTTAGTTATATATATTGAAATTTTATTTTATTTTATTTTTTTTAGAATTTTTTATAGTCCAGCTCCACTCGTAAAATATCATATGTTCACTTGTAGTCTAATAGTTAGAGCATATTTTGTAGTTGTAGAGAGTTTAGGTTCAATTCTCACCAACAACATATTGTGCATTGTAAGGTTTATCACTCCCTATCATGATTTTCTAGTTCCGCCTCTGTTGTTGGGGTCATTATAGGCAGACAATGTTGCACATTTTTGCTTCACACACAACTTGTAAGAGAAATCACTAATGAAGTTGGAAGTTAGTTTGCCACTCATTATCGGAGATAGTGTGGAATTATGCTCAAAAAGTTTTTTTTTTTCTACATTAATTGCTTATGTTTTTCTCTATTTTTCGTTTTTTTTTTTCATGTAACTTGACACTATTTTTGAATTTCCTAGAACTCTTTAGTGTTGATATGTTAGATATAAAGACTTAATCTATTAGATATATAGACTTTTTTTTGCTTATTTATATTTAATAAAATTTTATAGTTTGCACTTTGAAATTCTCTTATTTCATATTCTAGGTATAAAGACTTTAATTTTGTTGAAATTTTAACTGTTAAGACTTGGTCAGAAGAAAATTATAAAATTTGATAGATTATTTAGTATATACTAGTATTGTGCCCGTACGTTGCAACGGAATATATAATAAGATAACAAATATAAACTTTCATACAAAATGATAAACTTTTCATAAAAAAAAAATAGAAATATATTCTAGATTTATCAAAGTAATATGTATAGAAATAATAAAGTGAACAAAAAAATGATTTGCATTGTGATCCGCCATACGAAAATTTCAATTGGAGAGTGAGAAATAAGGAAACTGAAAATTATATCGCTAAATTTTAGAGTACGTTTAATTTTAATTGTAACGCATAATGTGGCGGTATGTGTGGTGAGTATGTTTGTAGTTAAATTTAAACTTCTACATATAAAACAAATGCATTTAATCAAAATAAGATAGATTATGTGATTGGAGAGCTGAGATTAAATCTAAAAATTAATCTTTTAATCGTAGCCGTTGGCGGATCGGACATCCAACGTGCTTAATAATGGAATGGAGATAAAAACTTGGAACGAATATCTTAGTGTTGTTAACTTAGATATAAAGATTTGTACACATCTATGTGCCAACTGTAAAGACGCATCGATATTCAAGATCATGTGCGTTAGCAACCTTTTAGAAGGTGATCTCAATCAAAAGTCACTAGTTAGAGGATTTAACGAGGAATTGATATTGGGATGCTTAATTTTATCACGTCCCTTGAATAAAATAGGACAATATTTATGAAGGATAAATCTGATATAAATGCAAAAGATTTGTGTTAGCGATAAAAGTTAAAATTTGTGCTCTCAACTTTTCCCTTTATAATAAATTGTGTGCTTAACAACTTTTATTTGCTTGAGAATTGGTTTTTTGTCTAATAGCAAAAATAATACCTTTTGTGTAGGAGGTCGCAGGTTTACAATCAGAGAGAAAATCTCTTGTAAATATTAAATAATTGGGTGACTGGACCTTCAACTTTTATTCAAAAAAAAAAAACATTTTTGTTTGCATAACTAGTAAAATTGGATAGAGATTAGAGAGAGATAATTGGCATTCTTGTAAACATGTAAATGAGTACTAAATTAAATTTGAAATGTAGATAGTATTTCAAATTAGATTTGTACACTGTGCAATTTAGAACGAAAAGGTTCAGATTTACCTCGACCATCTAATATTCTAATTAAATCGTATTATTATACAATTGGTAAGCAGAGAAGCCGAACCCTATTGTAGGGCCTTTTCGGGCTTTCAAAATGTTCGGCCCATGAAAAGAAAGTTTAGCCCATTTAATAAAAATCACAGCCCAAAATCAGCATTCTTCTTCAATCGTCTTCTTCGCCATCACCCTTTCGTCGAACTCACCAGTATCAAACTGCCATTGCTGTAAGAGAAGTCTGTTTTGAGATGGATCAGAGAAAGGCGCTATTTCGCGCGAAGCTGAGAGAGTCGGAACAGAAGAAGGATAAGCGCATCGATTCTCCTCTAGTAAGGTACTCCATATTAGTACTGTAAGAGCTCGATTTTGTTTGTACCGAACGATTTCTCTCTTCAAAATTGGGTATCTCGTCGTCAAATTGCACATGCGCTTTAATAGATGCAGTAAATAGCTTTTATAATTTGATTTAAGTTCCTTCGCATTAGATTTGTGAAACAAAAATTGATTATTATTACCTTAGCTAACAGCTAGTTCTGTTGTAAGCTCAAACCAATTAGGAAGTGGTATCATTTGATACCCAATGGTATGGTACGTTCCTTTACTGTAATACTTCACCCCATAAACTCTTAATTATTACCATTCTTCAACCAGAACAATCATCCTTAGCTTTGTACAAACTAGGATTTACTAGGGGGGAGAAGGAGACACGAGACGGCTGTAACATTTTTCCCTTTTAATGATTAATTAAAAATTTACAGCTAGATTAGTTAACTGGTCTTATGCAACCAGAACTGATCTTGAAATCATATTGTTCAGGTATAATGAGCACGGCCAGCCTATTTGCAAAGTATGCAATATTACATTAAAATCAGATTCTATCTGGCCAGCACACCAAGTTTCTCGTAAGCATCATGAGGTATTATGTTTGTACTATGTGACATCTGACTATATTTTTTTTTCACATAGTATTCCCCAATTCCCATTGACCAATCGAAAGAAAAAATCATATATTTCTCACAGGCTATTGGAAATCTAAAAGCAGCTGCTGCTGAAGCAAAGAAGGGTAAAAGCATAAACCATGAACAACAGTCAAATATTCCTCAGAAATCACAAGTGGCTTCTACTCTACCAGCGAGCTTTTTTGACAGCAAGCAGGCAAACAAACAACTGAATGGTAGGGACAATTTGTGATATTTAAATGATACGCACTTTTTCTTGATTCTTGTACTTACAATTAACACTGGCACTTTTCCGAGACATTTTGTACACACCCAACTATATAATATGTTCAATGGAAATTGGAGAAGGTATATTTTGGTGAATATTGGCAAATTTGTTGTGCCTGTAACTAAAATTTCTTTTATGTCTTCAGTCAATCTGAAGTGAATTCTACAGAACCAAATTTGAATGTCAGTATGGAATTCGCATATGTTTGTTCTGAGCCAATTTAGAGCTGAAAATTAGTCGTTAGTTTTCAATACAAAAGGCTTGAGGTTTGGTAATTACAATTGAATATTGGGTTGTTCGTCCCTAACCAAAAACATAATATTTCCACTGCACATGACCTAATTAAAATCAATCTTTTTTCTTTTACATATAATCTGCAGATATCAACGGTGAATCTGTGAATTCTTCACATTCTATTGATGAGCCAATGCAAGTATCGGTCCCAGTGTCTTCCAACAAGAAAATAGATAAAAAGGCTGAAAATTCAGAATTTAAGGTACCAAAGAGCATTTTACCAGCTAAGAGAGCTCTACCTGGTAGCTTTTTTGACGATACCCAGGAAGAAGCCAAATTGACTGAGTCGAACAGAGTTGACCAACCAGTCAAACCCGAAAAGGGTGCCTTGCCCGAAGGTTTTTTTGATAACAAGGATGCTGATCTTCGTGCCCGTGGCATTGAACCCGTTAAAGTTGATATCAAGTACATATATCTTTCCCTTTGCTAATGAATATTAATCAGCACATATGAGTTGGTTTGTATCTAATGGAAACCTAATTTTGCAGCAATGCATACAAAGAATTCGAGAAGGAAATTCAAGACGACTTGCAAGAAGTTGACAACCGCCTTGAGGGAGAAGAGGTCAATTTTTGCATTACGTTCAATGGAAATTATAGTCTTAATTTTGTTACTCTTTGATATTTGGTAATAAAATGAAATTAGATTAGGAAACCACAAAATGGATGTAGGAAAACTGAAAAATTAATAATAGTCTGTCACCATTAACTGGTACTGCAATAAGTGAACTTGTATTGCTTGCATTTGTAATCGATTGCAGCTAACTCACTGAACTACTGGTATAGTTCAATACTGGTTGATGATAATGTGCAGTAAACAAAATGCCAAAAAACTGATTTCACTTTATAATTTCAGATTGATGCTGCTGAGGAACAGGAAGAATTCTTGACCTTAGAGCAAAGGTGACATAAAATAAACTCTTTTTTTTTTTCCTGCTAGATTTCTCAGTTCAAAAAAGACAAGTTTAGTAGGTTTAATATTCTTTCATATATGGTTTTATTATACAGGGAGTACAGAGAGAAGGTTGATTTGGTCAAACAGAAGCTGGCTGAGACCAAGGCGTCGCGTCTTGCTCGGGCAAAACAAAAGCCGGCATTCGACTCGAAAGAGTCATCGAGTGATGATTCTTCCAGTGATGACGGTGAAGATTTTTCAGTTGACTGGAGAGCTCAACACTTGTAAAAAGACTTATTGTCATTTTTTTTTCCAACCTTTGTTGCTTTTCTTCAAAATGTTTGATCCTGGTTTTAAATTTTGATTAGGATTGTTCTATGCTTAGTGTTTTGTATCAGACGTTTGATTTTAGAAATATAGTTCCCTTAAGAAATAGAAAGAAAAAAAATGCAAGGTAAACTGCACCAGCTATTGCTCAGCTCTAGAACTCACCTGTCTGGTGGTACAGCTAACTCGCAGTACGAAGTGCCAGTAGGATATTAAGCCATGCTGTGATTAACTGGTTTAATGCAATCATTTAGATGTGGTGCTTGCCTCTCAGGAGCAAGTATTCAGATATTCAGCTCTGTTTCAGCCTTTATGGAATAAATAGTTTAGTTAATGGTTAAATTAGTGATTATTGAATATTGTATTGTCGTAATGGGTAATAGGTATACTTGATTAATTATACGAGTCTAGGTTCTCGGTTTCAGATTTCTTATATAGTTCTTGTTACAAATAACCCTAGAAAGAGAAAGGCTTAAATTGGTGCCATTATTTGTTTAATTAATTGTACATGATACTAGCAGCCCAGACCAAAGTGGTGATGGGGGCCACTTAATACCAGCAGGTGAAAGTGCTGAGCCGGAGAGGGAGGGGGGAGGACGGAGGAGAGCGGGATGGGGATGGGGATGGGGAGGCAGAGTCAGGGCCGCAAGGGTGGAGTATACCCTAAGGTACTTGACTGTGTAGAATACCAATGGGGCCAAAATCAATTTGGTGCCTATTTGCAATTTAGAGAGGTTCACTTTCAGATTCATGCCAAATTAAAACTGATGACTTGGATCTCATTCGACCCGGTCAGGTATTGCACTGGATCTGTACTCAGGGTGGGGAGGATAGAGGGGTGTGGCGTCATTACCAGGGAAAGAGATGACAGAAATTTAATAGAAGGTAAGTTAGAAACTTGTATAACTAGCGAAAGAAATATGCAACATGTCAATTTTAACCGAAGGAGCTGATTTACTAAAAAAAATGGTAGAAATTTAGAGGCGAAGGGATTTTGCACGGCGGCAAGGCGGGTGATGGGTAAAGATATTTACAGAGTAGTGTTGTTTTTATTTTATTGTTTATACGTTACATAAAGTTAAAAGTATAGTGAGATTAGTATTTCATTTATATTTGGAATAGTCGCTAATTAAAATTTTAATTGAAATAGCAGAACATCAGATATTAATAGTTACAAAACCCCTAAAAATAAAAACCAACAGAAAACATAAAAACTTTGATTCAATCACAAGCATCACATACTTTGGGCACTCTCCCATTATTACAAACAAGCATAACAGCAACTTCAGCTAGAAACATTGCAAAGAAAATAAAATCAGAAACTCTCAATCATCATTGGTACCAGTGGACAGTGGTACCCCTGCCTCTATCTCTTCCTCTATATCAGCTGCTGTACCAGGTGGGATGTATTGAATGGGGATCATGTCCTTGTTGGATGGGATCCAACGCATGTACTCTTAATGAAAAATACTACACTCTGTGCACACCATGGGGAATAAACTTTATTCTTCTTATTACATTCATGCTATATATACAATTGTTAGCAGTTAGCACTTAGCACCAACAACTTTTAGCATTTATTCTGATAATAACATATTATTTATGTAAAGACCATGATATCCCTCATTGTCTCTGTTCGACATCTAGCATTGAAACAGGTACATGTAAACCATTCAAAACTGCTCCAGTTCCCTCTATTTTCTTTGCAGCGTACTGAGATCTGCACTAAGTACTGGCATGAATGCGGGCTCACCGTGACACAAGCAACATTTTGTTCATATTTGTATATATATGGAAGTCGGACCTCTACTATCATGCTAGCTCCTTCCATGTAGAATGTATATTGATCAATTTTAGTTCGTATGCCAATTCATGATATCTTAATTTATAGTTTTACATAAATAGCAATAAAACACTGGATTGACATAAAAACAACAATCCTCTTTGGAATTAAAATCCCTCTAACAATTGTAAATATATCAACACACACACACACACACCAAAAAAAAATTATCTTTGGGAACCCTCGAGTGTGAAATTACGGGATGCATGGATCTGGTTTTTGAATCCCCAAGACCGTGCCAAGAACATTGGAGCAAACTGAGCTAATACTGGAAACAATAGAAGGTAAAGGTTGTAGATTTATTTCATTTAGATTAATATTCTTGCATGGCACCGCCTTACTGCGGCAGGAGTATTTGATGTCCCGTGAATATTCTTGAAGGTAACATCGCTTATCTTAACTTGAGATGTCTGCATTTCATTCAATTAATTAACTAAATCAACAATGATTTTAGGATTTGTATAATTGTTATTGTGACACTTCTTCTATTTTTTTTTTAAATTAGAAAAGTACATGTAATTGTTCGAGGATTGATATACTCAATTTATTCCCCAAACCTGTCCAAGAAATCTATGGTAAATTACATGTATTTATTTTCACATTATTTCATAATCCATGTGTTAAGCATTCAAGTGACTAAAGGATATTAACCTGCTATAGGTCAAGAACAAAGATAAATAGCAGAAGGATTGTTATTATGTTTGTAAACTACTGTAGACCGGTATTTAAACCGAATACTGAAGATTTTTTCCCCTTAAAATTGTTTCAATTACCTCGTTGTTGCAGACATTTCCAGGACAATATGCTTGATCTATGATGATCGGATTTGAAACATTGCGTAAAAAGATATCCTCGAATTTTATGTTGAACGCCTCACTTGGTGGGGATCCACCCCATGTCTTGATCCTAAGCCCATTGGTTGTGCCTGTGACCGTGCTGTTTTTCACCGTGACATGAGCAACATTTTGTTCATCTTTGTATTTCCCCAGGCTGCCAATGCTGTACCGTAAAAGGAGTACCTCATGTCAGTATTGTAAACCATTGATGCAAGGTTTGCATTTTATTATGATCCATACTTCTAAAGGCACCACCTGATTTCAGACTCCTCTGTTTTTCCACAAGGCATATTACTAAACAACTTTGTTTATTTATCCTTTTGCTTTGATGAAATGCACAATCTAAACCTTAAGTCCTTAACAAATCGACCACATAGCCAAAAAAAGTTATAAAAGCATAGATGGTACTTTCCATAGTTAGTAATGTGCAAACTTAGGTACAAGATAGACCCAACACATAGGCATTGATTAAAATGTAAGAACCACTCTACTACTCTTACCTGATGCCATGTCCTGGACCACATGTAACATTTGATATAGTAATATTCACTGATCCTTGGCCAACTGAGACACAATCATCACCGGTGTCGATGGAGAGGGAATTAAGAGTGATATTGTTAGATATGCTGATGTGGACACGGTTCTGTGTTTTTGCTATCACCTGGGGCTGAGATCTTGAGGCGTTCAACTGTGATTGATTGGCACTGGTGGATACCAACATGGAAGTATTTGCTATCCTTCAGTAATCGATCCAGTAGAAATGTTTAGGAACCTCAGGGACTGCAAAATAGGCAAGTAAAATGTTAATTTCGAATTAAATAAAATATTAATGCATCTTTTGTATGAGTAATTAAATTCTGGTTATACTTGTTTTAAGTTCATGCTTGATCTGATAAACCGGACTGGAATTTGTACTCATATGTGGTTTAATTTACTTATCAGTGGCAGGATAAACATTAATAAAACAGATTTTAAGGGTGCATATCGATAGTTAAATTCACATTTTTGTGTGTGTGTGTGTGTTAAGATCGCTGATTCATGAAAAAAAAAGCTGAATTTTGTATTATGAGTAAGGCTATGGTACTATGCATAAAGTGAATTGGTTCGTACTATGCATGGACTAATATTTTCGTTTTCAAAGTTCAAATAGTCGATATGAACCGTCCAATATGATCTCCACATGAAAAAGTATTTGGAGACTAAATTTTACATTTTTTAGAAATCTTTATTATCTTTTTAGATAGGTAGAAAATCACTATACTTTTGAATGGTCTAGAATTTTTAGATCAAGTGATATTTTATCTATCTCAAAAAATTGTATAAAATGTGAAATTTGATTTACATGCATGTACATTTTCATATGGAGATCATGTTGAATGGTTCAGATCAATTATTTGAACCTTGAAAACAAATGTATTGATCCTTAGTACAAACCAATCCGGGCTAGGCATATTACCATGCATAGTCTCACTCCTTGTATTATTAGATTAATTCTTTTTTTAGAAGATTTTGAAATATCTTACAACGGGCTTGTTGTCACAGTCCTTCGACCATGCTTTAGCACTTTGACCATTGATAACTCCACCACCAGCAACTACCAAGTTATTGAGATCCTGGAAATCGATCCAAGCATCATTGGTGATGCTATCTACACTTTCGGGAGCGTGTAGTTCTCCCGAGATTTGAACCCTCGGTGTGCCGGAACAGGGTCCCGCAAACTTCACTTGACCGAGTTGCATGGAATGTTCCCTCAATGTCACGTGTCCAACATATTTATTGTGTCATATCACATATTAAACACACTACTTATGCGTATGCAAGCGTGCTTGAGGCTATATAAATAGAGGAGGGTTCAAATGTCTTCATTTTTTGTGCCTCCATTATGTCTTCATTTTTTAAAACTTTAATAACTTAAAAATCAAAATAAAACCATTGGATATGATCTATATCATTTTATTTATGTGCTCATAAAAAATTATCACATTTTGATTTTGTTTTTATGTGAATCAATAAGTTGAAAAATCAACGTCTAGAAATTATCCACATTAGTACACTTTTTACAATCTCTTGATGACAACCAAAACAAAATTAAAATGTCATAATTTTTTACACGTGCATAGATAAAATGATATAGATCATATCCAACGGTTTTATTTTGACTTTTAAGTTTAAATTTTGAGATATTAAAGTTTATAAAAAAATGAAGACATGGTGGAGGTATGACAAATAGAGGCATTTGAACCGTCATCATGTAAATATACATTCCAATAAATTAAGTGCGCTATTGATTGTTTATTACTGGTGATTCCTCTGGAAATGAGATTGCATCAATCTTTCTACTTCTAATGTTAACTTCTTTTCTATATATCTGATGGATCGGTTGTCTATTTAATCTTTACTTCTCACTCAGTAGTAGAAACTAATTTTAGTGATCTGTGATGTTTTCTTTCTAAAAAAATATTACTGATAATAAGACAACGAGACCAACTCTAAAGACTATAGAGGAACAATAAAAAAAAAGTAGTTCAGTCAATCAAAATAAATCGGCCGCAACACGCGGACTAGGCGTTTGTTAAATTAATGCAAGTAGGTGCGTCAAATCTCAGATTAGATTCCGGTTGACCTACTTGCCATATTTACATATTATTTAAACAAATTAATGTTTAATCATTGATGGGACTAGTGGTCTGAAAAAAACCGTCCGGTCCAGGACCGGACCGGACAACCCATGCTTTTGGACCGGAGCGACCTGGACCGGGGTCAAACCCGTGGTGGACCAGATTGTCACTAAACCCGGGTCTAGCACGGGTTTTGTCCGGCTTTTTCCACTAGACCCGTAGAGACCGACGGATCTTGACTCGTGGACCGTGGTAACTCAGACCGTGGCAAAACCGGACCGGACCGTGTGGACCGTGATAAAACCCGTGTGAACCCGTGGCCAAACCCGAACCAACCCGCCCAGGACCTGGACCGGACCCATGCAGAACCCTACCTAACCCAGCGGCTAAGCCAGCGCCTTTCAAAAAAAGAGACCCGTGGACCGAATCTTGGACCGGACCAGACCCGGACCCGGACCGTGGTCAATGGGACCATGGTTCTAGCACGGGTCCGGACCAACTATTCCAAATCGAACCCGCCAGACCCGGACCATGTAGACCCGTGGACCCGTGGGAACCGCGGACCGTGCGAACCGTGGCCCGGCCGGGTCCGGACCGGACCGGACCGGACCGTTTGCAATACACTAGATGGGACTACCATTAGATGGTATGAAAGTACATAAAGCTATAATATATTCTTGAAGCAAATCTTAAATTCTTGAAATGTTGTTGTTCAGGTTAGTAGTATCATGCTATCCGTAACTGAATGCACCATGCCCAATTTCTAGTTCCATAAATTTCCCAATTATTTCCGAACAAAATCCGAAAATTAAGTTCTGTTTCACAAGTAGAATGTAGTTTCTTTTGATCGCCATTCGCCAAGCAACTCAAACACATATTTGAAAAAAGGAAAAAGAAAACACAGATATTGCAGAATACTTTTAAGCATGATCATTTTTTTATTTAATTAGTATAGTTAGGTACGCTTAAATAACGAAAATAAAATTGTTGAAAGACAAAAATCATAATAAAATGGATCTTAGCGGCCTTCATTATCTATCTTATCTCAACCCAAGCTATTTTTTTTTCTGTATTTCCATAAGAATATCAAAAAGAAAAACAGAAAATTTCACATTTTTACAGAGTTTTTTTTCAACATTTGCTGTCACAGAACTTTGGTTTGTTAACACCAAACATAAACATAAATTATAATTAATGATACTCTTGCTGTATGGACTTGAAAGAAAATGCTTCTACTTGAAACAAAATCAAGGATTAACTTAGGCTTAATTGGGTGCCAAAGGTAATTAAATCAAGCTAACTGGTACAATGGCATCATAACTACTGTGTAATTACATCAAGCTAACTGGTACCGCGGTATCATAACTACGTATCTCTAATACGCACCTGTACCTGCTTTTATGATTGAAGTTAAAAAGGATGCAACTTTCCTCTTATTGTTTCCCCAAATAACTTGCATACCCTTACAGCTGACAAAATTTAAAAATAAGAAAATTAAAAGAAATAACTGATCTGATGATAAAACCAACACATACTATGAATAAGACAATTTGCAAATGTAAAAGCTTTCATTTATATTACCAATAATTCTACATCACGAAAAAAGTATCCAAAATTATCATATTTACAAAACAACACCTTTAAGCCTCTCGGGCATAACTGTTTTTTCATGCAATATATTTTCCTAGCCTATTTTTCCAAACATGACAGTATTATTGTATCACAAAAGGCTTTTGAGCTGCACATATAGCCTTGTTTCTGTATTAATCGTACAAAAGAAACTACCCATAGATATAAGCAATAACTACATAAACTAAAATTGTATCTCAAATTAGAGAAACAAAAAAAAAGATCGGATCAGATAAAATTACACATCACCTTTCTGACTTGTCTGACAATCGACCACCACGGGCCCACAGTTCTCCTCCCTGCCTGAATTTGCCATGTCAAAACATTTGACACCGCCAATCTCACACTGTTTCTGAAATGGGAAAATCCCAATTTCTGAATCTATTTTAGTTTTAAAATCCGAAAGTAAACTTTTCAGCCTAACTACCTCGGCCTCGAGTGCTGCTTGACCTTGCAACCTTTTCAAAAGCTGTTGGTTGATCAGCCTAAGTTTTTCTACCTCCTCTTCTAAGAAGGCGGTATGAGCTTTTTTCTTCTCCCGGTACTTGCGTACTGCTTCACGGTTGCCTAACGGCCGACGTGTATTTTTCGGGCTGGAATTGTGCTCATCAGCTAGGTCTGTTTCATCTATAGAGGCAAATACTTGGGTGTGTGTGTGGTGGCATGTGTGGGTATGTGAAGTTGCAGCCGGGCCAGGAGGGTTGCACGTGTGAGTGTGCGTGCATGAGGTCTGTGTGTTCTTCATGAATTCTTCCAAGGCATTTGACATTTCAGGGTAGGGTAACAGTAGCTGGCTTGACAGGTCTAATTCTCCATCATCCATTTTTACTGGCGCTTCCAAAATACTCAGCAGGGAATTTTGTCGAATACCTGGTATACCATTGAAGGAGGTGGTCTTCTTAAAACATGAAGCTCGGTAGGTGAAGAAGCTGGTAGATTGCACAAACGATCCGAATTAAAAATCAAATAGTGTTATTTGAAATAGTGCCAAAATATCTTTAATTCATTGCCGAAAGCCAATGCCCTTAAAATATCTAGCAAAATCGGACCAAAAACTTCCCAAAAAAATAAAAATCAAAGCAATAGAAAGAATCCCAACAAAATCAAAAGTGTACCTAGATGGGAAATAGCATCAAGTGTCGAATTTGCGTTAAGGCGAGACTTTAATGGAGAAAATTACATTCACCAATTTCGCTTCGTCTCAGCTATCAGGTCGCCAAAAGACTGAAAGAGAGAGATTGAAGAAGCAATCGGGACCGAGCCAATCAGCTAATCAGCCAAGGAACACAAAAAGAGAGAGCCTTTTATCGCTCCGCTCCTTTTTTATATATTTTTTAAATTATTTCCCGTTTTTCCTTTACCTTTTTAAAATATACGGTTTCAGTTCCACACTCTTTCTAGTTTTATCATGTTATTTTAGAAAGAAAAGAAGTTTTGGTGTGGGGAACAGAATCTACCCCGTGATTTTTATTAATATCCAAAGTTAATTACAAATTAATAAATATATCCAACAACCGTTGAAATTTATAAAACTACCCATACCGGTCATTTTCTGACTGATTTTCATTTTTTTCGATACCGGCCAGAAAATAGCCGGTACTAAATAATATTTTTTTTAGAAACAAATAGCAAAAATGCTGAAATCTAATACTAAAAAATTAAATTTTTTTTTAATATTTGTTAGATTACTTTTTTTATATATAATTAGCATATTTATACTAAAATATGCTAAATTACGCTGAATTACACTAAATTACGCTAAATTATGCTAAAATATGTTAAATTACGCTACGTTAAATTACGCTAAATTACATATGAATAGGGCCGATTTTGTGCCATCTTTCATAAATCATAAAAAGTAGTAAAAAATTTCAAAAATAATAAAAATTGGTATTCTACAAGTTCATTATATAACTAATTTACTGAGCTACTAGATCAAACAATAGAAATGAAAATCTTAATCGGAAATTTCAACTCAAGTTTAGAGACTCTTCCCTTTATTTTTTGGCAATTCTGAATTTTGAAATTTGGCATTGCCAACACTAACGCATGCGTATTTTCGCAAGTTTTCTGAAAAGTGGTCATTTGTTGAAATCGGACACTCGAGCGTCGTTTTATGGCCTTTTGAAGTTTCGTCGTCGTTTTTTGCCTTCTCAGTGAATATATCATCCCTATTCATACGTAATTTACCGTATTTTAGCATAATTTAATATAATTATTGTAATTTAGCGTAATTTAGTGTAATTCAGCATAATTTAACATAATTTCAAGTAATTTACCGTATTTTAGTATAAATATGCTAATTATATATAAAAAAATAATCTAACAAATATTTTAAATAAATTCAATTTTTTAGTGCTAGATTTCAGCATTTTTGCTATTTGTCTCTAAATATATATATATATTTATTACCGGCCATTTTCTGGCCAGAACCGAAAAAAATGAAAACCAGCCAGAAAATGGCTGGTTGTTGGGTATATTTATTAATTTGAAATTAACTTTGGATATTAATAAAAATCACGGGAATCTACCAAAGTAAATAAGGGTCCAGATCCCCTAAAGTAGTTCAAATTTTGAGTTTAGATAGGCCGTCTGATCAAATAAGGGTCAATCTAGCTCGAGGTGAAATGCACATAAAGATCAAAGTTGGCAACTTATGTATAAAAGAAAGAAGGTATATGCCTTTTGGCAATCTATGTACGCAGCAACTAGAGAAGGATAGTGCGGATGAGATGTGATCTTAGCCTTGATGGCTTCGACCTCACTAGGCACGAGCTCTTCCATTGGTTTCAGGGCAGGGT
The DNA here is from genome assembly GCA_025461125.1 of Carex kokanica. NCBI lineage: Eukaryota > Viridiplantae > Streptophyta > Magnoliopsida > Poales > Cyperaceae > Carex > Carex kokanica. The sequence continues at coordinate 287,674 of JAJGRX010000531.1, forward strand.
TTTGGAAGAAGAAGGGCTTTGGAAGAAGAAGAAAGGAGGTACGTCCACTAAATAAAGCAAAACAGACTATCAGCGACCGGGATTTAAGTCGCCGAAAGCCAAAGCGCCGGTCGCTGATAGTCTGTTTTGCTGTAGCGTGGCGTGTTGTTGGTTTCTTTTCTTTCCATTGATTTAAGCGCCGGTCAAAGCCATATCTCTGTATTCGCGGAGTGATATCTCTATATTCGGCAGATTGTACAAGCTCTGCCATATTACATGCTAAGCTATAGTGTTGTCATACTTTATTGTTTTTGTCATAATTTATTAATTTTTGAAAACTTATCAGTGGCTGCTAAGTGAAGACTTGTCATAGTTTAATATTGTGAAATGTCCATTGTCTAATTTAATATTGTGTCATTTCACAATTGTGGTAAAATTTAGTAAAATGTCATGATAAAAGTAATTTCATTGTCTAGTCATTGAACATTGTGACATTGTCTGTCAATTTTCATTGAACATCTAACGTTTTGGATTTGTTGTTTGAACTTTGAAAATTGGATCCTCTAATATTTGTGCCATAGCAGATTGGATGGCCCTGATTCCAACTCAAAATTTGAGTTACTTGAGGGGAATCCGAATTCAGAAAATAATAGAGGAGCTGGAGAGGGTTTCATATCCTCTGCAATCGCCAGTCAATCACAATAGAATTGGTTTTAAACTCTGACGGTAGATTAACAATTTTAATAATTACTATAAATTAATTCTTAATTTTAAAATTCAAGAGTAAGGTTTCAAATGTATATCAAGTACATTAAAAATAATCAAACTTGATTTTTTTTTTATCATTAATAAGACGACTTTAAATTTCCAATCGTTTATATTTAATGATATCTTGATGAGGAGGGATCAAGTTACAACAATATTACAACAACCATTTTTTGCGATTTCAAAGTCCAAATCGTCGATCCAAACCGTTCAACATGATCTCCATAATAAAATGTGCTTGGAGATCAAATTTTACATTTTTTTTGAATTTTTTTACTATTTATTAAGATGGGTACAAAATTCAATGGTCTGAATTTGACTAGTTTTTCTACCGATCTAAAAAATAGTAAAAAAATTCAAAAAAATATAAAATTTGATCTGGAAGCACATTTTATTATGGAGATCATGTTGAACGATTTGGATCGACGATTTGGACTTTGAAATCGCAAAAAATAGTTGTTGTAATATTGTTGTAACTTATACCTCCTCTATCTTGATATACATATCATATTCATATAAAAGTCAAATTGTATAAAGTTTAATATATAATCATCCATAAATTTAATAATATATAATCCTCAAACCAATAATAAAATGGAATTTCAAAGATCGTTAATTCCTACTTCTTGCTGCCACATCGACAACTTTTAATGATTATTCCCGTTCAATATTTTAATATATATTTATTGAACAGTTTAGAACACCTATTTAGACTTTCAAATTAAAAATATTAATCCGTAATACGAACCAATCTGCGCTATACATATCACCATAGCCTCGCTCAAAATTATTCATATATGCCTCAGAAAATCATTTATACGTGCAGCACCCTTCCAAAATCCAAATCAGTGTTGTAAAAAACATCTGTTTAGTCCGATTAATCGGCCGATTATTCGTTGGCAGTGACCAAACCGTCATGGATTTTTCCGACTAATCGGCCGATTATTTCCAATTATGATAAATTATTCTCAATTAATCACTTGACAGTACCTGTCCGTCCGAAGACCGCATACTGTCATTTACAACACTAATCCAAATAGGTAGAAATCCAACCAAAAAAACTGTAGTAGATAAAAAGAAAAGATTTGTTCTTCAGTGGCCATGTACCCTTTCTAGTTTCTAGTCGCACTCGCATAAGAGGTTAGTTAAGAGACGCAACTTTCTTCCTTTTTCTTTCAGGTTCTTTTTAGCTGCATTTCTATTTCCTGCAACTCATTTTGCCGATGAATAAAATCAGTAATTCTTGCAAGCTCCTCCATCGGTTCAAAACATTTTGGTTTTCTCAGATAACTGAGAGAATAATAATAAAATAAGAGAAAAGGTTTTGGTACCCAGCCTTCTGTACCCGCTTTTTACCCAAAAATTTAGATAAGACTTCTTAATCATTCCAACCTCCCGCACGACCTTAAATAAAGAGTCTCTTCTTTCTTCTTCAGGCGATTTAATCATTTCTTAAATTTCTGATCCCATCATCTTTTCTTTCTAGATCTTTCCCCGTATAAATTTCCAATTCGAATCCCTCCACTCCGCTGATCTCAATCGGGCGCAGCACAACCGATCGGATCTTCTCTCTCTGCCTGTCTCGCCAACTACAATGGATCAAAATCGATTTATAACTGTAACCACGACCTTCTAGACAGTATCATCGCTGACGTGCATGGATTTGTCAAATTCAACTAGTATCATCGCTGATCAAAATCGATTAATTCCGTGCGTGGATTTGTCAAATCCAACCAGTGGAATCAAATACCGTCAGTCAAAAAAAGCGGTCCTCCATGGGCAAGGAATAAAGCAAGGTAAATTACTTTGAATAGATACTTCTTATGTTCTCCACGGCAGCGACGGCGACGGGTGACGCGAGCGATGGCAGCGACGGCGACGCCGACGGCAGCGATTGCGACGGGTGACGCGAGCGACGGCAGCGATTGCGACGGGCGACACGAGCGACGGGCGACACGAGCGACGGCAGCGACGGGCGACACGAGCGACGGCAGCGACGAGCGAGCGACGGCGAAGAAAAGAAAGTTAGATGAATCAATTTTGAAGGTTATGTACAATATTTTATAGGATATACTTAACAGTTTTACATGATATAGCTATTATTTTACAGGATATATGTAATTGTTTTCACTGATCTTGTTATCTGAATGTCTGATTTTATAGGATATATACAATTGTTTTACATGATGTAATATAGACAATTACAGTGGTTTTATGACATATTGTTATACTTCAGTATATTTTTTTAAACAACATATATTCAATAGTTACATGATATATTCAATAGTTACAGAATCTGTTTAACAGTGTTACTCATTTAAATTTACAGTATTTATCTAATGGATTTACATGATATATATTGTGTTTTACAGGATCTATGAAAAATTTACAAATCTGTTTAACGGTTTTACTGAATTTAATTTCCAGTATTTATTCAATAGGTTTACATGATATATACATTGTTTTACAGGATCTATCAATCAGGTTTAAAGGTTATGTACAGTATTTTATAGGATACACTCAACAGTTTCACAGGATATATGTATTATTTTACAGGATATATGCATTGTATTGAAGTGTATTGTTTTTACATGATATAGGTATTATTTTACAGGATATATATTTAACAATTGTTTCACATTATGTAATATACACAATTGTTTTTTTTTTTTTTTGCAGGATGATATTTTGAAAGAATGTGTGGTTCTAGCGATGAAGCTTCTCACTCATCCAAATAACGTGCAACAGAGGGTTATGAAGTAACAAATTACAATGTGCTTTATTGTATTGATGTTAGTGAACAGTTATTGTTTGTGGTTGTTTGTGTTTGCTACTGTTAGTTTATGCGTGTCAACAATCATTGTTTGTGTTTGTGTTTGCAACAGTTAGTTTATGCTTGTGAACAGTTATTTTTGTGACTAGTGAAATTGTATAGTTTGTATATGTTATTTTTATAGTTTCAGGTGTCAATTTTACAATATTGAAGTTTTGTAGTTCACATCTGTTAGTTTTATAGTTTGCATCTACTAATTTTACAGTATTGAAGTCTTATTTTACATGATATAGATTCATATATAAATATTAATAATTGAAAAAACTGACGAATTTTTTTCTAAAATTTAAAAATTAAAAAAAAATGACGAATTTTTTTCTAAAATTTAAAAATAAAAAAAAATGACAAATTTTTTTCTAAAATTTAAAATTTTAAAAAAAATTGAAAAAAATGACGAATCTTCTAGAAGCTTGAAGTACAGCCGGAAGTACAATTAGTTTTCAAGTTGCTAACGGTTTTCAACTAACTTGGGACCACCTGAGTTGTTAGAATTTTGAATTAGGTATTATGCATGATTTGTTGTTGAAGTTACAATATTGATTATAGAGTTTTACAGTATTCGCGCAAGTCAAATAACAGTTTTGGAAGTGGTTTGTTTTTCAAATCTTCTAGAAGCTAGAAGTACAGCCGGAAGTACAGTTAATTTTCAAGTTGCTAACAGTTTTCAACTAACTTGGGACCACCTGGGTTATTAGAATTTTGAACTAGGTATTATGCATGATTTGTTGTTGAAGTTACAGTATTTATCATAGAGTTTTACAGTATTCGCGCAGTCAAATGACAGTTTTGGAAGTGGTTTGTTTTTCAAATCTTCTAGAAGCTAGAAGTACAGCCGAAAGTACAGTTAGTTTTCAAGTTGCTAACAGTTTTCAACTAACTTGGCACCACCTGAGTTGTTAGAATTTTGAACTAGGTATTATACATGATTTGTTGTTGAAGTTACAGTATTTATCATAGAGTTTTACAGTATTCGCGCAGTCAAATGACAGTTTTTTTGGGTAAAAACTGGGTACAACTTCTTGGGTACAATTAGTCAGACCCCTTTCTTTTCTAATCGATATCCAGGGGCGGACCCAGAGTATTTCGGGGAGGTAGCTGCCTCCCTCTGAATTTTGAGTTTTAGTGGAGATTTATCGATTCCGATTGACTTTGTCCTCCCTGAAACTTTTTTTGCCTCCATCTGGATGTTTGATTTTTAATTCAGCTTAAATTAAGGGTTAAAATTGAAATAAATTTGTTGAATTTTGATTGATAATTAGAATTATAAGTTAGAGCATTATAAATTACAAGTCAAAGCATTAGAAAGTACAAGTTAAATCATTGTTTTTTATCGAGTACCCAATTAGTTAATGATTTAAATCCGATTCGATATTTTTTTGGCCCTCTTGACGAAAATCCTGGGTCCGCCCCTGTCGATATCTGTTGGGATAAATTGAAAACTCTGATTTTTATTGCATGCTGAAAAGAAAACTGATACTTATATCTCTTGCTTAACAAAGAAAATTGATGTTGTATGTAAACAGAAACTGAGGGGGAAAAACTAATATTTTGTTTGTCGATCATATATGTAATGAAAAAGTAATAAAACGTATTGTAAAAAAAAATTTAAGTTTTCTTTATTTTATTCTCTTCTAATTCACCGTATGTATTATTTAACAGTATTTTAAATACGGCTGCATAAATTCATGTGGATGAAATCAATAACTTTGTGCTTAGAATGATATGTGACCGAGAACGGATTCTGCTGCTTTTCCGATTCCAACTATTCAAATTCGTTGAGATTTGTGCATGAAAAAGTTTTTTTTTATTGAGATACGTGAATGAAAATTTTTGAATGGTTGAGATCGAAAAAGCAAGACCGAAAAAGCAAGACCCCGCTATTCTTAGAGAAAAACAGCAGAGTTGGATCCTATGTGACCGACCATTTGAATATGTGGCCATCTATGCAGTCACTTATGCAGATTTATGCATTGTATATGCGGATTCATACAATCACATATGCGGTGTTATGCGAAAAATCAAATATTTATTAATATTAAGTTGAATAACTTTATTTTCTTTGGCGTGGTTCAGTTCTAATTAATTAAAATCATTATTCAAAATTTCAATAATATTGTTTAATCTACTATATTTATTTTTGTGATATTTTAATTATACGATGGTAAAATTAAGAGATTAAACTACATAATATGAATCTGCATGTATATAAACAATCATATACTTCCGTCCGTATATTTAAACCGTATTTAAGGTATTGATTATTGGGGGAATTTCACGTATACCCCTCAAAAACATCAAAATTACTTATTTTCCTCTTTAAACTTTAAATTACGTATTTTCCCCTTCAAATTTAAAAGAACTCACAAATTTACTTATTTTATTGTCTTTTATATTAAAACTCATTCTAAATTTATAAAATACCCATTTTACTTTTTATTAAAAGCATAAAAAACCCATCAGACTAAATTTGAATATGAAGGGTTCCTCTACTGTCCGATCTGTGGGCACCGCATTAATATATGCGCACTGCTTTAATATTCGTGCGTGTTCGCTTCAAAATTTGTGCTCATCTAGTGCACACAGATCTTAAAGCAATTCTGATTCGCGTGCACCGCATTAAGATCTATGCACGTCGCTTCAATATCCGTGTATGTTCGTTTCAAGATTCGTGCTGATCTTGCGCACACAGATCTTAAAGCAGTTCGAACAGTAGAGGAACACTTCATATTCAAATTTGAGTTCGATGGGCATTTTATGCTTTTAATAAAGGGTAAAATGGATATTTTATAAATTTAGAATGAGTTTTAATATAAAAGACTATAAAATAGGTAAATTTGTGAGTGTTTGAAATTTAGAGGGGGAAATACGTAATTTCAAAGTTTAGAGAGAGAAATATATAATTTTGAAGTTTTTGAGGGGTATACGTGAAATTCCCCCTTGATTATTTAACTAGAGTAGGGCTAAAATGCACCATTAGTTTTGTGCTCCAATCATACTCCATATATTTTATATTTTTTAGAATTTTTTTACTATTTTTTTAAATAGGTACAAAATCACTGTTTTTAGAAGATTCTGAACCACCAAAATAGTAATTTTGTACTTAAAAAATAATTTTGTAATTATCTAAAAATATAAAAAAAATTCCAAAAATATAAAATTTGATCTCCAAGTATTCAAATTCAGAACCGAAAAAAATTCATGGAGCATAATTGAAGCACAAAATTAACATTGCATTCTAACCCTGCTCGTTTAACTATCCGTTCTTTACAAATTGTTTATACGGGCCATGTAACTTGGGAAGATTCTTATTTTGGGCTCATCTACATCCTGGCCCGATAATGGTCCAGAATTATTAAACTGATAAGTAACTTTTTAAGACCAAATTTGTTCGCTGGAAAGCCTAGAAAAATACGGATGGATTAGAAGTTCAGAATTAGTAGCCGGAAAAGGAACAAGAGCGAAAAACCCTTTTTCTTCCTAACTCACTGCGCAGTTGCCCCAAAACCCCAAAATGCATGCGATCCGGTCTCTTCTCCAGTCCCGCCACCTCATTCCTCCAGCGCGATCCCTCCTCTCCACCTCTCTCCGCCTCTCATACTCCACCTCCGGTGGTGAAGGCGGGGGTCCATCGGATGATTGGGATCTGTCGGGCTCATCCTCCCAAACCCCACCTCAACCCCCGTCGAGCACCGAAACCTCCAATTCCGCGGATGACTGGGGCGATGCGCCGTCCTGGTCCAGCGGGTCCACCAAGGATCACTTTGACGGGTTCTCGAGCAACATGCTGGCGACCGTTCGCGCCATTGATGACCAGGAAGCGATGTTGAGAGCTGTTGATCAGGATAACATTGCCAACGAGAAGTTTGTTGATGGTTGGGATGATCGCTTGGATGGGACTTGTGATCTTCTCAAGCAGGTTACTCTTTTTGTAGATGATTGGATTTTTGACATGCAGTGAATTAAACCCTTGATTGCAAAATTTGCTAGATATTTCATTGGGAAGCATCAGTTAAGTCTTGATCCTTGGCTGAAACCTGAATTGAGCGCCCATTGAAAACCCAGTCTGGTACCATCCTTAAATTCTGGTAAACGAGATTGATATGGTTTTGATGCTGAATATGGTATTAATAAATTGGTTTTTGTGTAATTTAAAAATTCAAAAGACAAGCAGGGATTAATGACCATGGTTGTTACTATCTTATACATACATAGCTTGCAACCTTTTCGCTCTAGGTATGTGAATAACTTGCAGATGCAAACTAAAGTAAAAGGAACCTGTGGTGAAATTTTTGTGTATAGGTGATAGAGCCAGGTGCAAGAGGGAGCTATCTAAAGGACTCAGAGAAAAAGGAGATGTACCGGCTTCACAAAGAGAATCCAGAAGTTTACACAATCGAGCGCCTAGCAAAAGATTATCGTGTGATGCGCCAGAGGGTTCATGCCATTCTCTGGCTCAAGGAAATGGAAGAAGAAGAAGAGAAGAAATTGGGGAAACCATTGGATGACTCCGTTGAGATTTTGCTTGATACCTTTCCTGAGTACGTGCTAGTGTTTTTCTTAGTAGGAATAGTTTCATATTTTCTCCTGAAAGAACAGTAAAATATTAACTGTACCTCTGAAAAACAACTAGTATCATGTAATTCCTCTAAAACATGGTAAACATCTTCAGTCTCTCATCACAGTGTTCATGAAATGCCTAACTATATCTGTTGTTTTTAACAATTCCCTGTTCCTTACATATATAGAGCAAGAAACACCGAGAAAAAACTCTTTTTTGGGTACCTTTTAAAGGCCGTTTGGAGTAAGGCAACTGCAGTCAATGGAAATTGGAATGACCACAACTGTAGTTTGAGTTTGCTGAGAAGCCCAATTGCGGGAGTTTGGCCTACCCTGGGTTTTGGGCATAATTTGTGTCGCTAATGTTAATCCCCCCTGCCTGTAGGGGTGTTCATTGGGTCGGTTCGGTTAAAACCGAATTAAAATAGTCAAACCAAAATTTTATTTGGTTTTAAAAAATATAACCGAACCAACCGAATTGAACTTGTCAACTGATTAACAACCGAACCAAATTAACCAAAGTAAATTTCGATTTGTTCGGTTAAAACGAACTTAGAGAGATTAAATTTTAAAATGTCAAAACTCAATACATATACAAATACCATTTAATAATCATAGAAATAAATATAAATATATGAGTCCGGCTACTCTACTAGTGGATAATGCACCCCTCTCTATCCTTCATAATCCCTTTATATAGTCAGAGAAAACTGAAATAATGTTTGGTTGGGTGCCACCATTGCATGTCAAGTTTCCATAATACTACAGGTGGAGGTTTTCCTGACTTCTCTGACAAGTTGCGTACGTGAAAGTCCTGCTGAGTGGTTTGATGAGCCATGGATTTGGTTAGGGAGAGGAACTAGTAATATTAACTAATTACAAATCATTGTAATTTATGGTTTTAAGTTAATTAATAGTTGTTGGATTTGTTTTTCTTGAATGAATACAATAGAAGAATATGGAATTTCATTTGAAGGAGGTGTAGTTCCTTAATTTGCATCAACATATTATAACTCTAGTTATTGACTGCAATCCAAACAGACCTTTGTAGTAGATGTGGTAGGTTAGGGGTAGAAATGAAAAGGGCTATGCATGTTATTTAGAGGTTATACATGTGGAATTGCGTTCTTCCATTTTATGTCTTTGCTGTTGTATCTTGTTTGGCATCCTGTAAGAACAGTTTGCTGGTCACTTTATGCATATGTTTTTCTTTTGTTGACAAACTTATCTTTGTTGCTTGACATGTCTTGTATTTGTTCATCCTTTTTGCCTCCCTACTTAGGTTCTTCAATTCACACGATAGAGAATTCCATGTGGCATCTCTACGATATAAACCTGATTTTAAAGTCATGCCAGAAGGCTGGGATGGGTCCACCAGAGACCCTGACGAGGTGCTATATGAAATTTCCATGAAAGAAGATCAGATGCTCTATGAAGAATTTGTACAGCGACTCGAGTTCAACAAAAAGAAGGCAAGCACTTCTGTATATATAGTTTCAATTCTTTGAATTTTCATATAAAATAAATTCTCCTTTTAGAGGAACAAGTTTTTTGAAAAAGGTGGTAAGCATTACCATTACCAATATGTCATATTTTTTAAAACATGAGAAGTACCTCCTACATCCTTCCATTATTTTAAAAGAAAGGTGCTTGAACTACCCTTAACATGAGAACAAGCTTTCTAAATCATAGTTTTGTGATTTAATTGTTTATGCCTTTACAGGTGGCAGGGGAGGTGAAGTGCCACAAGTATAGCAGGAGGCGATCTGATGAGGGATGGAACTTCACAGTGGAGAAGCTGGGTCCACGTGACAAGCGTGGTGCTGGAGGGGGTTGGAAATTTGTCAGTCTACCTGACGGGTCAAGTCGAGAATTGAATGACATGGAGAAGATGTATCTGAAAAGAGAGAAACCTAAGATGCGCAGGAGAATTATTGCTCCTTTCAATTAGGCTAGCAACATCGTTTCTTTATTCGAGGTTTGCTCCTTTCAAATTGTTAGTTCTGAAAACTTAAAAGGCCGTGATTATTTGAATCATGAGGATTTATACGGAATCAATGTATTGTTACTGGTGCTAGCATAGATTGGGTGCATTTTGCTTTATTTTAGGAGCAGAAATAATGTTACAACTTACAAGGTGTAATCTAGAAGCAATGAATATTTGGAAAAACTTTCTTTTTTGTGGGATTCTTAAACTGGTTTGACAACACCAACATGGAGCAATGCCTTTTTCTTTCTCAAATTATATTGCAAAAGTAGCTCGGATTTTATTCTTAGAACAATATACTAGGAAAGAAAAATGAAAGCAATCCTTATGTGAGACGAGTCTTCTTGCTTGTTGATGTTTGAGAGGCATGTACGGTTAAGATGGTGTTTGAAGTTTGTTTGAATGGGAAGGGTGAGAACAGCATAGGTCGTGTTAAACTGCATATGCGGGAACTTAGGTGAATGTTCTTGATTACTTTTCAAATTAAATTGATTGATAAGAATCTGTTTCTCTTTCTTAAAGTAATTAAAAGGATTGACGGGAAACTATTTTCTTTCTTTTTGGAATAATGCTATTTTTTTTTATTTAATGGGAATATCAAACCCAGCTATTAGCATTACAGACTTCACGGCCTAACCTCTGTTATGCATATACGAGGGGTTAATGGCTCTGTTTGATCCAAGAAAACTGGAGTCCATATCCTCCGAGGTAACAACATATTTCTGTTTAGATCCATACTGTTCGATCAGAATTTGGGCCGGATTGGCCTGAGGTGGAAAGCATGGGTCCCTTTAATTTTCGTGTGGATTATGATCGGAGGTCTGGATCTATACAGAAATATTCTGTTACCTTAGGTGATATGAATTCAGGAAACTGAGACCAACTCATTGGAACTTCTCTCACCTCCATTTCGCAGTGAAGAAAACAAATCTACAGAATTGATTAGAGAGAAGCATTAGAGTTGAATCTAAAAGAACTTGCATTAATATAGTGAGCCTAGTTATTTTCTAATAGTAAGCTTCTCTTTTTGGCACTGGATTAGTCCACTGTTTATTGGTACTGCTAGTGTGCTTTGTTCATGACAGTTGGTGCAATGTACGCTTGCAGTCTTCGCAGCATTTACTAGTTCTCATCTTATCAGTACAATTCATAGTAGAAAACTCGAGAAATTACCAGAAGCCCAAGTTCATAATAAAAAATATGTGAATGACAGCGCTTCTTTCCTCCGTTATAAAAAAGACGTGCAAGGGTACATTTCAAGGTTTTAGACTAAGTGTTCCCGCATATTGGCAAAGTGAATTGTATTAGTATTACTAAATTGTATTACTGAATTGAATTGAATTGACAGCGCTTCTTGATTACATTCACCTTGCACATGTGAAATTACCAGAAATGCCCAAGCTTACTTTTCTTTTCCCAATTTGCAGATGCAAGTTTGAATTTTTAAAGGGACCAACAGACGAATACAATATCAATTTTATTGAATTGTTGCAGTCTGCGATGACTCACCGCTATTGCATACCACTCTTTTGCATACAACCATTTTTTTGCATATAAAAATTCAAAAGAAAATTTTGAAATAAAATACGACGCTGAAACTCCATTTCTTGGAGCGTGGAAAAATGTTTGTTGGACAAACCGTGCTACGCATTATTTGGAAAATTGTCAAGGTCAGATCTTGTTTTTCCATTTCTGGCATGAGCCAGATTTGAGCTTTGTTTAGTTCGGTCCAGGGGCAGAGCCATATCTCATTGGGTCTTACTACCTCTGCTCTTGGTTCGGTCCGTGTTGGCTTGGCTCGTTCAATTCTAGATTGGACTTATAGTACAGAGCGAGAGCTAATGAAGCTCTATTATGTAAGAATATTTAATTCTCATTGCAAGAAGGAAGAGAGGGATATATAGTCTATGCACGATTCACAATATTAAGTTAACAAAACTTTTTGTTCTAGGTGCGGCTCACAGTACAAACGAGCTGTAAACTAAGGAAATAAATCTGCTGTTATTCCAAAGGGATCACAGGATTCTGTTATTCCGATCTCAACCGTTGACCTTTGTCAGATTCGGACTTGAGATTTGCACATGAAAAAGTTTGAACGATTGAGATAGGAATAACAGTTTGTGATCCTTTGGAATAACAACAGATTTATTTCCGTAAACTAATTAGTTCGGCTCGTTATGTTCATTGTTCAAACTTTTTCTAGTTCGGCTAGGCTCGTTTACAACCAATAAATTGAGTGGAGTTATGACTTCTTAACCTATGGATCATCATCATCATCATCATCATTAACATCATCATATGGATCATCATCATCATCATCATCATTATCATCATATTTTCATTACCATGACATTATCATCATAAAAGTACTACAATTATATTATTAATTATACATATTTAGTAATTATTATTATTATTATCATCATGATCATGATTACTATTATTATCAGTGTTGTAAATAACGGTATGCGGTCGTCGGACGGACGGGGTACCGCCAAACGATTAATCAGTATGCGGCCGATTAATCGGAATTATGCGGACAATTTAATGTTTTTATTAAATTTATGTATATATAGATCATAATTTATTAAAAATAATTTATTTAACTCATTAAATTTATCAAATAAACTTAATTTAACTTAGTTTTATTATTATAACATGACACTACGCTTATTTCTTCTTAACACATAAGCATTTTACATATGTAAGTAACACATTTATTTAATGAAAAAATAAATTTGAGAATTAAGCTTTTTCAAATACTAATAATATATTATTTGAAATAAATAAAACATTTCAACATAAAATCACTAAATTTAGTTTATGATAACAACTTAATTTCATAAATGAACACGTCGTACTAATTGAAAAAATTACATCAGTAAGTAAGAAAAATATATGGTATATAAATAATAGAAGAATTAATCAATTTCAAAGTAAGTAAGAAGAAAAAATATATAAAAAATATATTAGATGTATATCCAAGCACAAATAAAACTACAATACAGAATTATAAATCTTATTATCACACGCTATCACACACGCTATCTCAGAAAAAAAAAACAATTTAAAAATAAATATTCATTGAAATAAACGGGAATAAACGGGAATAAAAACAATTAAACGGTAAACAATTAAACGGTAAAATTTCCAATTAATCGGAAAAAACGGCCGATTAATCGTTTTCATCCGCAAACATGCATCCGTTAAGTGTATTCGTAACGGTTTGACCGCCGTTAACGATTAAACGGCCGATTAATCGGCCGTTAAGACCGTTTTTTACAACACTGATTATTATAATACTAGTAATAATAATGATAATGAGAAATATTTTTTATTATTATTATTATTTATTGTTGTTGTTAATATTATTTTATTATTGTTATTGATTTATTTTTATTGTTTTGATATCACTATTTTATTAGTTAATTATGTTTAAAATACAGCAAAATAATGTTGTTTTCTTTTTAATCTCTCACTTGTTCAAACCAAACTAGAATAATTCACGGCGACATAACTTTATGTAGAAAATATGTAGAAAATATACTTGCATTACTTTATGACTACACAAACATTATGAACAATCATAAGTTTATATAGAAAATACATCAGATCTTCAACTGCGAAGTTAATGTAAAGACCCAAGTATTTGCATTAAAGTTACATCATGTTTAAAGAAGGAATTCCGAGTAATTAGGCCCACTACACGACATACCGATTTTTTTTATTAATATCCAACATTAAATAGAAAATGACAAAAATGTTCAGATTTTTAAAAATGCCCAAACTGTCGAGATTCTCAGCTTTCCTTTTTCTTTCAGGAAAGTTAGAAATCATGGCGGTTCTGAAAGAAAAGAGAATGACGATAATCTTGACTTTCCTGTAATTTAATTAATTTTTTTTTTGGCAAACAGGCTATATAAGACATGTTTCTCTTTCCTCCCACTCACAATTCACTCAAACTCAACATAAGAGAAAAAGAGAAAGAGAAGAGGCGATTTCTAAGACAAAAAAATGAATAGTAACAACTGAGATAGATCGTCTAATCGTGGCGTAGAGGAGGGTCAGTAAGGGGTCGATGTAGAATTGGTGGTGCAGAGAGAGAGCATTGTAGGTGCTTTGCCCATTTTTGGGGTCCCTATATGAGACGGGACGGGATATGAAATTTCAGACGATGACTTTGTAGAACATCCTTATGGTTATGACTTAAAAAAAAGAGTTATTAATCCAGAGCCGCCAACATCGGACGATGACTTTGTTCTTTGTACTTATACTGGTAAGCTAGCACTTTGTTTGGTATGACTGATCCAGAGCCGCCAAAGTCGAACGGTGACTTTGTTCATAATCCTCCTACGAAGAAGTAGGATTATTGGCATGTAATTTAGGATTTTAGGGCTTTAAGTTGGATGAATTAGGGTTTTAAAATTTTGGAGTTTATTTCGAGTTTATGTTGTACTGGTGCTGTAATTTTAAAATTTTAGATTAATGTTAATAAAAATCATGGGCTTTTTTGTAATTTTCTATTTAATGTTGGATATTAATAAAAAATCGGCACGACATATATGTAAAACGAATTTTTTTTCTATTAAAGGAAAAGGAGCTGTTTTGGAAAAATAATTAAATAGATATTCCACAAGATCTTTTCATATTTTTTTGGAAGGAATGAATCATACAGAAGAATTCTATATAGAGAATGAGAAAAATGAGTGCTCATCCTTTCCTGTGTGGGACCCTCTGTTGTTTTTTAGAATTATTTTTTCTAATTTCTAAAAATTCTAATAATCTAAAAGCTCTGAAGTTAATAGCCAAAAATCAATATTTAATAAGAAATATGTTATGTTACGTTTGACAACCAAAAAGTATTTAACAAAGTAAAAAAAAAGAGAGAGCCTAAAATTAAAGATATATCTTTAATTATACATTTGTATCATATTTACTATAATCAGTCATCCACTGAATATTTATAAATTTAACTGTTTAATTTTATCGTCTTCGACATTTATCAAATGATTAATAAATTACATCACATGTTATATATGAAAAAACAATAAATGATTATGACTATTTTTATTTTGATAAATATTTTGTCACAACATTTCTTCAGGTAGTGCTATGTATTTAACAAATTTTCTTGAATTTTATAATTAATTGTTTTCTATAAAATTCTGTGTTGATCTTATATGACAATCTACGCCTACCAAAATTAAAAGACTTACAAAATAATAATAATAATAATAATAATAATAATTCACATTCAATATGCACTCAGAATATGCCCAAAAAAAAAAACAGTCGCAAAAGACGTGTAAATATATTGACAGAGCTATTTTAACTTTACAAAACGTATCAGTCATATATTTTTCATTTTGTCTCTATTGATCCTGCACTGTATGAAGCCAAAATAACTCTGTTAACATCCTTACCCCAAAAACGCTAAAGCGTAAATACCGAGGGTTGAAGCAGCCCCAACATGCGGCGCATTTGCATGAGACTTGAATTTTTAATTATCCGCCCCCTAACCATTTCATTCATCATATCTTTATTTTCTTATTCCTCCAGAAACCATGCCTATTATATTAAAACAGAGCATTCATTCTTGATTTCCTCTTCACTTTTCCTTTCCGCTTGGTTGCTTCTGACAAAAAGGGAAGGCAGTGGTGAAGTTGTGTGGCGATGGATAGCAGCTACGGTAATGAAAGCATGGGTCGCCGCAAGTGGCAATTTCTCCAAGGGCAATTCATAAAGAACACCAAACGCCTCCACCGTCACAGCTCCAAGCCTGAAATCATCCTAAGCAATGAGCGTACCAGAGTAACCTCTCTAACTCATATCTCTTATTCCTTTTCATATTTCCATGGCCATGCCACTTCACGGATTACAGTTGTCATTTCAAATTGTTGACTTGAATTTTCTCAGATCATCAAAAAGTGGAATTGCTTGAGAAATTACTAATTTTAAGTACTAATTTCCAATTGTCAAAAGCAGAGGTGTGAATTTGCATTTTTGCATATTTTTATTGTAAAACCAGTAATAAAGGAATGAAACCTCCAACGATACCTCTCCAATGTGAACATCATGATGCGACCATTATTGATGAAAAATGAAATGAATAATAGGACAAATGGTTCACTTTCAACCTCTGTTAATCTATCATCAAGAAATTCCTGGAAATTGCAAAGAAGCTCCCTATGTTATTTTTTTCACAAAAAAAATAGTGCATTATAAATTTAGTGTCAATGACTTGGTCGTCAGGTGACTTCTTTGGAAATTCCCTTTATTAAACTTTTTGTCTGTATCTGTAATATTGGTATGCGTGGCCATTCTATCTCTATGATCAGCTTTCTTTTCTATTTTTCAGACTTCATCTCGAAAATAAAAATATGGTATTAGAAACTAATAATATTATAATTTAGGTAAGAGGAGGGATCCGATGACACTCTTTTTTTTGTGATATCGGATGACACCCTACATTTTCAACGTCCAAATAGTCGATCCAAACTGTTCAATATGATGAATATATTAAAATGTGCTTGCAAATAAAATTTTACATTTTTTTGAATTTTTTTACTATTTATTAAGATGAGTACAAAAATTCAATGGTCTGAAAACAACAATTTTTGTGAAATACCTAATGAATAGTAAAAAAATCCAAAAAAATGTAAAATTTGATCTTCAAGCACATTTTAATATATCCATCATATTGAACGGTTTGGATCGACTGTTTGGACTTTGAAAATGCACGTTGTCATCCAATGTTACAAAAAAGGTGTCATCCGATCCCTCCTCTTTAGGTAAACTATTATATATTAAAATACAACATTAAAAGATATGTAGAAATTTTAATAGATAGTGACATAATAATATATTAATTTTGTACATTAAATTAGATATCTCTCACACATAGGTGAATATTTATTAGTAAGAAGTTAAATAATTTTTAGTCATATTATTAAATTTAATAATTGAACTAATCATTGAAAATACTTGATAACTTAATATGACTAGATTTTGAAACCCAAGTCTTTTTATGTAGTATTTATTTCAAAATTATATTTACTTATATGGGGAAACATGGCTATCTTTCATTTATATTCCTTAACCGCTAAGTGGTTAGTTTAAGCAAGTTTGCTTTTGAATTAAATATTTTCTAGAACACTTATTAGTGACCATAAGAGCACACATTAATGACCAATATTTTAGCTCTACAATTTGTCAAAATGGACAAATCATAATTCCCGCGAATGTTCTGAAACTAGGGATGGCAATGGGCCGAGCCCACGGGTATTTTGCTAAGCCCATGTCCAACCTGCCTGTTAAAAATTGATGGCCCACCTGCTCGGCCCAATCTGATGGGCTTAAAAATCTATGTCCGTCCCGTCCATGAGCCTTTCTCCCAAGCCCATGCCTGTCTGTCCTTGTCTGCCCTGCCCATACCCGTTGGACCATCCATATTCAACCACATCAAATAGACCGTTCAAGACAACAAAAAAATTCTTAATATGATTTTTCTAATGGAAGAAAAAATAATTCATAGTTTAACAACAAACAACATTGTGATTTTGCTACTGTAGTACAAAATAATTCATAGTTTAATAGCAAATAAATGTTGTTGTTCTGTTTGTTTTTTTTTTTCATAAAGGCCCATGGGTTGCCTGTGGGCTTCAGCATAAGCGCAGGCCTGGCCTGACCCATCTCTAGGCCCGTCCTTACCTGGCCCATCACAGCGTCGGGCCGAATGGGTAAAGGGCTGGATTGGGTGGGTATGAGCGGGCCACTGGGCCGATGGGATTTTCTGCCATCCCTATCTGAAACTTTTAAAAACTTGCCATTGGGGGACATCCACTCCAGTTTAGTAAGTACCGGATGGGTCCGTTTTCACATCGTGGACGTGGATACTCTATAGTTTGTCCTCAGTTATTAAAATAGCATCAACAGACCCCTCCAGTTTAGTAAAGATGATCTCTTTCTCTATTAAAAAAATAAACGGACATCACGAAGTTGCACTAGAGCTCTATAATTATGGAGCTCTGAACGTTAATAACGACATAACCACATCTATTATAAAATCAAACATGATAAGAACTGCAAATAATATTAAATTGCTTAGAATACAAATGCACTAGTACTTATATTTAGTTAGCAGTTTCTACGGGATATTGTATACAAAAATGGAAAATTTATCAGAAGTTTAAAGTTAAAATATTTTACTGCGTGTGATCAATTGGTTCCTTATAATAGAATGCATTTGTCCATAATTGGAATTGTTTAAATACGGCCAATAAAAATCAAGCTTAATAAGTTGAGAATTCAAATAAATATAGAAGAATAGTTTTGTATCCTAATCATAGAATTATCAGAAAACAGAGGAATTGACGTTTTCTTCAAGAGCCCGGCTGCCCGGGATGTAATTCACTGGAGAACTGAAAATAAAACATAATTCAAACAAAAGCAAATAGCATAAAAAAGAAGTGAAACGAAGGGTACAGTATAGGTATGGTACAAGGATTTTATAATTAAATCCATACTTTAAGATTTTTATAATTTTGATGATGCAACAACGCTACAAAATAGAAATTTTGCTTGACATTTTTGTCATTTTCTGATTTTGTCAGGATAGGATCCGGGTGGCTATCAAAATAGGAACGGCAGCAGAGCGTTTTATCGATAGTATGATATCTTCCTTATACCAATTGTTCATTGTCAAACTGTACCAACTTAAAGGTTTTTTAGTTCAAGTTCTAATAATTAAGACTCTGTGTAAAAGAATCCCCAATAAGTAGAAAAGAAAAACAAATAAACAAAACAAAAATGTCAAGATTTCCTCGTACCAGACCTGACCAAGAAGCTCTAGTAGGTAGTAAAACAAGTGCAATGCATGTGTATAGAATCATATATAGGACCACATATAGAGTATCAAAATTGGGTAATTTAGTTGAACTCAGTGACTTGCTTATACAACTTTTTTAATTAGGTGAAATTGCACATCGACCTGTATCTGAGGAGACACGAAAAGCGGGATTTAGCATAAGCCCTGATGAACTTGCGGTAATTGCTAGCAACCACCGGATGTCACGTCTAACCCGACATGGTGGTGTTGATGGAATATCAAAGAAAATTCAAATCTCGTTACAAAAAGGTATCTTAGAAAATGAGGTAGAAGTAAGAGCGGCTATATTTGGTACCAACAAGCACACCGAGAAACCTTCTAGAAGCTTTTGGAAGTTCATCTGGGATGCTTTGCATGACCTAACCCTCATTATACTTATGGTTTGTGCTGTAGTTTCAGTAATAGTTGGTCTATTCACTGAGGGGTTTCCAAAAGGAATGTATGATGGTATTGGTATTATACTTAGTATTTTCTTGGTGGTGATTGTAACATCTGTTAGTGACTACAGACAATCGCTTCAATTCATTGAGTTAGATAAAGAAAAGGAAAAGATTTATGTCCATGTCACGAGAGATGGGATTCGACAAAAGGTTTTGATTTTTGATGTAGTTGTTGGAGATGTTGTGCATCTCTCAATTGGTGACCAGGTACCAGCTGATGGGCTTTTTGTATCGGGTTATGCTCTCATGATAGATGAGTCGAGCCTAACCGGTGAAAGTGAGCATGTGCATATTTCTCATCACAAACCCTTTCTGAGATCCGGGACTAAAGTGGTAGATGGTTCTGCCACAATGCTTGTCACGGCAGTGGGGATGAACACAGAGTGGGGGAAATTGATGAGTACGCTTAGTCACGGAGGAGCAGATGAGACACCGCTACAAGTCAAGTTGAACAGTGTTGCAACTCTAATAGGTCAAATTGGCTTAGCATTCGCCACGTTGACATTTTTGGTACTTCTAGGTAGGTTTTTTTTGGAGAAGTATATAAATGGTACGGAGTGGTCCGCAAAAGATGCTTCGACAATAGTCAACTATTTTGCAATTGCTGTCACTATAATAGTTGTGGCAGTACCTGAAGGTTTACCGTTAGCCGTGACGCTCAGTCTTGCATTTGCTATGAAAAAATTAATGGATGCTCAAGCGCTTGTTAGGCATCTCTCGGCATGTGAGACCATGGGCTCTGCTAGTCATATTTGTACCGACAAGACCGGAACGTTAACCACCAACCATATGATGGTGGATAGAATTTGGTTGTGTGATGTGTCGTTCAATTCCTTGAGTGGCACCAGTGATACAGTCAAAGAGTTGCACATTGCCATACCGAAATATGCTTTAAGTGTTCTCCTACAATGTATTTTTGAAAATACCAGTTCAGAGGTGGTCAGGGGCAAAGATGGTAAAAAAACTATGTTAGGCTCACCGACTGAGATCGCTTTGTTAGAATTTGGGTTAAAACTAGATGATTTTAGTGGGGACCAGTACCAGAAAAATGAAAAGATCAAGGTAGAGCCTTTCAATTCTGAAAAAAAGACAATGTCAGTGGTCATATCAGTACATGGCGGGTACCGTGTTTTCTGTAAAGGTGCATCAGAGATAATTTTAGGTATGTGTGATAAAATCCTAGATAACGAGGGAAATATTGTTCCTATGTCACAACACAAATCTAAGGAAATTTTGTCTATCATAAATGAATTTTCATGTGAGGCTTTGAGAACTCTTTGTGTGGCATTTAGAGAATTGGATGAATTTGATAGTAGAGAAGCAATACCAACAAGCAGGTACACCTTAATAGCAGTTGTGGGGATTAAGGATCCGGTACGTCCTGGGGTGAAAGAGTCGGTTAAGACGTGCATGGATGCCGGCATTATGGTACACATGATCACTGGAGACAACATCAACACGGCAAAGGCGATTGCGAAAGAGTGCGGGATTTTGACTGATGACGGTATTGCCATCGAGGGGCCCGTCTTTCGGTCTAAGAGTCCAGAAGAGTTGAAGGAGCTAATGCCTAAAATTCAGGTCTAAGATAAAATGTTTTATTCTTTAATTAAAAGACCATGTTAAATTTTTTTTTTTTTTTGCAATGATATTTTGGAGAAACAAATGCAAAATTATGCTTCTAATCCAAAATAAATTATTCCTAATTCGAAATTTTATTTGGCTTACTTTGAATTAAATATCTTTTCCTTGTTTACTTATTTATTATTTATTATGTATTTTTTTTTAGGTGATGGCAAGATCGTCACCACTAGATAAGTTAATGTTCGTGGAGGTATGGAAAGATATGTTTAATAAGGTTGTTGCTGTGACGGGTGATGGTACAAATGATGCTCCAGCATTGAGCAGAGCAGATATTGGGATTGCTATGGGCATTTCCGGTACAGAGGTACCTCAAAATTTCTTAACTAAATTAAAAGTTAAAATGTAATTTTATCCACATTTTTTTTAAAGAAATGGCAGAAGCCACCAATTTTCATACCTTACAACATTCAACTGGTACCAACCAGCTGGTACCAGATACATCAACATAACAGCCACACATAGAAGTACATACGACAGTATATAACAACCTAATACATCATAGCAATAATAAAAACAAGTTCACAACTAAAACATGCATAACAGCCCCTATCAAAGAAGTACATACGACAGCTATTGCCATCAGGATATCTTTTCCTCACAGTATTACCTACAAACCATAAAAAAATTCTCCTAATTCTATCGATCATAATTCTCACCTTATTGGGTATATTATAAAGGGACAACCAATATAATGGTATAGCAAAAATCACTGTATTCAATAAAGTAACCTTCCCTCTCATGGACAGTAACTCCCCCTTCCATGTTTGTAGTTGTTTTTCAATTTTATCGACAAGAGTCATCCAGTCACTAACCTGTATGTAATTTTACCCACATAGTTGCCATTTAATCATCTTATGATTGGATCATGGTGTTTGGATTGTAGGTGGCTAAAGAGAGTGCAGATGTAATAGTGCTAGATGATAATTTCTCAACGATAGTTCATGTGGCGAGGTGGGGCCGTGCAGTTTATGTAAACATCCAGAAGTTTGTGCAATTTCAACTCACTGTCAATATTGTTGCACTCATCATCAATTTTTTCTCTGCATGCATCATTGGTAAACTCATTCTTTCCATGTTCTGTTAATTTAGTGCAATAAAAATTTATTGTACTAGTACTGCCAGGCACTAGTATGTAGCCAATGGTATAAGGCTATACACTGTTATCTGTTAGGACTTAGGACCCTTGTATCAGAAAAATTTCTACTTAAGAATTTTATCGAATATCCAGTGAGCAGAGGCAAACAGACCTGTACCACAGTACCGGCATCGGTATGATCACATAGCAAAAACTGTTTCAGGGAGGATGAGAGATTTGAGTTAAGCAGATCTAATTTCAGTTCAAATCACTAATTGCAACAATTATAACAAGGTCTTTAATTCTTAAAAACTTATAAACACGACTCTCAACCTTATAAAAATTCAAGAGGGATTAAACCAATGAAAATAGGAATGAAAAAGAAAGTCAAATCAAATAGAAGCTGCAGCAAACTTACTGCAACAAACCAAATTGGATGGCCAGAAGATGCACCGCTAAGTTACGACAAAGATACAGCATGTACCAGTCCATAACTCCACTCTCCAGCCCTATTATGTTTCTCCTTTTTCATTCTGTTTCTACTCTCTAGCGCAATGAGCAGTGCCAACTGCATGTTCTGTATCTGACAACAGCCATTGCATATATCACAAATTTTCATCTCCTTTTCTTTCTCATATTTAGGACATATTTTTACAAGTCAATCTAAAATGACCTGTCAATAAAGATGTGATGGGCTTGCATGGACTCGTGTCAAATCTCTTCAGAATTTTCTCAATATGATGCTCTTGCAACAACCAACGATCGTGATTGTTATTTTCTAGATCTTACGGAATACGCGCATGCTGAGAATTCACCTGATCATTCAGCAAATGCATTGCCAAGCTCCTCTTTTAGTTCTCTGATTTTGACAGCATCCTGATTAATAACCAACCCGTCATCGACATAAAGAAAGAGGATAATAAATCAGCCACTTGAACGTAATTAATATGTTGATATGACCCTCTATCCACTAAGTTAACCAAAATTTAGGCCAAGCATAGTGAATCCAAATAAGGAGAGACCAACATTATCCAATCAATCAGTTTATAAATTGCATATGTTAAATCAACATAAAGGAGAAGTGGAGAACTTCACATCTGACAATGTATTACCTTCCAAAAAAAACACCCACCAAAATATATTTCCTTATAATGAAAAGGGAGATTCATCAGCAACTCTCTGCTAAATTCAACAATACAAAAACATCTTCTGTGACATGTAGGGTCCGCACCACTGACAGCTGTACAGTTGCTCTGGGTGAACATGATAATGGATACACTCGGTGCATTGGCACTCGCAACCGAGCCCCCGCATGAGGAGCTCATGGAGAGGCCGCCTGTTAAAAAGGATGATAACTTGATCACTAAGACAATGTGGCGCAATATCATTGGTCAAAGCTTGTACCAGCTGGTTGTGTTGGGTGTACTTGTGTTTTGCGGCAAGAAGATTTTCAATCTTACCGGTACCAATGCAGATGCAACTTTGAACACACTTATTTTTAATTCCTTCGTGTTTTGCCAGGTATGTTAATTGCCTTATAGTATTATCCCTTACCATACTAACCAATATTATGATATGATGATAATAAGAGCACTGATTATATTTGTTTTATCTCCTTTAGCTGTTTAACGAGATAAATAGCAGAGAGATGGAAAAGATTAATGTCTTCGAAGGAATTTTCCGCAACTGGATTTTCATCGGCATAATTACTGGAACCGTGATCTTCCAAGTGATAATTATTGAATTTCTTGGTACTTTTGCAAATACCGTGCCGCTGAGCTGGCAGTTGTGGCTCGTAAGTATTATTATCGGATCCATAAGCATGATTATAGCAGTTATTTTGAAATGCGTACCAGATGAACTGTTGAACTTGAAACCAAGTATAGTTCTACCAAAAGACTACGTACCGCTTCCTGATGGGCCTGATGGCGTTTGAGGTATGAATGAAAATATTTGTTAAAGAATCGTGAAACGAAATGAATCATTATATTTTTTTTGTGTATAAATGTGGGTTCTTCTGTTGTATATTCATACACTTGATTGGAGTTTTTGCATGGTGTGTTGATAATTTTACCCTGCCTATTTTGTTTCGGACAGTGTAAATTATATTGGCTGAAAAATTTAATGATATTAAGCTTTGAATTGAGTTCCGAATGAGAGTTCATGAAATAATCGACAATTTGAAAGAACGAGAGAAATGAACAGAAAATTTCCATTTAAAAGCCATCAGTTATTTAAGAATAATTATTTCAGTACCCACGCTACAGTACCCGCACTGTTATTTTAGAAAAATTCATGTATCATATGTAGTTCATTGTATATGTATAAATACTTGCCTTGTTTGAGCTATATACTTCACAGTGTTACTATTAAAATTTGTAAAACAAAATTACAGTTTTGGAACAGTTTTGGAACAGTTGCGGTCTCCACAAGCAGTTATGGCAGTTTGAGTGGTCCCCTAATGCGGGTACAACATGAAAATTTTACAAAAAAGGTGCGGGTACAGTTATTTTAGAAAAATTCATATATCAGAAGTAGTTGATTGTATAGGTATAAATACTTGACCTGTTTGAGATATATACTTCACAGTATTACTATTAAATTTGGGAAACAAAATTACAATTTTGTAATAGTTGCGGTCCCCACAAGCAGTTATGGCAGTTTAGGTGTGGGTACAGTGCGGGTACTGTAGCGTGAGTACTCATATCAGCTTCCTTTATTTAAAGTTTAAAAGTGAACCCTTTAAAGTTTAATGCATAAGATTGTTTTAATTTTAGGTTACGTTTTTATCCCTTATACGTACGACTGGCAATTTTTTCTTTGCCTTAGAAGGATCGTTCAAATTGAAGCCACTAAATCAATTGTGCTTTCTGAAATAGTGGCAGATCATGGTGCATAGTATACGGGCGGATGCATTTTTTAAAATAAGTTTTAAATTTGGACAGAAGCAGCATAGAATATTGATCCCAATATAGTCACTTGTGCGGATCAAAAAAAAAAAAAAAAAAAATGATATTCCACTTGTCTAATTAAAAAAATAAATGATAATCCTAAATTCTCTGTTGCAAATTGTCTGAAATAAATCATGTCTCACTATCACCTTACCGGTTGACAGTGTTTTTTTTTCTTGAAATATTAGTTTTTTTTTTTTTGCAAAGGTTCACGCCCTTAGGCTTTCATTTCCATTATCAAATCTGTTGGGGCCTGTTCGGGCAGACGGAGGGGAACGGAAATGGGAACATAATTCGGAAATTTTTGAACTACGGATTACTGTGCGTGTGAGACAGAACACGACCTCAGACTGAATTTTTTTTTTCCACGCACACAGTAATTGCGCCGAACAGCCCTTACAGTTTCCATTCTCAAATCCTCTTTGCGCAATTCTCACAATTAATTACGATCTGACAATTCTGAATTAATCAAGTGGATTAAGTGGATAATTATTGCACTCAAGTGAATGTTGATAGTTCTAATTCACTGAAAAAAATAAGAATGATGACCGTTCCAAAAAAGACCGGTTAACAGCTCTTAAAATGTCGATTTTTTATTTGTAAATATTGTCACAGATGAAATTTTTTGTCCTGAGAAAAATCACGATAAAAAACCACATTTTATATTTATCCCATTCAAAAATGTTAACCTTGATACAGAACAAAAACATTACCTTTGACGACGTTTGTACTGAGTTTACAGATTTAAAGATCTGAGTCATACGTTTTAATCTTTTTTAAAATATTACTTAAATGTTCCAACAAGTCGGTAACCTATAATGTATTCTGTGGATTTTTTTTTTTTTTCATCAGCGCTTGGTTTCCTAAAAAATAATGAATATCATAGTTTTTATAATTGTTGAAAATAAATGAAATATTTTAGAATTTAGATGTATTAGAAGAATCATGATAAATGATCCAATGATCCGATTAAAGTTTGGACCAGGATCAATGACTCAGATTCAAATATTTTTTTCAGGCCAGATTTTTCATGATCAACATCGAAAAAAAGTTTGAAAATGTTGAATCTAAGCCATTGATCTCAGTAAAAGCTTTGGATCCGGTTCATTTATCACAGTCTTTGAGTACATTCAAATTTTAAGATACTCTATCTATTTCCTCGAAGCTCTTTTAAGAAAATAATAAAATTTTAAAATTATAAAAAATACTTCTAGGAATATAGATGGAGTACTTTAGAATTTGAATGCACTAGAAGGATAGTAAATGATCCATATCCAAAGTTTGGACCAAGACTAATGGCTCAGATCTAAACATTTTTCAGACTCGATTTTTTGAGGTAAACATTTTTATCATATTGTTGTTGGAAAAAAAATTAAAAATGATTGGATATGTGCCATTGATCCAAATCCAAACTTTAGATTCATGTCATTTATCGTAGTCTTTTTAGTATATTCAAATTCTAAGATACTCTATCTATTTTTTAATAAGCTCTTTTAGAAAAATATTAAAATATTAAAAACATAAAAATACTTCTAGGAAAATAGACCTAGTACCAAAGAATTTGGACGTACTAGATGGATTGTGATAAATGATCTGGATCCAAAGTTTGGACCGAGATCAATGGCTTGGATCCAATTTTTTTTTTTCAGCAACACGCCAAGCAAAATATGATGAGAATGTTGACCACAAACAATCAGGCCTGGAAAATGTTTAGATCCGAGCCCTTAAATATACTAGAAAGACTACGATAAATGACTTGAAAATAGTGATCCAGTCCCTGTTCAAAAACAGTGATTTTCTACCTAGCTAAAAAAATAGTAAAAAAATTCAAAAAAAATATAAAATTTGATTTGCAAGTACATATTCATTTTATAATCATGTTAAACGGTTCGGATCGACCGTTGAAATTTTGAAAACTCAAATATTGAACCGTAGCACGGACTAATCTGTGCTATGCATAGTACCGTAGCCTCACCCTTGTTGAGGAAATCTACCGAGCGGTACTAAATGATTTCTATTGCGCTGGTGTTATAATCTGAGATTTTGGATATCTGATAAGTGATAACATATGTTTGGATTTCGTACTTTTTTTTTATGTTATGAATAAAACAATCGGTGTATTCTGTCTACACGAGTATTTATAACTGAAACCTGAAACTCAAGGCAGAATACTAAGTTTGTTTTTAACTTTTTATTCTTCAAAAGCAGAAAATAATAGCATTTAACGACAACCAAACCCACCCACTGTAACTGTAAAAGAATGCGACGTCTAATCAGCCTGGACCGCCGCAGAGGAGTTCAGACTCGTGCGAGTCGGCCTCGAAACGGCTCGGTTTCTTCCTCAAACCACCCACTCCTTCCCTTTTTCTTCTTTCGATCTCTTTCTAATCACACCTATCTCTGTCTTACTCGGTTCGCTGCCGTGCCATTTTGGTGAAAATATCGAAGTAGACAAATTCACGGTAGGAGTTCAGATAAAGAACGCTTTCAGCTGCGCAATTTAATAAAAGGTCAGAGTTTTGGACTTTCCGACACGTTTGCCTATTCTATTCCACCTCATTTCCTTTTTGGTTGGGGTCTTGGTGGCCTACACTGCGAGTGCGCAAAAAGAGGAAATTTCTTTAAAAACTATAATTAAAAAAAAAAATTAACAAAGTAACATGATTAGTTTAATTTTTATAAAAATTATAACAACTGAGATGCTAATTCGGTTTTTATTTTTTTTTCTCCTGTGACCGAATTGACAATTCAGTTTCTCCCTTTTCACAATTTTTTCATAAAAATGGTGTGGCTTTCGGTGTAAACACTTGGCACCGAGATCCCAATTCGGTCCAGGAGAAAAAAAAGTGGGGACCGAATTGGGATTTCGGTTCCTCCCCCTTTTTTGTTTTTTTTTTTTCTGAATTTTCCTATATAATTCTTCTTCTCTTCTCCATAGACACCAAAGGTAGAAAAAAACTGGAAACCGAATTGAGATTTTGGTTTCTAGCTCATTTCGATTTTCTGTGGCGGCTCTGTGGAAAACGTGTGAAAAGAGAGGGAACCGAAATGCCAATTCGGTCTCAGAAAAAAAAAAAAAAAAGGAAACCGAATTGGTATCTCAGTTCTTATAGTTTTTGTAAAAACTAAACTAATCATGTTAGTTTGCTATTTTTTTTTTAATTATGGTTTTTAAAAAAAACGAATTTTGTGTCAAGAAAATTAAGGTGGAAAAGTTTTGGTCCTTTTCGTTTATGCTTACGTTTTTAATGCTGCTTCCTAGGTCGGTATTAGTTGTCATTTGATCTGAATTAGTCGACTTCTCCGCTCCGCTCCCAATTGAGCAATTTATCTTCGATTCTCAACCGACTGAAATAAATTGGCCTACTTCAAATATCTTTCTTAGACTATCCAACTCTAATATCTTTCAAATTGCTGTGCTCTAAGCTTAAGACCATCCAACTCGAAGAGAAGATCCCAGAACTCGGGGTCTCAATTTAGTAGTAATTTAATTTCATCAAAGATCGTACTACCAAATTCTCCTTCTCAAAATTCCTCAAATTTCTCTGATCTCACAAACCCACTTTTTCTCTCTAGTAAAAAGAAATCAACAATATGGTGGGCACAATCGAAGCACCCATAGATACCACCGCTAATAACACTAATGGGTCCCACCTGCACCACACAAATGGCTCTGCTGTTGAAGAAAAGCTAGATGAGTTGCGAGCTCTCCTCGGAAAAACCGATGGCAACCCATTAAAAATTGTTGGAGTCGGTGCCGGCGCATGGGGCAGCGTCTTTTGTGCACTATTGCAAGATGCTTACGGCCACCTACGCGAAAAGGTCCAGATTCGCATGTGGCGCCGGCCCGGTCGTGCGGTTGATCGCGCCACAGCCGAGCACCTGTTTGAGGTCATAAATTCTCGAGAAGATGTCTTGCGGAGGCTTATTCGGAGATGTGGATACTTGAAGTACGTCGAGGGGCGGCTAGGTGACCGCACTTTGTACGCAGATGAGATACTGAGGGATGGGTTTTGTTTGAATATGATTGACACACCATTGTGTCCCATGAAGGTGGTTACAAACTTGCAGGAGGCCGTGTGGGATGCGGATCTGGTTATCAATGGGGTGCCGTCGACTGAGACCCGGGAGGTTTTTGAGGAGATCAGCAAGTATTGGAAGGAGAGAATTGGGCACCCAGTGATAATTTCTCTGGCAAAGGGGATTGAGGCATCAATTGATCCAGTGCCGAGAATCATTACTCCTACTCAGATGATCAGCAATGCAAGTACGGATCTAATTTATCTCCTTTACATTGGCTTTATTAGTTGTTGATTGGAATAATCCTCAGTCAAAAAAAAAAAATGGAAAAAACAGAAAAAAGAGGTTATAAAAATAAAAATATATAAAATATATTCACTACCAGGATTTTTCTATTGGTTTCCAGACATGATTGTTTTGTAGATATTTTGTGATTATGATCTATACTCTCAAATGATATATTATGTACCAGCTGGCGTTCCAATTGAGAACATTCTATATCTCGGTGGGCCTAACATTGCATCAGAGATTTACAACAAAGAGTACGCAAATGCACGAATTTGTGGCTCTGACAAGTGGCGGAAGCCTCTTGCAAAATTTTTGAGGCAGCCCCATTTCATAGTTTGGGACAATGGCGATCTCATTACACATGAGGTCATGGGGGGTTTGAAGAATGTTTATGCAATCGGTGCAGGTAAAATTGATAACTTAGTTTTGTAAAATTATTCTTTCAGAAATGGATTGAATATGCTTGATTTGTTATAGATATGACCTATCATTTCACTTATCTGATACTTCACGGATGGAAATTTGCCATACTTCTATAACATTTCTCCCCCCTCACAATTTCTAGTCTGATGTTATACTACTATCAATGCTGATAACTGCCCTTAGCAATCAATTTCAGTGGTATCTCTGACAAAGAGTATCCGCATTGGATTCTTTTCAGGTATGGTGGCGGCACTGACCAATGAGAGCGCAACGAGCAAGGCAGTTTATTTTGCACTTTGCACCTCAGAAATGATATACATAACTCATCTGTTGGCTGAAGAGCCTGAGAAGCTTGCTGGCCCACTTCTGGCCGACACCTATGTGACGCTTCTTAAAGGCCGAAATTCATGGTACGGTCAGATGCTTGCCAAAAAGGAGCTAAGTCTAGACATGGGCGACAACATTAAAGGAAAAGGAACCATTCAGGTTTTGATTGTTTCATATTTTTAGTTTTACTCGGTGCTGGTATCAAGTGGAATAGTACAGCAGTTGTTTCATATTAGGGTCATTGGGTCAAGCATGGGTTTAGTTGGGACATAATTGAACAGTAGTGTACAATTGAGCAAATTTGTTTTAAATTGCTTCTGGGTTGAAACTTGTTGTATCACTACAGCAATTTTACTGTGGGTGTCCGCTAAAAGAAAGAATTGACAACAACAACCATGATAATAATTCATTGGATAATTTTTTTCTCTTCTTCTGTTTGTATAGGGCGTGTCTGCTGTGAATGCATTTTATGAGCTGCTGAGTCAAGACAGCCTAAGTGTTATCCATCCAGAGGCAAAAAAACCTGTTGCACCAGTCGAGCTATGCCCCATCCTTAAAACTCTTTACAAAATCTTGATCAAGAGGTAACTAACCAGTAAATTCGGCAGCTTTATGCACCCTGTACAAGGCATCTCTCTTTTTTTTTGTTGAATCTAGTGCGCACATTTTTTAAATAGAATTGAGGTGCAAAATAAACTTGGGATCAAGAGAGATTAACTTCAATATAGTGAAATAGCTATTCTTCAGATTTCAGTAGAAATTGCCAAGTTAAAATTCTCTTGCTTCATAGATGGTGAGAAACTGAGACATTTGTTTTTAATATATAGGTTGGTTGCATTTGTTTGCCTGGTTCATTAATTTTGAAACTTGAAGGGGTGATTTGGTCTTTCATAATGGGATTAATCATGCCAATAATCAGAAAAACATGTACAACATTAGAACTGTAGGATTTTAGTTTTCAATTTCAGCAAACTGTTGGTTTTAATTTGCTCTAAATCCAAAAATTAATGGGACATTTCTTTCTGTCATGGATTTTAGGGAACTTTCAACAGAGGCAATTCTTCAGGCAATAAGAGATGAGTCGATGTATGATCCACGCGAGAGAATTGAGATTGCACAGAGCTCTCTCTATCGGCCCACTCTGCTCTGCCATAACTAATGCATTGAATGCTGTTTTAGGGTTTGTGTTTGCAATTGTTTGTTTCTTTATTAGGGCATGTTTAATTGATCCTGCATGAGATGTTGTTTTGTTCATTTAGTTGTTTATTTAATATTTCATGTAAATCCTTCGGAGAGAGAACGTAGATTGGTTGCATGAGAGTTGTTATAATTGATTTTTCATAATTTGTTTTGTTTTGTAAATAAATTAGTTATATGGCTGATTGTTAGTGTATATCCATGTGAGAATCTGGTTAGGCAAAGACTGATACTAATAATGTGGTCCTTACTGGTAAAGCTAAGGTGCGGGAACCAAACATGATAATGACACATTTTCTAAAATGACATTTCTACGTATTATATTTTCTGGAATTCTTTTTTTTTGAAAGTCTATAGCATGAATCAAACGTGCTCCCTTAGAGATTGAGGCTTCAATATTTCATCTCTGCCAAGTTATTAGTATTTAGTAAGATTGTAGGATTAATATAAAGTTTCAATAATAATAGTAATATAACAATCAAAATGTTAAAATATTAACATTAAAGGAGGGTTTAAATGTTTTCACTTTATGTCTTCATCATGAGGTTTCTACTTTTTAATTTTCTAATAACAAAAATTCTGATATTTATGTCAAAATAAAATTGTAATCAACCAAACAACAATGGGGCTCGAAAAAAGCAGTGGATAGTGTGGTTTATTGCTGTCACGTGGGGCCTCTGGAAACAGAGGAATGAAAGAATTTTCAGAGATAAGAAGTTGCCTGCGTGGATACTGGCAGAAAGGATACTCCAAGAAGGCAGTCTGTGGTTAACTTACTGCTAGTACGAAGTACTTCAAGCTGAAAGGGAGGGGGTTGTATTCTCGTTTGAGGCTAAGGATCATGCTCTGTTGATGTAATTTTTTTAGTTGGTTTTAGTTTTAACCTAGAATAGTTGCGATGTACCTTATTTAGGAATACTTCATGTACTGTGTTTTTGAGCAATACAATTTCTGGCAGCTTCTGCCATGACTTTTTCAAAAAAAAAAAAAAAAAAAATTCGGTGATTGTTGTAGGTTTATGACAAAAAATTTGTATAAGAAATATATAAGTAAGATATAGGGTTGAGCATTTGTACTATTTTTTTTAAAAATATTTGGAACAAAAATTCTTTCTATCCGTTATACTCCAAATCGGAAGAGAAACCGATTATATTAATTACAATGATTCAAGATTAAATCTTTCACCTCTGACATAATTTTATCAACCAAACACAATTTCAACGGAAAATTTTCTCTTCTTTCAATTCCCTCTCTTCCTCTACTCTCCATCCAAATAAGATGTTAAATCGTAGGAGGTGAAATGAGGTGAACGGTAATAAAGAATCTCTCTATTTAGTTCTTTAAAATTTATTCCGTCTTTTCCTTCCTTGTCCATTTCTTCGTAAGACCGTTAATTTGACGGCGAAGGGGGAGGGCTACGTTACTTTGACGGTGAAGGAGGGCTGTTAGCTAAGGAGGTTCAAGGAAGGCTAATCTAGAGGTCTTAATTTGCATTAAGAATGGTTGTTTGATAGGATTAAGACAAATTAACCATTAAAGAGACAATCAGCCTCTATCAAGAGGAATTGGGGTCAGTACAAAGGGCATCGGACCAAATTTAGTCTTTATGTCAGTCCAGGCGAAGCGGTTTGATCCACATCAAAATTCATGCAAATAATTTTAAGATTCATTCAGATAAGAGGCGGCACTAGAAAATTGAAATTGGAGGAGCTAGAAAATCAAGTATAGTATAATTCTATTTTATACGGAAGGCTAAATGTATTAATGTATATAAAAATTATAAAATTTAATTGACAAAATTACAAATTTTCAATTCATAGGAGTGACTTAACTACCTTTTCAATTTATTACCTTCCGCCACTAATTCAAATCAAATGCACGTGAATCTTGTTATTGCAGATCGAAGGACTCTTATCAGATTGGGATTCAAATTTGCTGAAATCCGAGATCATCAATAGTGACCCTGAAATTCCTGAAATCCCGAATTCAGCAATTGAATTGTTTCGAGATGCGTACATAGAAAAAACCAGCTGTTTCAAGATACGTGCACAGAAAAAGTTGGACGGCTGGATCTCGGATTTCAGCTGATTTGAATCCATAAGATTGTGAGACTATCTATTGTTAGAGGATTCAAATTTCAACTTGTATTCAATAGTTGCGTGCGTGGCATGAATATTAAAAAAAATAAACAGCACAATTTTTTTTTAAATATTACTAATTTTTTTTCTACACCACTAAATATTCCCAAAATTGCAGCTATGCTGCAAAGCTGCTGTTATACTGCTAATATAGATTTATATGATAAAATCGTTAAATGTAAAAGTTTCTGATAGTGCCATTGTGTTTCACAATTCTATTCGTTTAAACAGCTGGCTGTCAACTCTAGCAGAGAACCGTTTGTTTGAGCTCAACTGATTGTAAGACTTAGAGTCTAAGGAAGCAAAAAATATAAAAACATAGAGAAATCATTCTTATATTCTGCAGATTTAATTGTTTTTATATGAAGCATGTAAAATGTTCATATCAAAATCAACAAGTATTTATATTTATTGTACAAAATATCATTTCTTCTTTTCTAAATGATAATAAAGAAGTTCAACTTAATACTATGTTGAATAAGTAAAAGTATAATTTTCATATTTGTTGTTCTTATTAATTCAACATATAGAATAAGTTTAAGTTATCAAAATGGATACAACTGATGCATCACCATTCCTAGATTTTGTAATTGATGGTACACCTGTTTCTTGTTTAGTAGAATCTATATATGGTGTATTGACTATTAGTTTCTTCAACCTTTTCAAAATTTTATAAAGATATATATAAAGATGGCACCTAATCATAAAAGCGAGTTCTCTTTTACAATGCCTTGAATATATGTGCCAACGCTGCAAATATTTGGAGAAGTCAATTGTTACAAGCACTAGATAATGTATACGACAGGTTAAAAATAAATTAGTCAACACCATCTTTTGCTGACAAACAAAACTTAAGCAGGATGCTAAATATTCAACTGGTGGTTCAACTGCACGTGTCTTGGAAACTGAATCGAACGATTCATTGGCCTGTCAATATTATAAAGCTGTAAAATGTTTACAGAATGAAAGCGTAACCGGATGAATAAGTGCCGATATTTTTATTAATAACCTAAAAAAAAACAAATATCAAATATAACCCCGATCTCAAATTTTTTTTAAATCTAACCTAACCGCCCAGGGATGGGGCGGTCAGTTTTTCCAACGAACCGCCCACCCGTGGGGCGGTCCACTGCCCAGAAAAAAAAAAAAATCACCAAACCGCCCCACAGTGGGACGGTCCACTAATTTTTTTTTTTTTTTTTTTAGATTTTGAGAGGGAGCAGTCCTATAATTTTGACCAGATTCAAAATTCAATTTAGAGAAAATGGCTACATGGATTTTTGTGTTCTTTATATCAAAATAAAGATATGAAAGTCTAGTTTCCAGATAATATAATTTCTCTATACAAAAATATTACAGATTGGTACAGTTTTAGCGATTAATGGACAGAGATCAGAATTATTGGACTGCTCACTGAAATTTCAGTTTTTCTGAATTCTGACCTCTGTCAATTAATCGCTAAAACTGTACCAATCTGTAATATTTTTGTAGAGAGAAATTATATTATCTGGAAACTAGATTTTCATACCTTTATTTTGATATAAAGAACACAAAAATCCATCTAGCTATGTTCTCTAAATTGAATTTTGAATCTGGTCAAAATTATAGGACTGTTAACTGGAATTTCAGCTTTTCTGAATTCTGACCTCTGTCCATTAATCGCTAAAACTGTACCATTCTGTAATATTTTTATATAGAGAAATTATATTATCTGGAAACTAGACTTTCATACCTTTATTTGTATATAAAGAACACAAAAATCCATGTAGCTATATTCTCTAAATTGAATTTTGAATCTGGTCAAAATTATAGGACTGCTCACTGGAATTTCAGCTTTTCTGAATTCTGACATCTGTCCATTAATCGCTAAAACTGTACCAATCTGTAATATTTTTGTATAGATAAATTATATTATCTGAAAACTCGACTTTCATATCTTTATTTTGATATAAAGAACACAAAAATCCATGTAGCCATTTTCTCTAAATTGAATTTTGAATCTGGTCAAAATTATAGGACTGCTCCCTCTCAAAATCTTAAAAAAAAAAAAAAAAAAAAAATTAGTGGACTGCCCCAGGGTTTGGTGATTTTTTTTTTTTTTGGGCAGTGGACCGCCCCACGGGCGGGCGGTTCGTTGGAAAAGCTGACCGCCCCACCCCTGGGCGGTTAGGTTAGATTTAAATATAATTTGAGATCGGGATTATATTTGATATTTTTTTTTTAGGTTATTAATAAAAATATCAGGAATAAGTGTCTTTGTAATTTTTATTTTAGAAGAAAAAATAATAGTAATAATTTTTTTTAAATTAAAATGTTTAGAAAACAAAAATGGAAAAATATATTTCACAGGAGGACTCAGCGTCCTTTTCCTAATATATACATCTGCCCCCTGTACAGGATA
Source organism: Carex kokanica (assembly GCA_025461125.1). Classification (NCBI taxonomy): domain Eukaryota; kingdom Viridiplantae; phylum Streptophyta; class Magnoliopsida; order Poales; family Cyperaceae; genus Carex; species Carex kokanica. The sequence goes on from JAJGRX010000531.1 coordinate 323,583, forward strand.
GCAAAAGGATAAAAAATAACTTTTTTTTAATAAAAGTTGAAAGTCAAGTCATTCAACTATTTACTATCTACTAAGAATTGTTTGTTTATTTATTTTGAACATGTAATCTCCTACACAGAAAGCATTGTTTTTATTACTAGACCAAAGACTGGTTCTCAAGAATCGAAAAAAAACGAGTTTTCATTTTCTGACTTCATTTTTTGTGTCTCACCATGCCTCCATTTTTAAAAACTTTAATAACTCAAAATTTAAAACTTAAAAGTCAAAATAAAACTTTTGGATATGATCTACATCATTTTATCTATGTACTTGTAAAAAATTATGACATTTCAATTTTATTTTGGTTGTCATCAAGAGCTTGTCAAAAACGTACTATTTATTAAGCCACTTTGAAAATCGCTGATCCGTGTGAACAGTAAAAAATTCTGGACCAGTGGATCAGCGATTTTCAAAGTGGCTTAATAAATAGTAAAAAAATTCCAAAAAAAATGTAAAATTTGGTCTCCAAGCACATTTCAATATGGAGATCATGTTGAGCGGTTCGGATCGGTTGTTTGGATTTTCAAAATGGAATTTTTTTTGCGTAGAGTAAAAACTTGTTTTACACGACGGCTCATAAAAGCGAGTTCTCTTTTACAATGCCTTAAATATATGTGCCAAGTGCCAACGCTGCAAATATTTGGAGAAGTCAATTATTACAAGTACTAGATAATGTATACGACAGGTTCAAAATAAATTAGTCAACACCATCTTTTGCTGACAAACATAACTTAAGCAAGATGCTAAATATTCAACTGGTGGTTCAACTGCACGTGTCATTGGAAACTGAATCGAATGTTGTTAATTATTTCATTGGCCTGTCAATATTATAATATATATATATTTACAATTTTTTAATTAAAAAAACCATAATGAATTTCACGGATTCGATCTAAAATTCTAAATTGTATGAATCTTTGAACTACTTTTGCACTCGGGCAGCATTATTGGGCGAATTCGATCCTGATATCGCGCCCGTTAATTCTCCACGAACTTGTAGCGGGACCAATACATTAACCCACCCTGTAGGCATCATCATCCGTAGACCGAGTCCAGCTATAAATATGGTAAAAATCGTTTTCTTGTTAAATGGATCGCTGTATATCATATCTAGATATACATATAGGGAAGAGAGGTTACATATCTAATCTTTGTATGATACCAGTGCACTCTTTTCCGTGCAGCAAGAGAGAGAGATAGTTAGGTCTCTAGTTTTCTTGGTGTGTTCAGTTATTCTCGCTCTATCATCTCTTTCTCTATTTATTTCTCTTCACAACACAACCAGACAAAAAGAAACACTTCATAAGTTCATAGTTCCGTACAGAGAGAAAGAAAGAGAGAGAGAAAGAGAGAGGATGGATCGAACTGGATGCAGAATATGTGTGATCGCGGTATGGTTTCTCTGTTCAAGCTTCTCCATTTTCCCAGGTATGTTTATTCTTAATTATATTTAATTAATACTGGCATCATTTTGGTAATTGGGTCTTTAATTTATTTACATTTTAGTGCTATATTAAAATTGCATTAAATCTATGATACGTTATGATTGCATTAAATCTCTGTTGTACAATCTATGCTCGCCGTATTGCATTGTAGCATTTCAAAATGAATGGAATATTTAGCTTTAATATAGAAATATATATAGAAGCAAAAAAACAATATTATTCTTCAATGTTTTATCAGTATTGTATTTCAGCATTGAAGTTTTTTTTTTTTTCTATAGTGATCTTTCAAAAATCTGATAATAACAATTATCTTAGTAAAGTCACATAATTAATTAATTAATTAATTAAAGAAACTTGCGTACTAATGAAAAAGATGATTAATTTCAAGATAAAATAAGTTTATCAGCCTTTTGTGTGCATGAAGATTAATTAAGATTAATTAAGATTTTTTTTTTTTGAACTACCACAAAGATAAGGACAAAATAGTATCTTTCAGAAGGTAATTTTAAAATAGAGAGACGTTTATTTTTGAAAATAAGATGAGGTAGATTTGAAAAAAAAAAAAAAACACAATTTAGTACAAAAAGAGAAGTGGTCCTCAATAAATTTGATTAATTAGTCCAATGTCCAAACCGAGGGTCTATGACGTTGCTTGTTGAGAATAACTCTTAATTTTTCTGAGGCAGTTGCAACCACTATTATCTAATTCTTAAATTTAAACCACAATTAAGTACATAGTATATGATTAGTCAAACTTATAAATATACACGTACAAAGTTTGTTGTTCCGCTTAACACCAACTCAAGTACATAAATAAATCCATAAACAAAAGTATACAAGTCATAAAAGGTTGTAACAAACAAAGTCCATTATTATTAATTTAAAATGGACAGTCGAATTAGGCAATCAGTAAAAAAAAAAATGTATTATTGATAACATGAGAATTAATTGGAGATATCTTGAACAATTTTTCAACAGCAGTATAAATTAATTTCTAATGATCCCATGCAGGAGTTAAAGCCATAGGTGTGAACTACGGCATGCTAGGCGACAACCTACCTTCACCGGACAAGGTGATATCCCTTTACAAATCTCGAGGCATTCGAAGCCTACGCCTTTTCCACCCTGACCAAAATGCCCTGGATGCTCTCAGGGGATCTGGCATCTCTGTAATCCTGGGTACACTAAATGAGGATCTCCAGCACTTTGCCTCTAGCCAATCGTACGCTGCCACCTGGGTCCAGACCAATGTGGCCCCTTTTGCAGGATCGGTGCACTTTAAGTGCATTGATGCCGGGAATGAGGTAATCCCCAGTGACTTGGCGGCATATGTGCTGCCAGCAATGCGGAATTTGGATGCAGCAGTGAAAGCTGCAGGATTTAGTATTCCAGTTACTACTGCTGTGTCAACTCAGGTGTGCTAGCTTGAGCCTATTTAAATTTTAATTTTAATTTGATATATTCCTCGGTTAGGAGGGTTTTGATTAGCCATTGACAATTGTAATACTTGATAATTAAACCAAAATTACAGTTTCATGCTTTGAAATAACAATTATGCGGTTATAAGCAAAGATTTACAAATAAAAATGTTGCGAAGCTATGTTATTGCCATTTTTTTCATAACACCCTTACATTTATCTTCTATTTCTTTAGGTACTAGGTTACTCATATCCACCATCCCAAGGCACTTTCTCTGCTTCTTCCTCATCCTACCTGGCACCAATCGCCGCATTCTTGGAATCCAAAGGCTACCCCTTACTCGTAAACGTATACCCATACTTCTCTTATACCTCGAACTCCAAAGAGGTTCATCTCGACTATGCACTTTTCAGCATGCATCAAACTGTGGTGCTAGATGGCGGCGTCCAGTACAGCAACCTCTTTGACGCGATCGTGGACTCTGTCTATGCGGCATTGGAGAAGTCAGGCGGGCCCAGTGTGGAAGTGGTGGTGTCAGAGACAGGCTGGCCATCTGGCGGCGGTGCACCTGGTGCAACGGTCGAAAATGCACAGACTTATAACAATAATGTGATTTCTCATGTGAAAAAAGGTACACCAAGAAGACCAGGAAAGGAGCTAGAGACTTACTTGTTTGCTATGTTCAATGAAAATCAAAAACCAGAAGGTGTTGAACAACATTTTGGTCTATATACTCCAGATATGAGCGAGGTGTACCATGTTGATTTCTCTTAATTTCGGATTAGACTGTAAAGGAGGGGATGGGGTTGTTCTTTTATGTTCATTTTTGTTTTGTTGTTGCTTTTTATTGATTTATTTTGGATTTATTTGTGATCGGACTAGTTGCAGATACATTGGAGATATACGCTGTATCGATATATTTCATACTATTTATGTTCTGAATGTATGATATTTGTTGTTTTAGTATATATTTCATCTTTTTTTTCTCCAAGTGCGAATATACAATATGAGAATCTTTGGGTGGTTTAATTTCACCTTTCTTCTCTCTTTCTAGTTTGTTTGTATTGGAGCTTTTGTTAGCCCAATAGTAACTTTGGATTAATAGGCTCTAGAAATACATACAGCTCAGGAAACATTGAAGAAATCAGATATGACCTTTTAAACAGGCCATTGAGGGCCCAAAGTGATATGCATTGACTATCTTTTCTTTTCTTGTGGGGAACCAGAAATGAAAAGGGGAATTTCATGTATACCCCTCAAAAACCTCGAAATTACACTACTTTTTTCTAAAATTCGTAATATCATATTTATTCCTCCAAATTTCAAAACTCACAAATTTATCATATTGATTGTCTTTTCTGTTAAAACTCATTTTAAATTTATGAAGTACCTATTTTATTCTTTGTTAAATAAATAAAAATATGTAATGTGTAAAAAAAAAAAAGTTCCTAGAACAAATAATTTATTTTTCTACTTGTGATGTATTTACAATGACATTTAAGTATATGTTTGTGTACACATCACAAGAAAAAAATAAACCATTTGTCTTCATAACTGATTAATTAGAACACTACATATTTCTCTTAAACATGTTATGTATTTTTTATATTTTTAATAAAAGGTAAAAATGAGTACTTTATAAATTTAAAATGAGTTTAAATACATAAATTGGATAATTTGTAGTTTTTGAAATTTATAGGAGTAAATACTGTATTTGAATTTTAGAGGGGGGCATACGTAATTTCTAGGTTTTGAGGGGCATACGTGAAATTCTAATTAGCACAATCTAGAACTTACACGTGTCTAGCTATGTGACATGTGTAAATGCCAGAATTTAATGAAAAGTATATAAATTCCTGGGCTATGCTACAGATAATATATACAGAACTTTTAAGGACACAACAGCAAAAAAATTAAGCAGTAGATCAAGCAGAAGAGAGAATTAATCAGAGAAGCACAAATCTCTCCAGTTTGTTTTGTTGAGCGGGGAATATCGATCAGTGAGCGGAACACTCTCAAAGTTTCAATGGATCCAAAACTAGAAAAGATACCAGAAACTGTACCAAATGACACCAATCACCAAGTAGAAGAATCCAAGGAAGAAAGAGAAGAAAAGGGCAATTCAAAAGAGGAAAACTTAGAAAAGAATCGCACTGGAGGAGATGTAGAAATGGAAGCAGAGATTACATCTGAGGATGTAGAGAAAGCTGGTGGCTTTGGTGCAAGAGATGACATCGGCAGCTTCCTTCCTGTCATGATCGATGCCACGGATTTTGAAGAATCTCTTAGAGACCGAAATTTTTATTAATCGAAAAAAAATAAAAAAAATATCGAAAAGGGGCGAAACTTTAGTCACAATTTTAAATGTAGTTAGAACGGGACTATTGGTACCGTCCCATGAGACGGGATTATCCTCACCGTCCGAGATTAACCAGGATTAACACGCTAACCCCGCTAATCCAGATTTCCGGACGGTAATATGGATCCCGTCCCACGAGAAAAAAAAATAAAAATAAAAAAGGCCGGACGGTAGGGTTGATCCCGTCCGACAAAAAAAATAAAAAAAATAAAAGGAAGGACGTTGGCATTGATGCCGTCCGAAAGTCTACGAAAAATAATGTTTTGCCATCCGAAAGCCCAAAATTCAAAACGTACAGAGGCTGCAGTTCTTTAGAGTCGATTATATAATTATCATAATCTCTTACTTTTTGTGAAAAATAATGTTGTTATACCTTATGCGCACAATAAATAGTATATTCTAGAATTCGGAAATTCTACGACGGCCACAAAAATTATTTGTGTTGGCTAATCCAATGAAAATTATTTGTGTATTCTCTCTTATTATACGAGTGAGCTACAGGGCTTCTGCAAAACGGGTCCCACAAGTACACCAACGGACCAACCAATCAATGATCCAACGAAGCCCAACATTCGAACTACACAAATCGTCTCACTTCTAGGAGGGACGTTGGCATTGGTACCGTTCGGCTAGTGATTTGCAAACGGGTAAGGGCGGGCGGGCACGGGTAAAACCCGGGACGGGTCACGGGTCACGGGCAACGCGGGTCACGGAGAACGCGGGTCACGGGCGACACGGGACGGGTTAGCACGGGTATTTTTTTGAAAAACCCTACCCGGCCCCTCTCAAACCCCCCGGGCAACACGGGTCACGGGCAACACGGGTCACGGGTAAGCGGGTTTAGGTCCGGGTAGAACGGGTCTGGTCCGGGCGGGTAATTTTTTTTTTTTTTTCCTGCTGCTATTTTTTTTTCTGTTTTTTAGGCTGCTGCCTCCGCTGCTGTTTTTTTTTTCTGTTTTTTTTCTGTTTTCTTTTTAAACCAATAAAATACAAATCAAAATTCATTTAACATGATTGCATATTTGAACTCAATAATTATTGTGATACTAAAATCAAAATCAAAGTTACGAATTATTTTAAAACAATATTGCTTAAATCAATTACTTTAAATTTTGAACAATAAAATATAAATTAAAAATTTCTTAAATCAATTACTTTAAAATATTTTAAATCAATTACTTTAAAACAATAAAATATAAATCAAAAATTTCTTAAATCAGTTACTTTAAAAATAATAATGAATTATTTGAAAACAATAGATTAAAAAATAAAAGTTACCCTCCTCCTTTATTCCGGGCTTGGGACCGGCTATGTAAAATAACATAGGCGGAGTTCTAACTTTTTTTTTGTTAGTAGTTCTTCTTTAAAATGAATAATTTAAAAACTAATTGAAATGTTTAGAAATTAATGATTTAAAGAATAACCATAAAGATTAAAAGAGGTTAGAAATTTATACCGACACTACCTATCTAGAAGGTAGCATTCATATACCATTGGTCACTCTCTTCCGCACCGTCTGAATCCGAATTAGCCTCGGCCCGCGGCTCGGTACCACTTTCTTCGGTGTCGACTCCGGATGATGATTGATGATCGCGATATTGCTTGCGATTTTCAGCATCAATCCAATCTTTCAAGCACACAAGTCTCTCAAAAACATGTGGACCCAACTTACTGCGTTTGGCATACTCAAAAAATAAATCTAACATACTTATTTAACCTATTAAAAATAAATCCGAATTTCAAAAATAAAATCTAACCTATTCAAAAATAAATCTAATAACTTGGCATATTCAAAAAAAAAATCTAACATACTTATTTAACCTATTAAAAATAAATCCGAATTTGAAAAATAAAATCTAACCTATTCAAAAATAAATCTAATTACTTGGCATACTCAAAAAATAAATCTAACATACTTATTTAACCTATTAAAAATAAATCCGAATTTCAAAAATTAAATCTAACCTATTCAAAAATAAATGCAAATAACTTAACATATTCAAAAACTAAATATAACATACTTATTTAACCTATTAAAAATAAATCCGAATTTCAAAAATAAAATCTAATTACTTGGCATATTCAAAAAATAAATCTAACATACTTATTTAACCTATTAAAAATAAATCCGAATTTCAAAAATTAAATCTAACCTATTCAAAAATAAATCTAATAGCTTAAATTTTAAATTACTCTAGGAAAAACAAATATAATTACTCTACAAAAAAAAAAATCTAACATTCAATTTTAATACTAATATTCTATACAAAATCTAACAAAAACTAATTTAAGTTAAACTAATTCAAACAAACTATAAATTTAACATTCTATATTTCAATTTAACAAAATTTAATGTAACATGAAATAAATCTAACCTTTAAATCTCGCAGGAAAATTTTGCGGGAGGTGACGAACTTCGTAATTCCAATACCTTCGTAATTCCGTTGCGTATTCGTAGAATGAATTAAATTTACAAATATATATTTTTTTTAACAACAAAATTAAAATTGAGAATAATGAAAATATTGAGATTGAGATTGAGAGAATGAGAGATGAAAATATTGAGATTGGGATGTGAAAATTTGTGAGGGATGGGGGTGTATTTAAAGAGTTTTGTTTGAGGGGGGGGGGGTATAATTTGAAATTTTAAAACAAAACTAAAAAAAAAAAAAAAAACAAAAAAGAGGAGGGGGGGGGGGGGGGGGGGCTGGGGTCTTGGGGGGAAAAAATTTAAATTTCAAATTCTGGAAAAAAAAAAAAAAAAAAAGAGTACAGGTCTGGTTCGGGTTCGGGTACGGGTGGGCGGGTACGGGTAGGCGGGCACGGGTCTACGGGTAGGCGGGCACGGGTAATCGGGTACGGGTACGGGTAATACGGGTCCACGGGTCGGTACGGGTTTGAAACGGGATGGGTATCACGGGTAAATTTAAAAAAAATCCGTACCCGGCCCTTCTCAACCCGTACCCGTTGAACCCGTGTACCCGTGCACGGGCACGGGTCTGACCCGTGGGGGTATTTGCCAAACACTACGTCCGGCCTTTTTTTTTTTTTTTTGGGACGGGAATTTTATCACCATCCTTGAATCCGGATTAGCGACGAATCTGGTTAAGCGAAATGTAATCTCGGACGGCGAGGATAGTGCCTTCCCATGGGACGGTACCAATGGTGCCGTTCTAACTACATTTAAAATTGTGACTAAAGTTTCGCCCCTTTTCGATATTTTTTTTATTTTTTTTCGATTAATAAAAATTTCGGTCTTAGAGATGCGCGCGGATTTGAAGAGGAAGAAGAAGGTGAGGTGGTAGAGGTTTCTAGACCTGGGATTGGTTGGACTGGACCCAGTGATAAATAGGATTTTTAACTTTACCTACGAGATGCTTCAGTTTTTTTATCTTTTTTAGGAGATATTTACTTCTTTTTTAGCAATAAGAAGGATGTATATTTACCTTCGTAATTTCATCCAAATTACTTGCATTTAATTTAGTCATCTAGGCGTTTTTTTTTTTACTAAACCTATGGATATACATACTGTTTAGTTTGGTATCTTATGTGAGGTTTTTCTGACAAAATGGAAAATAAAACCTCTGGCGGCTGGTTTTGGACCACCAAATTGGTACGCAACTGGCGCTCCAGTACACAGAATACATAACAAAATTCACGACTAGTGACTTGTTTTCATCAGAAACTTAAACAAAATTTGGTGGCTTTGGAGAGAACATAATAGAATTCGTAAAATAGCAAGCGTCTAATTTAACAACAGCCCCTGAGAATAAAACACAGTTTTTAACATTACACCAAGATCAGTATATCTTCAGAAACTAGAAAAACTAGGAGATAACAAAATTCTACCAAAAGATGCGCTAGTTAATTCTCTCGGCTAAGATCTATGATTGTCAGATTTTGGACATAAACTAAACAAACATAAATGTTAAATTAGATCTAAAGCTTTAAAACAAGACCAATTGGGCAGTGATCGCTTCCGCCAATATCCGGTACAATATACGAATCATATGCCTTATCAGCTATGGACTCTGACACCAGAAAATAGTCTAGCCTCCAACCTGAGAAGTACAAGGTTGGATCAGATTTTTAACTCTTTTCTGATAGCACTTGAATACATACACAAAAAAGGGAGGAGCTAGAAACTTTATTTAACATCAACACAGCATTTCTTATTTGAAATTCAACAGAAACCTAGGCATGCAGGAAATAAAATTAACGTTAAAGACTAGTAGTGACATCTGCATAACTAGTACAAGCCTACAGCTAGAAACAAAAAGTAGGTTTGCTTAATTTTGGTTCAATTTGATCTTACACAAGAAAAAAACAATAACATCAGCTTTTACTTGCAAGTACCCAATATATATAGGCCATCACTAACATGACAAGTATAGTCTTTCATATGTAAAAATGATAAATTCTTGTTATCGGTACCATGGTGGAAATAACAGTACCTTTATTGGTTTTGCGCCCCCCATGCCGGTTACCCCAGTAGGTATACCCCACCGCATTAGGATGCTGTTTCCTAAAGGTGTCGACAAACCCTCTTGATAAGTAGCATTTCTCAAATGATTCTCTCTCTTCAATTGTAAATCCAGCAGTTCTTTTGTTTCCCTGTTAATCATACAGTTAAATCCAGAACAAGAAATCATCTCAAATTCTTCATAAAGTGTGATAATATAAGAAATAATTAAATAACAGACAAAAAGATTACCGCAGGGTTAAAGATGTCAATTTCCTCATGTGCACAGTTTAGGTCCCCAGTTAAAATTACAGGTTTAGATTTCTCCAATTCCTACAAATAACAGAAGTAAAAAGGTCAAGTGCACCCGTGAATATCAAAATAAAACATATAACCTCGCAAACAATGAAATCTAAACCTTACAAAAATTACCAAATTATCCCCTGATCCAGTGTTTATCTCGATATATATGAGTGGTTTTAAGTATCTTTTTTAAAGAAGACAAGACTTCATAGATTAGTATCAATCTTTCATGTTAACCCAAATTCATTCACAGGTCAACAAAATTAAAAGTTCCCATAAAAACTAGGTCAATCAGGCAATTAGTGACCATACCTTCATGTAGTTACTAAGACATGGATCCCATTCTGTAACTCTATAATTCTGCCAGAAAAGAAAAGAAAAATCATAATCATAAACTTTAGCTACCAACTTCTCACATGACATCACACATTCTATAATTGGGAGAGAATAATATACCAATCTTCTTAGACCGTCGCCAGAATTAGGTACATAGCTACACAACAAATAAAAATTATCAAACTCCACTGTCACAAGTCGCCCCTCTGAGTCATGGTCAAGTACACCAAGTCCATATGAGATGGAGATCGGCTTCATCTGCAAAAGATAAATACAGTAGTCATTACCATTTTTTCAAGATGATGTAAATTCTAAGAGACCAGGATGTAATCAATTTACTGTTAGGACTCTTTATTTGTTTATTATTATTAACATTTATATATCTCAGCATGTGGTGAATGTATATTAATTAAGAAGAATACACGTGAAATAATAGCAGTGCCAGAGTAGCCGAGCTTGGAAACACTGCATGTCCAAAAGCTATTGCTGTACCCTTCAATAAGCTCTCTCAATTCTTCTACATCTTTATCCTGTAAATAAAAAATAATAAAAGGAACAACCACATTCATGATTTGCATTAATCCAACAACCTTACAAACAAAAAAATAATAATAATAACTACACAGGAAATGACAAATGCTTCCACTGTAACATTATTCGCCAACTGTTATATTGTGATCCCTAGCACTACGATAAAGTAAAGACAGACAACGGTTATATCATCTCTTGCCTGAATTTTGGTCTCTTGAAGGCACAAGACGTCAAAATCCTCCCTCTGAGCAAGCTGAATTGCAGAAAAGCCCTTTGATTTCACCAGAGCACGCAATCCATTAACATTCCAAGAGAGAAGCTTTATGAACTTTTCACTATCTCGACAAAGTGGAGGCGGTCTCATACTTCTTGGGTTGTATGCGATCCACTCAGGCCTTGGCTTTTTGTGCATCAACATAGTCCATGGTTCTCCTTGGCCAACTTCATTTGAAAGGGAAAAAAGAAAATTAAATGAGCAATTTCTGATGTGTGTGTGTTCATCTTTTTAACAATTCCACCTGAGTCATTTTATTACATTTGGTAATGACAACCAAAACCTCATTTTGTTTTTTGTTGTTTGCAAACAACACTTGACTGTTTAAACCAAGACTACGTGAAAGAAAATAACAAGTAATTACAAAGTTTTGATATCACACTCAATGTTACTGGTATTTTTGTAATATGTTTTTTACACCCAAAAACTTGACTTGTATGTTTGTAAGAGATATAATAAGATACTCCAATCACCACTGGATAACTCCTATCTCATGTGATAGTGGGGATGAGAGTTATCCCCTTATCACTCAATATACCAAACATATCATAAGAGATTATATTAGGCTCGTCAATTTGTTCCCTTCTGGCCAGTATACCAATTTATGTTTGTTCCCACAATGAAAAAAGAACACAAATGCCTCTATTATGTTCCGGGCCAATTCTAATCAGTTCTCGACTTGAATGAATACTTTTCTGTAAGTTCCAGAAGAAATTGATGAAACACTGGAATTTCAATAATGAAACATCATTAAAATTCTGAAATAGAAGGCTGGAAGTTGGATTCAAACACAAGACAAATACATGCAAATCCAGCATGCTTACCATCATCACATGCTTTTACAATAATACTATTGATTATAAACTGAAGGAGTATAGTAACCCCCAAAAGGAACACAAAATTATTCAGGACCTGAATCGATCCATTCTAACAAGCTGTGAGTAGATAACTTGCAAGTCTCTTGGTTTAATAATCAGAAATTGTTCGCTGCTAGTTGCATATAATTGAAGTCCATGATGCAATTTATACATTTAGACATAGTCTGCAATGATGTATAATGCTAATTCACAGACAGAAATCCACTTCATTAATTGCAAAAGGAATACCGAGAGAAATTGTTCGCTGCTAGTTGCATATAATAGAAGCCCATGATGCAATTTGTACATTTAGACATAGTCTGCAATGATATAAAATGCTAATTCACAGAAAGAAATCCACTTCATTAATTGTAAAAGGAATACCGAGAGTTTCGTGTGACTTGGCAGATAACTCAAGCTGGCTGACTTCAGTTGTAGTATTGGCCTCGGTGACAGTAGATTGAATCAATTTCTCCTTACTTCTACTTCTCTTTTGCTTGTTAGTTGATTTGGAAATCATTGCAGCACATTCCACAGTTTCTTCAATTGCAGTGGAAACTTCTTTCCTTTTTGACGCTATATTTTGCATTGCCGATGCAGATGAACTTTTACCTGTCAAACTCAAAAGTAAAACCTTTTATTACTTCACATTAGAGAAAACATTATATTTCTGATGTGAAAATTTTAATAATCTTGTTCAAAATATAATACTGTGTTTCACTAGTGAATGAAACAGGCCCTATGCTTGTACTGTTCTTTTTAAAAATATATATATGACAAATATATACCGTTGTTAGTTTCATCAACAGAGCTCAACAGTGCCGAGACCAGGTCCTTTTTTGTACCTCTAGTTGAGATTCCTACACTCCTTTTGTTTGCAGAAGTAACATAAAGTTAATGAGATATTATAATCAAATTTAAATTAAAAAAAAAATATATATATATATATATAATCAAATCAATTCAGATCAGCACCTATTAATTTCCTTTAATTCTCTCACAGTCATCGATTGAAGCTTATCTGGGTCTCTCCTGAATTGCTCGATCTCAGAAGAGATTAAAGTTGCATCATCCTACATATTAAAAAAGGAGGTTAGATGATCTGAAATAAATGAAATTATTATAAAGCATTGGTCACAGCATACCTTAATAATAGAATCAACACTATCCTCATTTGATTTTTGAGATTGCTTGGTAATTGCAACTAGAGAAGCCGATCGGGACGAGTAGGAACAACGAGGTTGCGGTTTCATCCCCTCAAGCTTTCTAATTAGAACCGAGGCACCAGCTCTTAACTTCCAACGAAGAAGCCAACAGTGACTGCAATCACAGCAAAAGAAAGCGATAACAGGTTCAGTGTATAGCATTAGAAGCTGTAGTTTTGGTTCCCTCCTAAGAAACATTATTGGTATACTCTGAAACTAACTTCAGATGGGTCTAATGCGTATAAGTAAATTGCAAAGGACTTAACTGCAACTGAGATATTTTACAAGGGTATAACCGTAAAAGAGGCACATGGCCTGAGAGCTATAGGCTATTGCCAAAAGGGATTTTCTCAAACCGAATAATAGAAAGGAGAAAAGGTGATGAAAAGAACAGGAAACCGAAAGTGTTAAATGCACAAAAAGAAAATAACCTGAGGAGTTGCGAAGAAGAAGCGCGCAGCACTGGCATCCGAGAACTGGAAGGGAGAGGAGAAAGGCGGGGAAAAATCAGGGGGTAAAATGGGAATTTGGCGATTCGGCTGTGCCTGACCGCCTGCCTATTCAGTGTAAGCGTACAGAAACAATCGCTGCGCCTGGAGCATAACCACACTATGTGAAATAAGTAATAATTTTGAATTTTACGCGTACGACTACGACAACATGGGCTAGGTGCTCCGCTAGCTGCCAAACTATCTGAGTACGGGTTTGTCTGTCACCCACTAGAATTTCGTAATAATACGGCGAGCCCGGAAGGCTTTGTAAAACTAGAGAAGGAAATTTGTCACGGCATGATCAGTCACGTCACGTAATGTCACGTTCACGTCACGTCACGTTACGTTACGTCACGTCACGTGTGTCGATTATGTGACGTGACTGTATTTAACAAAAATTATACGTCACGTCACGTCACGTAAACTAATCACGTCACGTCACGTTATAAAACACATCACGTGATCACGTACTGTCATATGTAATCACGTAAACACGCATAGTTACGGATTGCTTGGCTGGCTTGCACTAAAAGCACTATTAGACTATGTTTCTGTAGTATATTCATAGTATATTCAGACTTTTCTTTTGTGGCTGTTTGTAAAAACTATGTTTCTTAATGAAACGGCCAAACGGGCTTAAATATCTTTTATCCAAAAAATTTGGCAATTTTTAGAATATTATTTACTAGTTAATTTTTGCAACATTATTTACTTAATTTACAAATTTTATAATTTTCATATTTTTTGATATATTTTTTCTGAATTTTCAACAATTTAAATTAAAATATAAAAAAAGTTCAATGTGACTAATTTATGTCACGTCATATCACGTCACGTGTAGTCACGGCGTGACTACGCGTGACGTGACCATTCGCGTGACGTGATCGTCTGCCACTATTTTGATCACGTCACGTCACGTCACGTGAAAAAAAAACATTGATCACGTCACGTCACGTCACGTGACCAAATCACGGTGTGTTTGTCACGTCACGTCACGGCGTGTCACGTATTTCCTTCTCTATGTGAAACGGATCCATATCCTCTGCATTAACTCAAAAGGGAATCTTTTGAGTTAATGAATTTCAACCGTCTGATTTTAAACGGAGCCAATCCGACTCGTGTCTATAACATAGGGGTCCTTTAATATTAGTGCAAATCTAATTCGCACGAATCTTGAAACAGATTGGACAGTCCAGATTCATTAACTCAAAAGATTCTCTTTTGAGTTAATGCAGAGGATATGAATTCTTGTGAAACGAGGGGTTTGAGATGCCTAATATTTATTTGGGAGAATTTCACGTATACCCCTCAAAAACTTCAAAATTACATAATTCTCCCTCTAAACTTTAAAATTACATATTTTCTCATCTAAACTTCAAAAACTCACAATTACCCATTGTCTTTTATATTAAAACTCATTCTAAAATTTTAAAATACCCATTATATTCTTTATTAAAAGTATATAAAAGCCCATCAGATGATAGATCACTGCATGACATACAAATTGAAAAAAAAAAATTATGCGATAGAATATGTTGATAACATCTATGCATATTTGTAAAAAAAAACTTAGAACTTATAAATTAAATATAATTCTTTAGAAAAATTTAATCAAAATAAAAAATACGGAAAAATATTAATCTACTATATTTGCATTTATTAAATGATTAAAAAATACTTCCACTTTGTTATACTTAACAAGATAGAAAATTATGAAAAAGTTACGTTGTTAATTTTGCAATGGATGCCATTGAGTTCCAAACAGTCGCATGAGCATATAGATTGCATTGTTCTAATACAATATCAATAGGAAATTACATGTTCAAAATTTAGATGAAGAGTCTATTACAAATATTTAAAGGTGAAAGATTTTATTTTTATTTTTATCTTACAAAAATAATTAAATGACAATGTACAAATTTCTATCCCAAAAATAAAGATTCGACCTCTGACTTCCTTAAAAATTATATAAAATAAAACAATATTGATGTACGCCCTTCTTATCCGATTTTTTTTTGTAAACCATAATTAATTTTTTTTTTTTACGAAACCAACATGATTACATTTTTTTTTTACAAAAACCATAAGAACCGAAATGTCGTTTCGGTCCGTTATTTTTTTTATTCCATACCGAAATGGCATTTCGGTCCGGTCCTCTTTTTGGATTTTCTGTGGTATTGGTTTCACAAATTTTTATCTGAGCTGCCACAGAAAATCAAAAAAGGGGACCGGACCGAAATGTCATTTCGGTTCTTATGGTTTTGTAAAAAAATAGTAATCGTGTTGGTTTCGTAAAAATATTTTTTTAATTATGGTTTATAAAAAAAATTCTTCTTATCCTCTTCTCATCACTTCTCACTGATACCCCACACAAGCACCATTTTTTATTTCACTACTGTTAATGATAACTTCAGCTGAATCTCTGATATTATGTATTTTTTTTAAGATTGAAAGGTGAAAGTTTAATCTACTAACTTTTATTTAATTATCTATGGAGGATCTTTATTCAGGTTTCGAACTCATGATCTCCAACACAAAAATTGTTGTTTTTTACCACTAGATCAAAGGTTGATTCTTCTCTGATATTATATATAACTATTAATATGTGTATAACTTCAAACTTTGAGTTATGATTTTCAGATAGTCTAATCGGATTACTCAATTCGACCTATATATCAGAATTTATAAACTTAGTATTTTTCTAAAAAAAAAATCGTATCATTTTAAAAAGGGAGAAACAATTGAATCTAAAAATTCAATTACCAATCAATAAAATTAATATTTCTTATCCAATAATAATATCCTTAATTTGTAAATTTAAAATTTTGCTCCATAGATCAAATTGACTTCTTTGAAGGAACTATTAAGATTGAATTACTAAAAGTGTTTACAAATCACCGTTCTACATTATTACATCAGTTTCTTATGTAATAACATCAACTATCTTGTTTACACCTAATCTCTGTTTTACACAATATCGCAACCATAATACCGCATCTTCCCTTGCTTTACTTGCAATTACCCAAACCGGCAGCTTTGAATCTCTAAAAATTACCTCGTTTATTATTACTTAAATTACTTTTTAACAAAAAATATGAGCTATCTTAACTTTGAAAATTTTGAGAGAAAACTATCTGATCATATTAAAAAGAGAAAAGTAAAGATTTAATAATTGGAAGAATTATCAAGAAAATTTGGAAAAAATCAAAAGTAAAAACGAAGTTATGTGCATAATAAAAGTTCAATGCAGCACTTAAATCAAAATATTTGGATAGTGTATCCGAGGTCAAGATAATAATTAATTAACTGTAAATTATAACTTGTCTACAAATGAGGAATTAAGGGGATCGGGAAAAAGAACGAAAACAAATGGATTAGAAGAAAACAGTGAAATTTTACCCTTCGATTTAAAAAGGTACAAACTAGGCAAAGATTATACAAGGAAAGGAATATTCGGAAAAGATATTAAAATTGTAATTCATTTCAGCTTGTCTTAATTCACAAGTAAAAGATAAAAAAAAAATCGATTCGGAGATTAAAAATAAAATATCTAAAGCCGAGTTTAAATTTTCAGACAAGAATTAAAATAGATAATTTTAATCCATGCTAAAAAAAATAGATATTTAAAAAAGTTAAGCGAATAAAAAAAATTAAAAAAACTTAATAAAATTAAAAAAGGGTCTTTGTAACTTTTATTTATACAGTACAGTCATAAAAAAAGTCATGTCAATAGTAAAAAAATCTTTTTTATATTTTTGTTACTTTTATTTTTATAATATAGTCAAAAAAAATAGAGGAGGGATCCAATTACACCTTTTTTTGTGATACATCATGACACAGTTTTTTTTATAGGCCAATTTTGCGAGTTCAAAATTCAAACAGTCGATCCGAACCGTTCAACATGATCACCATATTAAAATGTGCTTGGAGATCAAATTTTACATTTTTTTGAATTTTTTTCTATTTATTAAGATGGTTACAAAATCGATGTTTTTCAATAGTCTGAAAACAACGATTTTGTAACCATCTTAATAAATAGTAAAAAAGTTCAAAAAAATGTAAAATTTGATCTCCAAGCACATTTTAATATATCCATCATGTTGAACGGTTTGGATCAACTATTTGGACTTTGAAAATGATAGGTGTCAAAGTGTATCACCAAAAAAAGTGTAATTAGATCCCTCCTTAAAAAATAACCGTGTTAATAGTAAAATAGTCTTTTTTTTATATCTTATCAAACGTCAATATAGCAATGTTATCAGAACCGGACCGGAGGTTGACCCGGTAAAGCTTCGGCTCAACGGTTCACTGGTTAGACCAGTGGGTCAACCGGTTCAACCGTTGATTTTTTATATGTATATATTTCTGAGATATATGTATAATAATAAAAAAAACATGTTATCATATAGTGAAAATTCACACATACATATTAAATAATATAATATAAAAATAAATTTATGAATTAATCAAAAGTTTCTCCCACAAATATAATAAAACTACTCATTTTATCGACAAATGACAAAATGATTTTTTTTAGGAAGAGAAACATATAGCATTCCGATATTTTAAATTTTTGTACGATAAGTTTACTAAAATATTAAAGATATATAAATTTAGTGCTTTCAATACCAAGTATCGCAAAAATATAAATATATAGATAAGTTCAAGTTCAAGTTCTTGAATAAACAAATTGGACTTTCAGTGACAAATTTTATAAAAATGTTAATAATAAGATAATAGCAAATATTGTTTCAAGGTACACATTATTATTTGTATATAAATAATTGTGGTGTATATAATTCTTAAGTGACTTTGTTATAATATCTAAAATATTAGGGTCTTCTATAAAAAATATATTAGATGAGAGAAAAATATACATTTCTTTTTTTCTGACATGTGACTAAAAGTCACGCATCTAGACTACAGTCTAGTTTCCTACTACAAAGCATATGTGACCTAGTGTTTATCTTTTTTGTTGACACATTTAAATCGAACCATAGGTTATGTGGTTCATTGGGCCTGGTTTTTAGATAAAAACGGCTGGTTCAATTAAAAATATCCGGTTTCATTGCACATCCGGTCTTAACAACAAACCAAACCAGAAATAAGTCCAGTTCCGGTTTATTCCGGCCGGACCGCCCGGTCCGGTCCGGTTTTGATAACAGTGCAATATAGTGTAGTTCCAGCTCTCGTCAATCTCTCTCTTAACTTTTTTTAAATTTCAAATTTTTTAAGTGATAAAAGTAGTTATATTTGAATATGTCCGGCCATCCTTCCTCTTAATTTCATCGTATCCCCTCCCTTATCTCTATATTTTTTTTAAAAAACTAGCTCCTATCTCTATATTTTTCAAAAAGTAGTTTTTAATTCTAGAAACGTATCTACATTTATTGATAGAGATACTACGATTTTAAAAATTTAGTGGAAAACTTAAAAGTTTATTTTGTGATTGTGAAAAACTTATTAGAATCAAGTTTCAGTCCCAACAAATTAATTGTGCATTTTAAGTATTTTAAATTTTAACCTCCACGTTATAAAGATTTTCTACCCTACTTAATTAATTCCTTAAGAGGCCGGATCACATTGCTTAAAATAAATTAAAATATGAAAAATTAATTGGAAAATCAACACATCTGCCTGCAGCCAGACCCAACCTTGCCAAAAATTACAGTAAATACATAAAACTACTTTTAACTTATCTATTGCCTAAAACTCAAGATTATGTAAAATAAAAAAAAATAAAAAAAAACAGATATAAATCACTGCAGGTTCCATCAAGATGGACGGCTCCGATTAACTAAGCACCGGATGCTACCGGGTACCAATTTCCAATTGATCTCTGCCTAAGAGAAAATATTGCAAGTATCTCAATCCATCCTCCAATGCAACATATCTACAACCACTTATCAAACCCAGACCAACCCTCTCTATAATTTTCTTCCCATTTGATCCTTCTACAGTTTCCACCACCATCTCTGCCTCCATACCGGCGCCTTCAGGCATCAATCCCTTGCAACAATCCGGCACCGGCAATCTCTCGTCAAACCAAATCCTGGTTTGATCTCTGCCAATCATTCTCCCCTTCCCTTCTCTCTCCATCATGGCAAATGCTCCATCAAACCCTTTCATCACTACTGTCCATCCAGCCGTCAATTCCCCTGTCTCACCTAATAGAGCCACATTCTCAGCCGTCAGATCAACTTCGAACCTGAATGTATTGTCATTCCTCGACACGACTTCTTCGCCGGGTTTTAAAACAGAGATGAGGGTCTCCTTGCCATGGAACATTTCTATGGTGAAGAATATCTGGTTAAGAGAGAGGCGAAGGGGGGGAGGGTGGTTGTACCTCCGTTTAGAGGCGGAGATGAAGAGAGAGAAGAGGTGGTACGGTGAGATGCCTGAAACAAGAAAGTGGAAAGAACTGGGGTAAGAAGCGAGACAAATGCGTCGCCATAGGTGGTCTGAGGTGAAAGCTTCACGCCAGGATTTGCACACGCATGAGGCTTTCACTAGAGTTTCTGGTTGAAGGAAATGAGAGATGAGAAGCAATACCTCCCATGGAGGTGTTGTAGGCTTCGCTGGTCTCATTCTCTCTCTGTGCGCTCGTCGGTTTCTTTTTCTTTTTTTTTGGGGAAGAAGAAAGCGACTGGTTGCATTACAAATTTACAATCAGGGAATGGAAAGAGTACCGTGCACCGGGATTTAAAGCCGGGAAGCATTATGGCTTTTCAATGGGAAGTTATTAGATTGTACGCCGGGTTTCGTCAAGGATTTACCACGTGCTGACACGCGTCAACGGATGCAGTCGTGAAGATACCAGCAGCTGGAAACGTGGCACTTTATCTTGTCAAATGTCAGATTATCTGTGGTTCAGAGCGGTATGGCCCAATTTATAATAACATTAGCAGACCGATATTAGTCGTTTAATTATAAAGTTAAGCTTTTGTTCGGAAAGATCATGCTGGTTCGGTTCTAATTAAATTTGATAATATGTAGTTGTAAATGTGAGATTTTTAAATAATTATTGATACTTATCCAAAATTAATAATAAATTTTGTGAACTTAGTAAATGATATGAAATGAATGTTGGGCTATATACGTACAATTTATTATTATTTTTGCCGGTGTTCTAAATAGCGCACTATAGTGCCGCTATAGCATTTTTTGACCTCAAACACTAAGCTATGACATCAAAATGCGCTAATTGAGTTACGGCCGCTATAGCGCGTAGCGCTATACAATATGTATTTTTTTAAGCAATTTATATGAGCTTTAAATAAAGACTCAAAAAAGCTCAAACCAAAATTGAATTTGTTGCTACTTGCTACAGATAAATCAATTTAAAATTGGGAATATAAATTGAAATTTGAATAGAAAAAAAGCCCAAATCGAAATTGAAATTTGAATAGGAAAAAAATAGATTATGTCATGAATCGTGATACTTAAGATATTTTGAATAGGAAAAATCGATAGTTTATGATATTATTATGGATATTTTGAATAGCAATTTGGACTTTGTACAGGTTCAATATTAATATTATAATTTATTAATTACTTTGGTGTTATTTATTGTTATATGAGACTTTAGATAATATTGATATTTAGTACAAATATTGAATATACGGAATGTAAAAAAAAACGCTATGTGGCATAGCTTCCGCTATAGCGACGCTATTCGCTATAGTTTTTTTTGTAGTCTTCTCGCTATGATGCAATAAACGCTATTTAGAACCTTGATTTTTGCAGAATTTTTGTGGTATCCTTCCAAGGATCCTTTTCTGAAATGATAAAAAGCTTTAAAGTTTCAGGAGCATGTGCATCGAGCAATAATGAATTTTGGGCTTTTAATTTTTGGGCCTGGTTTAGTAATTTTTTTTGTACTAGCCCATATTTAACCTGAAGATATTCCAAACTCATTCCAATGGTTCCTTTTATCCTTTCTATCAAACTACATAAAAATTCACTAATTTTTTTTGTCCAAAACTTACGTCTCTTTCTGTCTTCTACAACACCGTATATATTTTTTTTTTTCAAGAATCCCACAAAAATCTCTTTAAACACATCTCATGTTAGAATTTTAACTACAAAACTGAAATAAAGTCGGATAATAACAAAAAATTAAATTATAATTTAAGCTTTGTTATCCGGATAGTGCGAAGCATCGTCTTTGGCTTGGCCTGGAGTACTTGGCTTCTTAGGAATGCCATTTGCTTTGACCAAGCATCTTGTAGAGGAATCTTTCAGATTCAAATTTGAATTTGATGGACTTTTATATGCATTAATGGGTATTTTGAAATTTTAGAATGAGTTTTAATATAAAAGACAATAAAATGGATATATTTGTGAGTTTTTGAAGTTTAGAAGGGGAAATACGTAATTTCAAAGTTTAGAGGGGGAAATATATAATTTTGAAGTTTTTGAGGGGTATACGTGAAATTCCCCCTATTAAAAAAAAAGAAGCACTTATTTACATTTTTGTATACAAATTAATTTACTTCATTCAATCCTACACTAGAAAGTCAAGTCAATTTAAATCTCATCTGAATAAATTGAACCCGGACTCCATTGAACTAAATGCTTCCACTATATGTCTGTTGTTTTTCCAGTTTAGTACCTTTATTATGAATTCATATATGTAATTCAAATGTAAATTTACTTGTGCCAACTGTATTTGTTAAAAGCCCCGTTATACTTTTAATATTCCATTGAAAAATCTAATCCCAATCAACCTGAATGACAGAATGAGTGTATAGTAAAATCAACCTGCATGAGCATCTCCATTCCAGCAAACGTTTAGCAATTAATTTGGGTTACGTCATTGAGTTTATCAATTAAAGGGATTCATAATTTCTAAATCACTCCATCTGAGAAAATTTTAGAGTTGTTTTAAAGTAAACTTGTTAATTTTAAAAATGTGGTATATCTTAGTAATTATATTAGCAATTAACACATCAGATTAGCAATTTAAAAGAAATCACCGTTGTAGATGGTCTAAAGAGTTGCTTTTAAAACAAACTTGCTAATTTAAAAACTGTGGTACATCCCAACACTTATATTAGCAATTAACATATCAGATTAGCAATTTAAAAAAAATCACCGTTGTAGATGCTCTGAAATCTATTAAATTAATCTGTCTAATTGGACGGATCTAAAGTTTAATTAAGAGCGGTTTAAAAATTAAAAATTAACAATTTTATCCTTTATATTTTATACATATTTTTTAAAGTATGTGTCTTTTAGCCACCTTATAAAATAATAGTTCTGAATTCATATTTAGATCTAGTAAGCTTCTAATCTAAAATCTTTAAGAACTGATAAACAATATGTATATTTTTTAAATGTAATATGTAAATACATTATTAGATGATTCTTGAGGAATAATATACGTTCAAAATAATTCAATTATAGTTAATAAATCAGCTAGCTTAGCTAAAGTTGTTATTTTCAAAATAATACGTTGATCTTATTAATTTTTAATAAACTTTAAATTAGAATCATGACAGCCTTAGACCCCCTAGTTATACACTCAAAACCAGATCAAAGCCTCATATCTCAGTCTTGGCAAAATTCAGCGGATTCAGATCAGCTGAAATCCGAGATGCATGAACAGTAACCCTGAAATCCGAGATCCAGCCATCCAACTTTTTCTGTGCACGCATCTCGAAATAGCTAGTTTTTCTGTGTACGCATATCAGAACAATTCAATGGCTGGATTCAGAATTTCAGAAATTTCAGAGTTACTGTTGATGATCTCGGATTTCAGCAGATTTGAATCCAAATTCAGCTTTCAAGAAACAACGGTTACAATCTACTATAGCTGTCAATTTCTTCAAGCTTTTATTGCTTTCATCCTGCAAAAGCAGCGGTTACAACTCCTAGTAAAAAAAGTTATGATTTTCACTGACAATGAAATTGAATCCAGTGCAAGTTATGTTCTTTTTAATTTTATATAAAAAAAATGTGGATTTAACAACCAAATTCCACTAGAATATCATTAAATAAAAAAGTAAAGTCAGCATAAAGAAAATATTCTCCAATTGTGGGAAATAAATGGAGAAACAACAATTTCGTTCCTCTATAAATTCACATTGATTCGTCCCTACTTCTCTCAAGTGGCAGCAAACATAAAACAGAGTGATAATAGAGATTAGAGAAAAAGGAGCCATGGCAAGACCACTAATCTGTATTGGTATTTTAACTCTTGCAATTGCCATAGGTCTGACAGCTGCTGATGGAGACTGCTCGAATGACATGAAAAACCTCGCCACGAAATGCATGCCTTACGTGACGTATCCTCCAAACCCGAAAATTGCTCCTTCGAAGGATTGTTGCGGGGCAGTGCAGAATTGTGACATGAAGTGTGTTTGCGGTCACATCAACAAGGAGATCGAGAAGTTGATCTGCATGGAGAAGATAGTGTATGTAGCGGGTGAATGCGGCCGGCCTCTCGCCAAAGGAAGCAACTGTGGAAGTAAGAGATCAAACAGTTATTTTGTGATAGTTCTTATTTTTTGTTTTGTAATTTGCTAATTTGTTGATGTCTTTTTTTTCAGGTTATCAAGTTCCACCGATATGAAAAGTAAAGAATCAATGGGACATAAAATTTAGAAGAGGATGGGAAATTAATAATATTCTTTACTTTCTTTCTTTTTTCCTTTTTTCTTTGTAGTCTGTGTTCTATGTGCTGGGTGTTGTACTCATAAACTTGTTCTAATAAACAAATTTTCAGTTCCTCTTTAGACTAAAGGAATTGTTCAAAAGCAATATCATTTATCTTTTAAGAACCATGTACTAGCGTTAAAATTATATTTCATATATTCATATGGGAGAAGTGTTTTCAAAATTCAACTGGATTTTTCTTTTTCTTTTATTTTTCTTTTGGAGGACAGTGGGTGAACATATACCACTAGAGTGGAAAAAACGTGCCGTGACGTGACTAACACGCCGTAACTTTGATCTCGTGCCGTGCCGTGCTGTAACCAAGTTAATTTTTCACGTGTTGTGCCGTGTCGTGACCAAAATGTCAAGAGATGGTCATGGCACACGAATGGTCACGCCACGTGAGTCACGCCGTGCCTAAACGTGCCTTGACCATACGTGACTTGCATGACTCACGTGATCATTTAATCATAATTTAGGTTAGTTTATTCAAGATTAACCATTAAATTAATATCTAATAGTCCTAATTACACGTGACTCGCGTGATTACGTGCCGTGCCAAAGTTTCAAAAGATGGACACGGCACGCGCATGGTCACAGCACGAGACACGCGAGTCACGGCACGTAACTGACACGCGTGCCGTGTCGTTCCGTGCTGTAACCGTGCCGTTTTGTGACGGAATAGGCTCCGGCGTGCCATTTTTCCCACTCTAGGCTTGGAGAGTTTTTAGCAAGGGGTGGGTCAAATTTTGCATTTACAGCTGGTTGTAGTAAATGGGATAATCCACAAATTCATCTAATTAAGTAAGGCTTAATTTGTTATGTACCTTTGGAAACTCTTCTAGTTTCTTATTTCTCCTTCTAGTTTTTAAAATATTAAATATACCTCTCAACTCTTTTAAACGTTTTTTATTTGCCCATATAACTCTCCAGCCTTAAAATTGATTCATAAAAAATTGTAATATCCATTTTACCCCTCCCTCTCCTAACCCAACTTTTGAATTTTAGATCAGGACCGTCCGATTCGAATCCGTGACAATCCATCCCCGAATTGAGCGCACACATCCCGACAACAAATTCAAATCCCGAGACGATCCCGAGCTACGAATTCGAATCGGGGACAAATAATTTGACAGTTTTTTATTTGACAGAAATGTGTAAAAAAAAAACAGCTAGCGAACAATTGTGAGGCTTTTCGTGTATTGGGATCTTTTTATTGTTATATAATGGATTTAATACATAGTATTAACTATTAAGACGTGATTTTATTTGAATTGATATAAATATCGTCTGATTGGGTAATTACGCTATTTGCTCTTAATTGGAACCCTTTAGGTTGCAAAATATTTATATGTACAAGATCGAGCTCACTACGTACTTATTGTATGTTGTTTTCAATATATGAAAGCTTGTGATTTTTATACTATACATTTCATATTTTCATATCTAAACTTATGGTTGAGTTGAGGGAAGACAGATGTAGATCGTTAACAAGGGATATTATCGTCAATTTACATAAATAACAGTGAGTTTCTGCATTTCAATTAATATTAATTTGATGTTGTTGGTTGTAAGGATAAATATAAAAGAAAAAGAAGAGTTGAAAGGCAAATACAATATATTAAAGAGTTGGAGGAGAAATAAGAAATTGAAGTAATCTTATTTGCTGTTTCTAGCACTGTATTGGTCTGGTGGAGATTAAATCTCCTTTTGAAGGTCAATGCGCCAAATGAATATAAATAAAAAAAACACTTGATATGTGTGTTTTACTGAGAATTATTGAGCAGAATAAATCTGTTTTTCAGGAATACATACAATGAGCTAGGGTTGGTAGAAATACTATTGGAATACAGTAAGAGCCTAAGAGGTGACCCCTGTCCAATGTCCATGAATACTCTGTAATTGTTTCTGTATTTTGTACTATTTTTATAAAACCTTTCTATATTGTCTATTGGAAAAAAAAGGATAAAAAAGATGTTAATTGTCTCTTAGATAGACTGCAGTTCAACAATTGTACTCTAAGCTGAAACCTACTTTACAATCCGAAATTTATCACGAACTTCCATTGTAGTTGAATTCACAAACTGGAAAATGAATAAAAAAAAAAGGAGCAATACAACATTAATTACTGAAATTCAAGAACCAAAGAAACAAGTAATTTTTCTTTTAGTGAGTTATCAGATTTTCATATTAAAAGAAGTCCGGTACGTATACATGTTCTAAAATCTGTACCAAGTTGGTGCAGAGCCAATTCAAATCTATTTCAGTTTGTTGTTCTGGTGTCATGACTATATCTTATATTCAAATTGTACCGGTTTGGTGCTAGAATTGAACATGTTATAACCCATCCAAATATCAACACTAACCTCAAATTGTAGATTATTCCTTGTCGTGCTCACTCGCGCAAAACCATATTCAGAAAACCTAACCAAACTCCAGCCCTTTACCTGATTGATTAGAATATTTATTTCTCAATACATACTTCTCTCCTTTGCCCAAAACAATAATAGTCAAGTAAACAAAAGAAGAATAACAGAGCGTAGAGAAGACTCACATTGCTTGGGAAACTATCCAAGGAAAAGCCGGCCATTCCTACTATGACATGAACTGGTGCTGTGTAATTGCTGTTATAGTAAGTGTCAATTCCATTTTTGCCCTTTCTCGGCACGCCTTTGCACTGATTTTGGTATATTGCGCAAGTTCTTTCATAGTTATGCACATGGCCAAATAACACCAAATCCACCTATGTTTCAATTTATAGAGGACACTTTAATATTTTACTGAGAAGATGCGTCTTTCTGACTATGAACTGTATCAGTACATTATACCAGGTTTTCTTTTTGTTCGAAATAAAATAATAAGTTAAGATTTCATTTCATCAAGTGCATATATTGTGGTAATATATTTAATGATTATTAATTTTTAATGTTGTGTTTAATATTACGAATAAGTGAATATTCCATAAAAACCTTGTATTTAAGCAACCAAATACCTTGTATTTTAGTAAGAGAGGTTCTATAGAATTACGAAATTTGGTGTCAACACTTGGAATCAGACTATGCGTAGATGAATACATAGGTCTATGCCTGCATAAAGTAAAGACTAAATAATTAAATTTCAATTTAGTTATATCAACTAATCAAATGCAGACATACAAATAGGTGGCCAAAATTGACTATTAAAGCTCACAGCAATTAAGATAGATTCAAGTTACCCAGCAAAAATCAACCAAGGCGTCCTTGTTCGGTTTACTGACAGGAAATCTGCTTCTATCCATCTATACTGTTAAGAAAGCATCACATTCATATTCAACAAGTCAAATGAATAGCAGATATAAGTAATAAGTTATAAGGTGATTCTAGCATACATTCAAATTTTAAGATACAACCTGTCATAACATACATTAAATAGCTGAAATTTCAATTTGAAAAATATAATAATTTGTTTTTTATTCAGAAAGGGTATTTTTATCAGTTTACTTAAGGAGATGGAAAGAAATTGTCTACATTGAATGTTTAAATTGAAGGGAGATCAAAGATTTATTAGACCAATTACTGAGATTGTTCTTGCCAAAAAAATTATATCAAAGATAGACAATTTGATATCATAATTGGAAATATTTTTTACTGGTAAGAATCAACGGCTATTATTTAGAATACTAAGATAGAATATACCTTAAAACTTGGATGTACTCTAAAATTACCCCCAAGTCAAAATTAAAAATTGGCACACTTACCTGTGTGGAATTTGGAGACCATGTATGCTCAGTTGAAATTATGGTGAAGTGTACAGGTCCTTGTTCAATGGAATACCACGGTTTATCTTTTCCAGATACCGGCATTTGAAAATATGACTCGTATGGTACCCCACACTCACCACCTGAATCAGGTGTTTGATATACTGAGCCAGATTCACCATAATCCCTGTATAACATTAATTAGAAAATCTTGAAATTCATCTCTAGAAGACCATTTTTGCATATGATCCCTTATGAAACTTGGAATTTGCATCATGTGTAACTGCATTTGTAAGAAACATGGTTTGATGCATGTCTGCAAATTGCAAGGTTTTATGTCAACAAATGAGGAACTAATTATAAAAAAAAGTTACTTATATAGCAAGGCAGGTGTGAATAGTAGCAGATATGGATGCCTGAATTATTTGACAAATATTCACTTAAGTTAATGGCTTGTGCAGGACATGCATGCACAAGGAAGTTCAAAAGGTCAAGTAGTACATATATTTGTTGATGCTGCAAAAAAATAAAAAAAAAATGTATTATGCTAATTACCTTTCATGGTTACCTATTGCTGTCATGTATGAAATGCGAGAAGCGTATGGTTCAATTAGGTTTAGAAAATATTCCCATTCAGCAAGAAATCCCGTCGCATAGCTAATGTCACCTATATGAAATATTGAATCTATATTGTTCACTTCGATAGTTCTGTTTATTGCTGAAGTCACAGAGATCGATCCTGGCTGCAACTCAAGGATTCAAATATAAATGTTTATTAGTCAGGCAGGGTAACTGCCGAGCTCAAAATTTTAGAAGTTTTTGTTCCTTTTTCTTTGGTTTAGTTATTAAATCATGTTTGCCTTTTGAGAGTTTATCTAAAAGTGCTGATACAAAAGCTTTAAAAGTTTGAACTTAGCATATAAATACCTGGATATAATGCTCTACTGATGGATCAAGGGGAGCCTTGCCCATGTCACCATATACAATGAAGCGCAACTCGTTTGATCCACCAACAGGTGGTGTTTTAAATTTGATTGTCTTGCTCCAACCAACCAAATCACTGCACCAAACATTACATGTTACAATACAAAACATATACATGCAAATATTAGATAACTATGAAGATAAGAAAACTAAATGACATATGAAATTTAAAAGTACACCTTCCATAGCGGTATGTGTAGGTGCTGGAAGGTTGGAGGCCGGTCATTACGGTCGAATGTATGTATCCTGGTTCATGCCAACCAAAATCCTGTGCTGGGCTCGGTAATTTGGCGAAACCTATGTAATAAGTTTTGAGTTAAAAATTGTAAAGGAACTATTTAAATAAAAATAGAAGGGACCTTAAGGTGCTTACTGCACATTTCTTCTTTTGTAAAAGTTGTCACAACAGAAGGAGAAGATTTCCCATTTGCGTATTGCACTTGTTGTGGCCTCTGATCTCCACTAACCCATGTCAACCTCATCTAATGCACGCATGTAGACATTGACTAATTAAAAAAACATTACTAAGAAAACTCAATGAAGGAAAATAATTACTAGTCCCAGTCAATCCCTCCTGGGATTCTAACCATTACATATACCAATTGCAAATTAACCCTCGAAATGCAGTTTCTGATCTTCATACTATTACCGTAGTTTTTCAGAGGTAAAGCTATCCTTCTATTTTCAAATTGAATCTGATGGCAATCCTATCCATAACAGAACAACTCTGCTTGGCACCAGTACAAGTATCAGTACCATACTCGCTGCTAACACTACTGAACAGGCAGTATGTACCAGTATCTGGATACAGGTACCAAGTTATTGAATGAGTTAATGGTATATGTTCTGAACCTAACAGTTACAGACAATTGCATTGTACCACCTGTTGATTCCTGATACCCTATACTAGTACAGTACTAGTAGAATACTAGAATTAACTAAACTGTTTACCTATGATTGATTATATTATCTATTGTACATACCGATGTGCCAGACGAATCAATACTCGACAAATGGCCATAAAGTGGGGCAGAAGGGTTTGCAAACCTAATTGGGCCAGTTCGTTTGAGCACACAAGGTACTTCAAATCCGCCAGTGAAGAGCACAAACTCGATCTCAGTACGAATGTTGATGACATGGAAGGTGACTGAGCCCCCACAGGTGTGCACTAAACAATCATTTCCTAATTTTTTATGGCATATTTTCTTTGTGCAATTTAGGAACAAGGGATCCTTGCTCAGGAATTGTGCCTGCAATTTTGAAATTAATTTTAAGGAGAAAAACCTGAACTGTATTCTAAAAGATATGGAAATTTGAAATTAAATTATTGATAAAAAAAAAATTTGACTTGAATTTAAACTGAGCCTTAATTTAGAATGTAATAAATTTGTGCGACTTAATTTAGAATGTAATAAATTTAAACAGTCCTCTGAATTTAAACTGTCTGTGAGAATTTATTGGTTTGAGCCCAACTTTGGATTAAAATCCCACCCCCATTTTGCATCCGAGTCAAATCGAATCCAATCAACCTCAGCAGGTACTGAATTTTTTGGGTCAGTTTGGGAGAAAATTGTCATTGGGCAGCTGACGCAAATTGGAGAAATAGATAGATGGAGTCAGGATCAATGAAACGATGACCTCTGTACTGTGTCAAACTCAGCCCGTTTAAACCCAAAATTATATGGGCCGACTTGGGCCTCTCAGGTAAGAGATAAGTGGACTGGACTCGGTCCATTTAATGCATGATCAATTGACAGTTTGACACCACCGAACAACAAGTGCTTGTCTTATTGTCTCTATGCCCAGCCAGGTGGCACACATCTTCCGACTCTAGTGCAACTAAAATTGGATATCTCTTTCAAAAGAAGTGTTGAAGGTAATGAAACTCTTGATCCTACAAATAAGGAGACCTCACTAGACAAGTATACTAATTTCATATGTTCATGCAATGTAAACCATCCATGTAGATTTCGTACCTTAACAGGATAATGGCAGAGAAGAGGCAAGTGGCTAAGATCCCCTGTTTGTATGTAATTTAACGAAGCCAAAGGACAGCCCGAGACGCTATTAATGAAACAAAAAAAATGAGATCGTCGCGCGATACAGGTTAGATCAATAAAAATTCATCGATAATGGAAGAAATCTTTTCTATATCTATATGTTACCTGGAATTAGAAGGAGAAATCATGGCGATCCACTGAAAATTATCCGGGTGTAACACACCGTTGACAGTTACAGTGACATATGATTCGTCGGGTAACGGAGAAGTCATGCTTACATTTATAGAGAGATATGGGTTGTTCACCGGGCAATCAATGAGCGATCTTCGGTTGATTAACCTAAATTTTGATATGCCTCCATGGCGCTTAAGGTAGTGGTCATGGTAAGGAGATGCCATAACCTGAGAGGAGAGGAGGGAAGAGAGGAAGAAAAGGACAAAGAGGAAGAGCGACTTCGAAAGATCCATTGATGGTTGAGAGAGAGGAAGCAAAGGTTTTCTTTTTTTTAAAACTAGACAGAGGATGTCAAGTTGAGAGGCAAATTAAGGTTTTCAATTATATGTATATATAGGGACCTTTTTGCAGACGATTCAATTAGTGTATCACCATTAATTATACACCCACAATTAATTACTTTGTAGCACCATTAATTATACTCCCACAATTAACATTTAAATTACAATAGTTTAAATCGCATGCATATCCGGACAACACACAATGTGTGGATGATAACATATGGAACGTAATGTATATTTCAAGCAATTTAAAATTGTTATTGAATATATATGCAATGCACCCATATGCATGTGATTAATTATTTTGCGTATAAATATATGTGATCCATCACTATAATAATGGGACAATATCTGCGAAGGTATACTGTCAGTATACTCTCGTGGATATTTTCGCCGCTAATAGAAATAGTTACTTTTTACTTTCGAGAATACTGTCTCATTCTTGTAGCGTGCATTTTGAAATATTGGTTCTCAATTGCACATATATGAACGTGCCTATATAAATGACTACTGTTATTATTTTGTTACAAGCATGATTAAATTTCATAACTATATGACACGGTTCACTATTTTATTGTTGTCTATTAGACACGTCTCTCTATTAAAATAAAATCCATCCATTTAACTAATATAATTTTAACGGTAGGATTTCTTTAGATATGCACCTTTTTTTTTTGGAAAAGTAATATCTAATATTTTTTTAAAAGAAGTATATATATTTGATAAAACTGTTTAATTAACCTTACTTACAAGGAAGCATACTTGATAAAATTGTTTAAACTTTACGTTACAAGGTAGAAATTAAAGCTCTAAAAGTAATAAATTTATTTTTCTTATAAGAAACAATTGTCACTTCATATATATACGAATAATCTACATATTGTTTAAGTATAAATATTTTAAAGTGTGTGCAAAACTCACTGGTTGACAGTGAAATGCAATGTTAGTTTCAAAATTCGGTTTCCAGCCGAAGTACACAGAAATGGAATTTTGAGGTAATTTTGAGGGAATATGCCTTGAATTGGGAAAGTGTGATCAATTGCTTCAAGGAATATCTTTTGTTTTTTTGGGCGAAACACACGTGGTTGATTTATATCACATCATAATTAAAGATATTTGGTTGATAAATTGTCTTGTTTTGCGCAAGAAATGAGAATTGGGTGAAAAAGAAACCAGCCAAGAGCCCAAGAGTGTTGAGTTACTCTTATGATTTTAAAAATAAATAAATTGTATATTAAAATTTAACTTAATTTTTTTTATAATTTAATTTCTCTTATAAAATATTAAATGTGTACTTATAGTTTAGTGGTTGATATTTTAGTATGTGATTGTAGAAACTAAGATTCAAATTTCAGCCATGCATTATATATTTTAAGATTCAATGTTCAAATTAAATTTTCTAGTTCCGTCCATATAAGTGAGAGAAGAAATGCAAAAACATTATATTTTCAATGCAAGAGTATAAAGGTGTAACATAAATTTATTTTTTATTCTTTAGAGAAATCCCGCCCCCCAATATCATAATTTGGTCGTTATTTTTTATACATTCTTTATTCTTTATGGGAAATGAATATCACTTTGTTCCGCTTAAAATTTTATTTAAAAATGGAATCAACTTTTAATTTAGTGTGTAAAAATAAATGTGAGTGGACTTGTAGGTTCAAAATCTGAATAGAACATTTTTTGAAGATATTAAAAATTAAAAAATTTGCTCTAACTTTTATCTGAAAAGAATATTAATTGCAACGATGGATTGCGACATTAACATTCTGTTAAATTAGAAAAAAAAAATGAATTTATTGGAACAAGTAAAAAATTCAGTTGGTCATAAAATACATAACGAATTTACAATGACCCATTTGTGATCTTGAACAAAAATTTGGTAATCTCCGAAGGAAGTTGTCCTTGATTAAAGCAAAAACAATAACATACTTTTGATTGGGCTTTAGTATATTTGTCCTAAGCCGTCTATGTATATTTGTGCTAAGCGCATGTAGCTTCTCTTGAGTGCGTATCCTCTGAGATATCTCAACTTTTGCGTGACCAACGTGTATGGTGTCTATTCGGGGATAGCATAGGAGCCAGTAATATTTGTGCTTTGAGATTTGTGTATAACGTATTTGAACAGTTGAGATATTCTGAAAAACACTCAAAAGTTTGAGATATCTCAGAGGATTTCTCTTTGCTTCTCCAAATGGTACACTCCAAGAAATGAATTTTGCTTCGGCAGTTCCTCAGATATTGACCTCCAGATCCAAGAAATGCGTGCAAAACAAACTTTTAAGTCTTTTTATTTTCCTTTTCCTTTTTTTTTTTGGGGTGAAAAGCAAAATCAAGCTCATTAATTGAGTTGTTTCCAGTATTTTCTTCCCCACATCTTTGAAAGAGACAACATTACATCTTGTGGTTTGTGCAACGAATGGTGAGATAATAAATTCTTGTTGACAGCATGACCGTAAAATAACGACACTCATATCTCTTTTGAAAATGAAATTTGAGATGTTGAAATCAATGCTTGAAGACATACATTGTAATATGATTCATCGAGCAAGTCCTTACGGCGCTCCTCTTTTCATACCAGAATTAAAATCTCCTAATTAATTACCAAAAAAAGGTCTTGAGGAATAAAATCCATGATTTGTGTATAACGAAATACTGGTGCTTCATTTAATGCAACAATAAGGTGTTCAATTTTGATTCCTTTGCAGTTGTCTCCACAACCACAGAGATGTTGACATTACAGGAATCATTATAGGCCACATCTATGTTGACATTACGGGCTTTATCAGGCCGATACTGGACCATCTACTGGACCTCTAGAGCATCAAGCGACTGGCCCACCCGACTGTTGAGAGAAGGTTTTCGTTATTTCCACTGATCAATCAGAATCTGACGGATAATACATCACTTGTAATTTGTAAACCGTCTCTGCTGAGTCGGATCCTCTGTAATATCTCATCATTTAGTTTGAATCCGGACCGTCCAATTAAAATTCGAATGATCGAATCAATCCGGTTCAATGTACGAACATACTGGATTTAAAAACACCGGTTTAGATGGAGAAAAGGAGTCTGATTATGTACGGAAGCTGGAGATAAGTGACAAAGAATTCCCACGAAGAGTTGGCAAGTGACAACGCACCAAATATTGGTACAACGGACGCACGAAATAATTTTCATGAGGTAAGAAAACTTTTCAATGAGGTTCAATACTACGAATCAGTAAATTGTATATCATAACTCTTAACTTCAATCTATTACTTTTACAATAATGTGCAAGTCATAGTGAGCAATCTTTTATTGAAAGTATGAGGATCAATTTTTATACAAATCACTGTTGTAAAAAAAGTCTACTTAGGCCGATTAATTGGCCGATTAGTCGTTGGCGGTGATCAAACTGTCACGGATTTTTTCGACTAATCGGTCAATCATTTCTGATTATGACTAATTATTCTCGATTATTCTCGATTAATTGTTTGGTAAGTACCTTGTCCGTCCGATAGAGAGCATAAAGTTATTTACAACACTAATACAAATAAGTTCATTCTTTATATAAAAAAAAAAGAATGGGGATCAACCCAATTTATACAATTTCAATATGTCCTGTGTAAAATAGGACAAGATAAACCTATTTTTGGAAAAAATAATCCATACCAACTGGGTCAAACAAAAAAAAAATTGTATTATACAATACCAAAATACCAATCAAACACCTCCCCGGTACAATTTTTATCTTAATGCAGCAAATCACAAATTTCTCTGTCATTAACTGGAAGCCTGATATGGTACACCCATGCGGCGCATCATTAGTGGGATTACACATTCAAATGCTTTAATTAGCGTTGACACCTTGTTCTTGTCAGTAGCCTCCAACTTTTGCATGAGCCTTTGTAAGACATAGTCTACCTTCCATTTCTTCAAACTCCATGTTGGGTGCATAGCATCACCATTGCCTCCAGCTGGATGTTTCTCCATTCCCTCCAGTTCATTTACTATCTCTTCAATGATAGACACTATGTCAATTGGAAGAACAATCTGCTCTTGTTCGGTGTAGTGAGTGTTTTCTGTACCAATGATTTTGGATAGTTCATCTTCAATTGTTAGCTCACGGAGATCAGCCATCTCAGTCTGTTCTTGTTCAGTACAATGAGTGTTTTCTGTACCAATGAATTTTGATAGTTCATCTTCAATTGATATCTCATGGGGATCGTTTGTCTCATTCTGTTCTTGTTCGGTACAGTGAGTTCTTTCTGTACCCATGATTTCTGATAGTTTATCTTCAATTGATATCTCACGGAGATCAGCTGTCTCATTCTGTTCTTGTTCGGTACAGTGAGCGTTTTTTGTACCAATGGTTTTTGATAGTTCATATTCAATTGATATGAACTCACGGAGATCGGCTGTCTCATTCTGTTCTTGTTCAGTAAAATGAGTGCTTTCTGTACCCATGATTTTTGAGAGTTCATCTTCAATTGATATCTCACCGAGATCATCTGCATCATCGTTTGAACTGGAGAAAACACATATATCATCTATTTCTTCATACTTCGTATCTATAACCTCATGCTTCTCGCAATTTTCATCTTTGTCACTGGTAATTATCTCTGGAGGAAACGACTCCGCTACACTCATTTCAATTTCTGATATTTTTTCCTCTGTCACCTCGTATCTTTCCAAAATTTTGTTTTCAGTTAAAACCTCGACATTGCTGTCTGCATGCTTTGGTGAACCTTCCATGATGGTTTCTTTTGTTTCGATTTCTGGTAAGTTTTTGCATATGACCTCCAGTTTCTCTGAATTTTCATATCCACATTTTATCTCTGGGTTAAAGGAAAGATCCGAGTCCCCAGTCTCTTCTAAAAGTTCCATCTCATCTTTAATGCTTGTTCGAGAAACCATGTCAGTTTTAATTTCAGTTCCATCAATATCTAGTGTTCTTTGTTGTTTGTTAGAATGCAAATATGAACTCTCATCTTTGATTATCTGATCGAAAACACCCTCGCCATTTTCAGTATAACTCAAATGATCCGAAGTAAAGCTTCCAGCCTCAGTTTCTCCTTTAGTATCTTTCTTCTTACCAGCTTGCTTTGTTATTTCCTGTCTGTTTTGTTTAGGTACCCTTAAAGAATTAATAGAAGGTGACCTTTTTAACATAGGGGTACTTTGAAAATCACCAAAAGAAGATCGGCTCCTTGGCTTATGGGGCTGAAGGTCTCGTATATTCTCTGATTTGCGTCTCACCCCATATGGGTCTGGATCCGGTTTCTTCTTTACTTTTGGACTATTCAAATCCACTGGATTCTGTACAAAATTATATCATTTTTAGAGATATTGAGCTAGTGAAGTAAAATAGAAAATTAGATTGTATTAAAGGGTATTTATGCACAAACAGGACATGCTGGTAAAGGACTTGACAGTATGCACCACATAAATGATCGCCTCTGATATATATTTTTTTATCTCTGTTATATTATGGAGAACTTTGTATTGAGCCCCCACCACAAATAGAGGAAAATAAATAATGAATTCATTCAACCAGTATAACTCAAAATGATCTGAGGTGTGAGAATCAGTGAATCGCATGTGATGGTTTAGAAAATTGAATTTTTTTATTCGGCAGATTAAATCATCAAAACTGACTGTTATGTTTCAAATAATATTTAGAACTTACAAAAAATATTATTAGAGCAATTTGGATAGGTAGTGTTAATTGCTATTAGTGCAATTTCAGTTAATAATGAACAAGATACCAGGTTTGATCAATGCAGTCCCTAATATATTTTGGAGTGCAGTCCTTACTTTCAAGTAAGCAAAGAACATGACAAATTATGAAGGTACTGTTTATAGAGAAATTGGAGATAGAATTAACTGTACCTGACTCTTTGCATTGAAGCATCTTGTTGTCTTCATGTAATGGTGTTCTGCTGGTTTCTTTATGTTGTTCAAATCTCTGTTTGTGGTTGCCTCAGACCTAGTTGAACTGCTCCTTGTTAGTGCATTGACGTGGCTCTTTTTACTTGTAATCTGCCATTTAAAAGCAAAGATATTATAACTCAGATTCAACAGATGCAAAACTTAAAGAAGAGCAAGAGAAAGATGAAGGAATCTTTTGCTTTTTTTCTTTAAACATCCTAATTAGTGTTATGGTTCCAAACTTCCAATATATCTATTAAACAGTACCCATACAAAGTGTTTCCAAAATTTTTTTTTGCTTTTGAAATATGAGTTGGAAGTCAAGCCATCCAACACATTTTAAATCATTATGTACTAATATAGAGGATTTCCCCACACAAAGTGTTTCGAACCCATGACCTCTCACATAAGAGCCATGTGTCTTTGCCTCTAGATAAAAAAATAAATTCTTATTTGGCCAACTAAGTTATGTTATTGCGCTTCATATTGTTAAGATCCAATTGTGTTTTTTTTTTTTTTTTTCTATTTTGTAATAACCATTGTACCGCCCTTTTATGATATAGAGGTCAAACAAACATAGGGTTTCTATCATATCAAATTTTTCTTGTTAAGTATGGAGGTAAATTATAAAGTTCCCCATAGCAACTTACTCTAAATAGAAAATCACATGTATGTACAAAAATTTCGAAAATAAATGGGAATCAATTGACCCCCATTCTCTTTTACTAGATCCACCATTGGTACCAACTACACCAGCACAATGAGAAAAATAGTTCCATTTATGAGCAGTATATAATGAACAATACCAGTATTGAGTTCATTGTTTAAGAATGTACTGCCATCAAATAATTTACTAGTTCAACCAAGTTGTGTTTATTGACTAATTTTTTTCATTCATAACATTAAAAAATAATTAATTATTTTTTACAAAATTTATGAAATATCAAAGCTGCAATGATTCATTATGGCCGACTAGGGGTGAGCTATTGTTGCTCAAGTTTGCTTTTAGCTGGAGGAGAGAAGAAATTACACCAGTTCAAATTGATAAAAGTTTCATTCACTGAGAAGTATATATATATTGTGATTCGTACATCCATCTTATAATTTATCATATAATAAATTGATTGATTTTTAAACAGCTTTGTTCTGGATGGTTAGTCTTAGCATCTTTTGAATTATTCTGTTCTGTATTTGTTTATTTTGTTATAACAGCTTGTAGAAGTTGCCTTTGTATGCTGAACCTCTATTTATAAATTGAGAAAACTTTTTTTTTAAATTATCTCGGCGCCTTGCTGGAATTTTAATATTTGGTCTTTCTTTCATTATTTTTTTCTTTTGAGTGCCCTTTTTTTTATATGTTGTAATTGGTAACTTAAAAGGCATCATAGCTACAGCTGTCCTTATTTTCATTTGTATCCTTAAGAAGTTTGGAAATACTTTTTTATAATCTCCATAATTCCATTGACATGTTTGAAAATCACCAAATATCAAAATTTATCTCCAAAATGTATCCAAATCATGTACTGGATTCCTCTAATGATCCTTTTATGTCAGAAGTTTGAAGTATAAATGCTTTTGAATGTTTTTCAAAAAAAAAAAAGATTTGAAATCTGGTAAAAGAACAAATGAGCATTTACCTGTAATTGATCCTTTCTGGCACCTGAACTTTCTGGTTGCAATTTTGTATTACTGAAATCACCATCGATCGTGCTCCCTGATACGTTTCGAACATGTCCAGAGCGACCGGTACCATTTCTAGAGAGCGAGCGTTCTCTTCCCGACTCTGTTTGTGGTTTGCTCTTCACTGGTGGCCGCCCCCGCATCATTTTGAGTCAGCTTACATGTGATTTGGGAAGCTCAGTTGCATATGAGTTGATGTTTGTCTGAGGAATTTTGGAGGTTTGAAGAGAAATGAGGGTCAAATTGTTAGACATGGTTCTCTGTCCTCTGCTTATATATCATCTAAGGTCAACTGTGATGGATCTATTTTGGAAAACTTTTGTGTACCCTTGTAAAATTTAGAATATCAGTATATAACCCTATTGATAGAGAAAGGACACTAATAACTAAACCCATGCAAATTATCTTTGGTATTAGTGCAAAAGAGGAAATTATATTTGGACCCTTTTTCTGGATATATTTTTTAAGAAATTTATTGGACAGCAACCCCCATGTTTTGGCCGAAATTTTTATTAATAGAAAATAAAAAAAAATATATCGACATTGAAGAAGCATTTCGCGAAAATTCGAGATATAGTTAAAACGTGATAGCCCATAACGTCCACGTTATGGACTATCACGACTAGCTTAACGAAATCAATTTATTGCTAATTAACCGAAATAAACACTGTAGCTGGACGTTATGGTCTATAATGTCCAGCTACAGTGTTTTTTTATTTTTAAAAAAAAAATCACAAACAAAGCAGCAGCAGCAACAAAAAAAAAAAAACTGTAGTTGTACGTTATAAACCATAATGTCCATTTACAGTGTTTTTGTTAGATCATTAGCGATCAGATTAACTGGACATGATGGTCCATAACGTCCAGCTACAGTACCCTGGACGTTATGGACTATCACGTTTTAGCTATATCTCGAATTTTCGTGAAATACTTCTTCAATGTCGATATTTTTTTATTTTATTTTCTATTAATAAAAATTTCGGCATGTTTTGGTGCTTTTAATTAAATAATTCTGGCTCATTTGTTTCGTTTTTTTTTTCTCTCTCGTACATACGTATTTCTTTATCATTTTTATATTAAAGTTTTTGAGATTGAATTGCCTTTGTACATCTACATTTTTATCCTTGACTCGGTGACACGTATTTGTTGAAACCAGCTTTACAAAAATCACATTTATAAATGAATTAATTATTTATTATTGACGTGCACAAATAGCTCCTTTTTTCTTGTCTAGAATTTCAAATGGAGGATTTCTGCCCCTGTTTTATTAACCAGCGCTAATTCTACAGTGCAAATCGTTCTCCACAAAAATGACAACTTCAATATGTTTTTTTTTTTTTTTGACAGAATTAGTTTTGACTTCATACAATGCATTAACTATATATATATATTTTATTTTTGTCTCTATTTGATACGTCCTATTCCGGGGAGTAGGCCGTATGGGGAGTTAAGAGTGATTTTGGGCTCGTCCCGTCTCGTGGCGACGGGCCGAGATTGTGTACAGAGTGAAGGTGCGAAGGTATTAGTGCTCTATCCTCTATAATATCTTGCTTAGGGAATTGAGCGACCCGAAATTCAGGGAACTGTTTGCCTTAAATAGGTCGCTCTTTTAACCGCTAACCGCGTTGTTAGAGCGGTTAGGGGGAGTTCGCATAGAAGCGGTGATGCTCGCACAAATAGCAGCAACGTCCACATAGACAGCGGTGACGGGAACCGGAGCTTATGGTCGGGCCTTTTCGAACTTGGCCCAATTGGATTTTCACCACTGTTTTGGGCTTCGAACGGGTGAAGCTTTTGGTTGGGCTTCGAACCCTGTGTTTCTCGGCCTCGAACTGGCCTGCAGTGGGGACTTGAGCTCTATTGTTTTCGATCTCGGATTGGCCTACGGTTGGGCCTCGGCCCCTATTGCTCTCAGCTTTGGACCAGCCAATGGCTGGGCCGAGTTGGAGTTTTCTTTTTGGGTTGTGCGTGACTTTTATGGCCTGTCTTATCTTATTCTCGGGTTGGCCCTTGGTAGGGTCCAAATCCCGAGTCTTCATGAACCAATATTAAGTTAGTCAAGAGCCATTGACACATGGACCTATCAATATTAATTATCTCTGACAATATCATTACCAAATTATCCTTATTTCTACCTTATATACGGAGATAATTGGTTAGATTGTTTTCAGGAAGTGCAAAACAAATGGCTATTTAAATAAGGTATTTGTTATATTGAAATAGAACTTATTTGATAATCATTATAATTGATCAAATAGTTATTAAAAAAAAAAACAAAAGAGTGAAGCTATGATTCTGTGTTATCGAATCAGTTTGTATAATGGAATGCATATCATTTTGAGTAAGGTTAAAATGCTCTATTGTTTTCATCTCAATTATTGTATCCACATTCCTATTTTTGTTTTCAAAGTTCAAGCAGTCGATCCGAACTGCTCAACAT
Source organism: Carex kokanica (assembly GCA_025461125.1). NCBI lineage: Eukaryota > Viridiplantae > Streptophyta > Magnoliopsida > Poales > Cyperaceae > Carex > Carex kokanica. Next base: position 365,230 of record JAJGRX010000531.1, read on the forward strand.
GATCTATATATTAAAATATGTTTGGAGACCAAAATTTATATGTTTTGGAAAAAAAATTTCTTTGTTTAGATAGGTACAAAATCAGAAGATTTTGGACCATCCAAAAACTATAATGTTGTATCTACAAAATGAGTAAAAAGATTATAAAAAATATAAAATTTGATTTCCAAGTACATTTTAATATGGAGATCATGTTGAGCGGCTCGGATCTACCGTTTGAACTTTAAAAACAGAAATAAAGATGTGGAACATCATTGATGCACAAAAAAATTGGAGCATTTTAACCCTACTCATCAAATTTTCTTATATTGGTGCTAACTTAAAAACAGACCGGTCATCCATTGAACGGTTTGAAGATCAAACAGTTCAGTCTTATAAATATTTGATCGGTGACTATCAGATTTTGAAATTGTATATAATTTGATACATGACATATCTAAACAAAAAAAAAAAACATAGTTGCAATCTATTTATTTTTTTAATTATTTTATTAGTTTTTATGATTGTCAATATATTTATTCCACATTTTCTAGGGATGCACTTGTTATTATTTTCATCAATGGGACGTAAAATCGTCTCCGTTAAAAATTCTCAACTTATTATGTGATCATCATTTGTTAAGGTGGAACAAAATTAAAGAAACTGTTTCTTGTGGAGGAAGTTAATTAAATCAACAATTCACATAAACATTTAGAATTTTTGACTTGACGATATCTTAAATCTAGAGATATCTAAATTGACGAACAAAATGATTAGTTAGTTAATACCTTTGAAAACAGAAAACGGAATATAGAGTTGAATTTATTTTTTAACTTGGTAATCTAGAAAATTCTGGATATATAACTGTCAAATACGTTACGAACTCCTTAGTTTTATTTTTTTTTTCATTTTCACAAAAGAATTTAAGGAACTGTTTTGGACCGGTATGGATAGTAGTCCAAGGAAAAAGAATATTATTTAGTTAAATGACATTTATTGTTAAAACTAAGCTTAATGGGGGTTGGAGATTTTTTTATAAAAACAAATGAATTGTGCTTTCTTGTGTAAATGAGGATGAATATTTATTTATAAGGAATGTTAGAGAACTGGAAGGATATTTTACATTTTATATATCATGATCAAAGATTTAAATAGTGTTTATCGCGTCATAGTAGAATGACTAAAAAAACAATGCTATTGCCAATAGCATTATAGCTTTTATGGTCTGAAAACGCTATAGCAACGCTATAACACTAATGAAATATTTAACTTTTGTAATATTCAGTTTTTGGCATGATGTCATTAACTGGTAGTGCTCTAATGACAGAAAAGAAAACGTTGCTTATCATTTTTTAATAATATTTATTTTATTAATGAAGAAGATGCTATTTGGCCGAATTTTTTTTAATTACCACCTCAATATTTCAAAATTCTGACTTTATCATTGATTTCTGAAAAAAATAAAATATACCACGAACGCAACACCAATTTGCGCATGACCAAGGAGTCATGCACAATACCAATCTGTGAACATGCTAACATTTTAATTTTTGAGAAATAAATAGTAAGGTACGAATTTCAAGGCATGCAGGTGTAACTAAAAAATTATCGGGCTATTTGACAATGAAAAAAACATGAGGTCTTTACTATAAAATCATTATATGATTTTCTGAAGGGAAATTTTACAAATTGCCCTACTTTCCAAAATTTTCAAACAAAATACCCCTCCTCTAAAATAATTAACAAAATGCCCTTGTGGGTCCCCATTTCTCCCTTCTTCCCCCTCTCTCCCCCTCCCTCCTATTTACTCTCATCCAATTTTAGCATCTCTCTCATTAGACTTTAATGAGCACATAACAGGTAATAAAAATTTTGTAGACATGCAACAAATTTTTCAATTAGATAACTAATATATGTTATCAAATATATGTTTTGTGCCTTCGGTGCTCAATAGTTGAGGTTAACTCTAATTATTTCATCTCGCTGATACTATATAGGTATGTCGATTTGGTCCATGTGAATTTGAGGTTAATACTGGAACCTCAAAATACTCGGTGAAAATAAATGGAAGGTCATCAGAATGTGTATGTCAAGCATTTCGACTTACCGGCCTTCCTTGTAGTCATATGTTGGCTTGTTGTGGTGATCAATGGCACAAAACAAATTTTCATACACTTTGTCATGATTGATATTTTATTGAAATGTACCGAAATGCATACTCGGTTCAATTTCATCCTGTACCAAACAAAAGATTTTGGCCGAGCACCGAAGGACCAACTGTGCTCCCTAATTGAAACATATATTTGATAACATATATTAGTTATCTAATTGAAAAATTTGTTGCATGTCTACAAATTTTTTGTTGCCTGTTATGTGCTCATTAAAGTCTAATGAGAGAGATGCTAAAATTTGATGAGAGTAAATAGGAGGGAGGGGGAGAGAAGGGGAAGAAGGGAGAAATGGGGACCCCACAAGGGCATTTTGTTAATTATTTTAGAGGAGGGGCATTTTGTTTGAAAATTTTGGAAAAGTGGGCAATTTGTAAAATTTCCCTTTTCTGAACTGTGGGGGTGACTTGTAAATTAAAGAAAATTGTGTGGCCTTTATAATTATTTCGATAATTAAATTATATTTATAATTAGCCTGCATAATAAGATACTAGTATCATACCCGTGCGTTGCAACGGGACATATTATAAGATTTAACATAGAGATGCAAATAATAAATAATAATAAAATAAACAACAACAAATGACTGTTTTAATACAACAACATTCTTTGCATGTCAGTGCATACACAATTTTTGCGTTATAATTCAATAAATTAAATGTGGAAAGCTGCTAGAGAATAAATCAATAATATGTCTTTTTTGTTATCTTCTAAAAATGAAGAAGATGTAGGAAATTCGGAAATAAGATATGTTATCTGTTTAAATTGGAAATTAATCTTTTTATGTACCAATTAAAGCTGGAGATAGATATGGTAATAAATATTTAATGCTAATTCCATTTGCTCAATTCTTGGTATTACTTGTAACGTATCGTGTGGTAGTACGTGTGGTGAGTATGTTTTTAACTAAATTTAGATTTCTACACATAAAACATATATATTTAATCAAAAGAAGACAGATTATGTGATTGAATGGCTGAGATTAAATCTGAAATTTCATCTTTCAATCGTAGCCGTTGGCGGATCGGACACCCAACGTGCTTAATAATGGAATGGAGATTAACTAAAATAACTTGTACAAAAGAGGATGGATAGATAGATACGAATGCATATTTTCTGGAAATTCTAAATATGTCAATCTTTTATTTATTTTTCTTGTACTTTCATTTCATCTTTTTGGAAAACAAAAATTGATAATGGAAATAGTGAAGGCATAAAAGTTACAACATCTAATCAGCAAGATTGTTATGACTCTTATTTAAATATGGTTAAAGTTGATAGGCAATATTGTATGATAATATTAAGTTATTGACAGCTTTACGTTGTGGATGATTTTGCATACTATTTTCTATTTTGTGCTTAAATCTTTTCAAATTGTGGATATGTGTCTCGAGTGATTTATAATATATGTATAAAAATGATGTTTTAACTGTTATAGATGAGGATGTTGAAAAGCAGAGGGAAGAAAAAAAAAAAAAAAACCTGCTTGGTGATTAGTTTTTTTTTAGGAAATGCTTGGTGATTAAGTTTTTATTGTGTAAAATGTTGTTATCTCAGGTGCTGTCTGTTTTGTAATTAATGTGGTTAAATCTCTGTGTTGTTTGTGGGTTGTTTGAATGGATATTGAGATTAGCGCTGGAGTTTGTTTTTGTTGTTTGAACTTGTAGTATAGATATCTATACTAACTTTTGTACGCCGTTTAATTTCCAAATACAATGAAAATTTATTTCCAAAAAAAAAATTTATTTAGAAACAGAAGGTGCAAACTAGCATGAATCCCCGAGTTGATTAAAACAGGAAAAAACAAGGATGCAGTAGTTGACCGAAATAATTCGTATCCTTGCGAAATCGATATGAAATTCGTGTTGATTAATGCAATTGTGTAGATTAATTATCACACTTAATTATGTCACGACGCAATCATCTCTTTCAATCAGTGATGTCATAGTTATGCTAATTACATAGATAGTGTTCGGCGTATTTTTATTAGGGCTCCTTAGAAGATTAAGGAATCTTATACTTACCAAATACTTATTTCTTTGTAAAAGTTTATAAATATTTTCTTAAGTTTCATTTTGCTTATATTTTAAAGCTTATCAAAACTTTTAGGGTCTGTTCGGCGCAATTGTTGTGCGCGTGGGAAAAAAAAAGTTCAGTCTGAGGTCGTATTTTCTGTCCCACGCACATAATAATCGGTAATTCAAAAATTTTCGAATTCCGTTTCCATTCCCATTCCCCTCCATCTGCCGAACAGGCCCTTAAGAAATAATTTTACATAACTTAATCACGTGGTTTCTTTAAAAAAATCTTAGAGAACTTAAAATTTGTTTCCGAACACCCTCATAATTCTTATATATTACTGTCGGATACTGTTTCATCTACTTTTCAGTGTCTTTCTGTTTCCGACAGGTGGGTCCTGCTTTCAGTCTATCCGACTCCTCCGCAGCTCTCTCCAAATTTTAACATTTCTTTCTTCTCCCCACCTCGCGCTTTCTCTCGAAACTTCTCCACTTCAGTCCTACAGATCGAAAATTCGTTCTCCGACTCCGCGCTTTCTCTCAAAATCGCTCTACCTTTCTCACCGTTACCTCTCCAAAATTCGATCTCTCTCTCAATCTCTTTCTCTCCATCTCGCACGACAGGACGCACTGTTCTTTGCCGTGATTTCCCCTCTCCGAAACGCTGTCAGTTGCCTTAGTATACCTACCACGATTTTCGACTACCTCGAGCTCCAGGTAAGATTTCAAAGTGTTTTCATTTCCTTTTTTTCGCTTCTTTAGATATTTTCCTGCTATTGCGGCTAAAAAAATGCTTGATTTCAAGTTGTGCCCGGTTTTACGGTTTAGGGTTTATGATTGTGTTTCAATCTTATCTTTTAGAATTTTGAGGTAATTGTTTTTGTCAGTGATTGCTTCAAGGTTTGAGGTAATTTTAAGTTGTATAGATCTCATAGAAACAGTAGCAAAACCTATTAAGGCTCATTCATGCAGAAAATATAAGAGCTGGAGCATAATTGCATTATTAAGCCTAGCCTGCCCTGGTTAATATTACTCTGACTAATCCAATTAACATAAAAACAAGTAGTATATATTGTACTCACGGCTGAGGTACATTATGCCAAGCAGCAACATTGCGGCTTGACCCCTGCGGCTGATCGTGTGCTTCCTCAACAAGCTTCTAAAACCCTCTAATCACCTCCTATTTGGTTGGAAACCCTGCTCCGAAAGTAGGACTATTTAGGCCTTTCACTGTATAGCTCTCAACTGCTCATCTGAACTAGGCAAATGCATATTTTCCTCCGCTTTCAATTCATTCATATTTCCTTTCTGGCGCTTAATTGTAGGGATACCTCAAAAAAAACCTAGGTCGACTTTATATATCCCCTTACTGGACTGACCTCATTAGAAGAATTGACGCAACTCGGATGGTGGGTGAGTCACAAATTTTTGAAATTCTCAGTTCTAATATATCAAACCAAAATGAAAAAGATATAATAATAGGTAAATACTTAGAGTGCGGACTGTAAGCAGTAAGTAGCTGATATCGGAGATGGAGAAGGAGGTGGGGGTGTCTGAACCAGGTGGTTCGTCAGGCTCTTCTTTCGCTGATTCAAGGATCATTTGCCGAGTGTGAGTTCTCCTTCATTAAACCTAAAATCTATCTAATGTTCTTTTCTATGCCCATTGATTCTTTATTATTACTTTCTTGTATCACTAATGGGTTAGTGAATCTAACAGGTTGATTTTACCATTTTAGCGGTTAATTTTACCTTTGGACACTGTTTTTCCTTTTCTTTTCTTTTTTATCTCTCATTTTTTTTACCATTCTCAGAACTTCAATACTTGGTTGCCTGAACAATTCATTAGGTGAAGTCTATTATGCAATTCATTTATTGGTTAGAAGCCTTTTTTTTTCCTGGACAGTTCACACCCTTTCCGAACATAAAAGAACTGTTTTTTTTTTTTTTTTTACACATTGAGACTCAGTAAAATTGATACAAGTAGTAAGCCACTTGTATTTACTGGTACCAATTGGTATTATAGTCAGTGGTCCATAGGAAACTTTTTCCTGAATGATGATTTGATTACATTTGAAGTTCAAATACTGATTAAAAAAGGTGCTCTGTTACAGATGTCAGAAGCAGTTTGCTCAGTATACCTGTCCCAGATGCAACGCCCGTTATTGTTCCCTTCCTTGCTACAAGGTGCGTCTTTTTTGTCCGTTCATGCATCTCAAGTTATCTTATTCCTCTCATATTCGTTATATCTTCCTATAAATTATTCTAAATTGATGCTGTTGAGTTCACTCCAATTTCAGACAAAATGAACAAATAAATCAAAGTCTTTTTTATCTTTTGTCAACTTAAATAGTTTTGTTTACTGTTGGGCTAACAAAAAACCATTCAAAAAATGCATGTCACAGGGGCACAGCACACGGTGCACTGAATCCTTCATGCGAGACAATGTGATGGAGGAGCTGCAACAAATGCAACCCGGAGAAGAAACAAAGAGAAAAATGATGGATATTCTGAAAAGATTTCATTCTGAAGACAACGATGAGGTATCCTCTGATGATGAAGATGGTAAAGCTTTTGGACTTTCTTTTTTGTTTATCTCATTTTTATGACTGGAACTTGGATAGACCTGGTTTCACGGGAAATGGTATTAGCCAAGATTAGAGTTTCTCCTTTCGGAAATTTAGATAAAGCAAACCAAACAATCACACTCTAGCTTTTAACTAGGAAAAACAAAAGGAAGGTATTTACTTTGGAAATTATCCGGCATGGTAAATACATGTGCCAACCTGTATGCATGTAGATATGGTAAATTAGTAACCTGTACACTTCACTGTACCCCATTTTACAATAGAACTAACTGAAAAGAGTTAAAAGTTAAGCAAAGCAGCAGTTGAACCTAACAAAAGTAACAACTGAACTGGCAATCTATCAACATTTGCACGAGTAATATCAATTAGCATTTTCTTTGATCAACTGACTTCTGTTAGACAGATGAAATGATATTGATGTAATGATTTCTGGTTTCAGAGTCTATGCTATCCGAGGAGTTAGTTCAGAAGGTTATTTCAGGTAATTGGTTACAACATTTTAGTCTCTTTCCTAACACAATTAAAGCGATGAGTTTGTTGTCCAATGATAGTTGCATAGATAATTTTTTTACATTGTTTAAGGTGATGAGATTAGGTTAGAAGACCTCTCCCCTGAAGAAATAAGTCGGTTTAAGAGAGCCTTAGCCTCGGGTGAACTAAGCAAGCTTATAGAACCATGGACCCCATGGTGGACTAAACCTTCTGCTAAATCAATCTCTCTTGGTCATGGTGGAAGTCTACTAATAACACCAATCAGTGATGAACCAGGTCCATCTAACAATCCGGCACCTCTTGACAAAGAAATCCCTCCTGGTCCTGACAGCCCTCTGCCTCCACTGAATCAACTTACCAGATCTGAACCATCCCCTCTTCTAGCAGTTCATTTAGTAGATGTTCTATATGGATATTGCTTCACACTTCGCCTCTATAATGGGGATTGGAGTTCTGACCCACTAGGCTCGGCCTCTGTCTTTCTGACTATTTCTAAGGTAATGGGTGATGATTTTAGGCCCCAGACAGTTAGAGAGGCCTTAAGCTCTTGCCTGGAACAAGCATGCTCTCCTGTTCATAGGTATATGGGGGGTTTCAAGTTTGCTATTGCGTTAATGGATGATGTCATAAGTTTGATATCTTTGGGTAGCTATGTTCTTGTTTGTGCTTTGTGTGATTTAGGAAGGATGGTTCAAGCCGGTGAGAAAGATGTGAGGAGCGAGAAGGCAAAGAAGGGGGACAGAGTTAAGTTACGTGGCGTGGAGAGAAAGGTGTACTTTTTGATGTGTTGGGTGCATGAGCAGCCACATGAGGTATGGTCATCTCTTGCTGGAATTGTTGGAGTGGAGAAAGATTCTTTCTTTGAGGCTGGGCAGGTGAAAGTTGATAAAACAAAGATGAAACCTCAATCCAAGCCGCTTATAGAGGAGGTTTAGAAATCAATTTTTTCAGTGTCATTTACTTTGTTATTTTTCATTTTAGGGATTATGCAGGGTTTATAGGAGAATTTTGGCAGTAGAGAATTTTGTGCTTATGCATGTGCTGTTGTTTATCTCTCATTCTCTCTCATTGTACTATTTGAGAACTAGGATACTGATAACTTGGCAGGAGAGAATTATGTTTATTATTTGTACAAGATGAATTATACATATAAGCTTTTGTTTTCAATGTATCTAAGAGTTCATGGAGTGTGTTTTCTTTGTAGTGATTTATGTAAATGAATGGGTTTTTTTTTAACTGCTGAGAAAAAAATTCTGGTGAAGGTAGGATGCTGGCGAGCTTTCTAGTTTGAGAGGTGTTTATTACAAAGTTATTATCATCGTTCTCTTATTTTTTACATTAAAATTCAAGTAACGAATTCGAATGGTTAAATCTTGTTTTCTTAACAAGTGATGTTTTCACGTTAAAATTTATATCTTTTGAAGTTGTTTTGTGTAAGATCGATAGGTTGGAACTTAGGGGTGGAAACGGGTTGGATATCAATATGTATTCGAAAATTAAATAAGTAGAAAATTAGATAAGGATAACCGTACGGATAAAGATTTGATTTTAAATTTTAATTATATGTATTCAAATAATAGATATATATCATAAAGTTTTATATATATTATGAAAAAATTATATTATTTACTATTATAATTAGATAAATATTATAAACTTTGATATTTTTTTAATAATATTTACATTTTTTCAATAAATAATAGTATTGAAAAATAGATATCCAATCCGTATCTGTTTAATATTCAATCGGTATCCGAAAAATAAAAGTGAATATCTGTATGATTTTATCACTGTTCGATCCGTATCTGATCCGTTTGTACCCCTAGTTGGAACACGTCTCAATTTATCTACTGCGTTTAATTTGATTAATTCTAATTTTCTTGACCGGCGGCAGTAAAAAAACTTTATTACTTTGGAGGTATCACACTTTGGGGGACAAAGAACAAAGTGAAGACTTTATAGCCAAAATGGACGACCGAAAGCGAAGCTAATGATTTACTTACAGCAATTGATAAGAAAAGGATAAGCAAGGAAGATATTTACAGATGGACAAGAAGAAGTGAGTAAAGCCATGAAATACCAAAAAGAGGATTTGGAATAGCACGGCCTTCCTCCACCAGCTCTTGGTACTTTGAGAGTGTCATTATTATCCATACCTGCCTCAATCCCAAGCAAGAAAGTTCAATAAATTCTTATGTTGTGTGAAACAAAATCTTAAATAATTTTATGTAGATGCATTGCGTACGAAGAATAATGAATTCAACAAATCCCAAGATAATAAAAATGCGTCGTGGACTAAAAAAGTGAAATCATACATATAAAGTGAGTGGTTAATATCAAAACATTTGTTCGTGGAACAAATGTTTCGGGTTTTATATTTTTAAAGTCAAACAGTTGATCCAAACCGTTCAACATTCAATTTATATTAAGATGTGCTTGGAGACCAAATTTTTACATTTTTTTGAATTTTTTTTTTACTAATTATTAAATCAGTTTTAAAATCGTTGTTTTCAATGATCCAAAAAAATTTCACTATTTATTAAAATCAGCGATTTTAAAACTGGTTTAATAAATAGTAAAAAAATTTCAAAAATGTAAAATTTGGTCTCCAAACACATTTTAATATAGAGATCACATCTAACGATTTGGATCGACTGTTTAAACTTTGAAAATTGAAAAACCAATTAGTTACACCACGGCTTCAGAACAAATGATTTAATATTAACCAACCTCTATATATTTATATAAAGAAGAAGAAGAAAAAAAAAACATAACTTGGATAGAACTACATTGGTAGATTTGAAACATGAGAACAAATGGGAATTGAATACACCTCAGGTGTTCTCTAGAAGACAACTGCAGATGCAATAATATGGAAAAAAAAAAAAAAAGAAGGTAATGTCAATGTGTAAAAGTCTACTTATAAAAATAATAAATGCAGAAAAGCTAGTTCATTTCTCTCCTTTTTTTTTTTTTCCAACAGTAGGTTCTTATTGTAACTTCTAATTATCTAACTATCTGAAGTTTAAGTTTGTCTAGTTGAACTGAAAAGTTTTTCTTCTCTGTTGTTGTTTTTTTTTTTCACTTTGAACAAAAATATTTTGCCTTTTGCTTCCTTGGGACAACAAAATGTGTTATTAATTTTTGTATTCGCTTATCCGGCACGCTATCCAATGTTGAGCCGAGCTAAAATCAGATTAATTTTAGATTATTTGAAGTCCATATTTTCTGAGGTAACAGAATATCTATGTTTTCATCCGTATTGTCCAATCAGAATAGCATACATCCATCCGATTATTTTTTATTATGATATGTTAGAAGCAACTAATATATTATACGTCAGAAGATATTAGTAACTAATCTATTATGACCTATTATTATATGTTTGAAAAATCTAACTTACTGTTAAAAATAATATATAATATTTTCACATAGAACATATATATTAAAAGAAAAAGGTGACTCAGCACAATCTTCTTATTTTAAATAAACGTAGTACGAAACTGTTGGTCCCCGTTTAAAAGAAGCAACTGATCTCACATCCCAACAATCAATATCTCTTTTTCTTCCAAGTACCAACGCAATCGGCGAGTTTGTTGGACCCGTTTTACCAATTTATTGGTAGAAAATTGGATACACCTGTCTCATAGATAATAATGAACCAAACCTGTTAGAGCTGTGTATTGAAAACTCAATGGCAATACTTCTTTTATTGTTAGTTATAATTTTCCAAATGAATGAATATTAAGAATTTTTATTTTTTATTGAATAAGGATGGATCAACATATAAATAATTGCTATAAATATATAAAATGCTACAATTGTTCATTAGGTATAAAATCACATTGTAAAGTATTCAAGTGATTGTATGCACATAGTTTTATTTTTATGTCAAGCAAGTGCAAAATTTGATGATATAAAAATTATATGTTTGTTATTTTTCACAACAATAGTAGATATTAGCTTCTATTGAAAGGTAAATATTTTATTTTCCCTTTAGCCTAGTATGTTTTTTAATGCTTAAGATCTTAATTACAATGTCAGTCTATCTTTTATGTGTTAAGTCCATATTTTATATTTAAAATTTTCCAACAACTTTATTTTATACATACTATAGTTGAAACATTTTTTTTTTCATATACTAATCACTCACGGCAAAGATCTAAATAATGATTATTCTAAGTTATTTCTAATTATAATATATTATATAATACAAGCGAAAACGATATGCAAAGTTGTCTCGTTCAAGAAGATGCGGCATAATTTTTTTTAATATGATTTATTGTTAATTTTCTTTATTTATAATATCCAATGTTGGTGTGTTTTTTTATTTAGATGACTCAATAATTCAAGATAAAGTGTGATATTAAATATTTCATATTATTCATATTAAATAAATTATTAATTAAATTATTAGCATCATTTTTTGAAAAAAAATTTAAAAGTAATAAGTCCGCAATAAATCATTGTGAACCAAAATAATGAGCTGCAATGAATCACTGAGGTCTAAATTTGCATTTATTTTTTAAATTTGTCTCTATTTATCGACGTGAGTCTGAAAATAAGAATTCGTCCTACTACTTTTGAAAATTTTGAAATAATTATATGTCGATTTAATTAGCATTTTTTAATACCATGAATTTAAAAATCGGCAGTATTAGCTTCGGTCCACGATAACAAAAGACCATGCCCAAGCTATTATCACTTTTGCTCGACCTAAGCGGGTCCAATAAGATTGAAATCCGCTAGAACTGGGTATAGATTTTCTGATACTCCTTCCGCAATGTGTATGTACAAGTGTACGATATTAATCTATTACTCTCTACAAAGAACTTGCCATACAAACATTATACAGTAGTGACCGCAGGGTATGTCAATTCTGTTGCGTCACCTTTCTCCCTCCTTATCCTTTTCCCATGCCGATTCGGATCTGCGTACCGAGTGCGTATCCTCTGAGATATCTCATATGTTGCGTGACCGACGTGTCCGGTGCCTATTCGGGGATACCATAGGGGGGCCGTATTATTGAGCTTTGAGATTCGTGCAGAACGTATTTCAACGGTTGAGATATTCCGAAATGTCACGCAAAATATGAGATATCTCAGGGGATGCGAATTCCTCCGTACCGCCATGCCTACCCACTTTGTCCTTCCTATTTTCTCTCTTCTAATCCCAGTCAGCCTCTTTTATTGATCCATTTTTCTCTCTTCTATATCAGCTCTGGGTTGAGCTTAAAGCCAAGATCACAAACAAGTAAATTCCTCAGGAGTGATCTAAGTTCTAACTGGTAGTCTTATTGCGAAACACCAAATCAATTAGGGAAGCTATTCTTGAAGAAAATCAGAGCTGAAAGAGGTACGAGAAATTCATTTTCCGCATTGAGCTCGGTTCGGTACCTAAACTCTCCCTTGCGGGGTACCTCTTTGATCATTATAGAGAAATCTTTATCTTTTGCTTATTTTGGGGGGAGCACAAAAAGCGTGCATATATCATACCCAATTTACAAACGTAGTTGTTATGATCTTCAAATTTCTAGTTTTAGGCATCTAATTTATCCCAATATCAACCAAAATCCCAAAATAACATCGAGAGCGTATAGTTATCCAACTACCAACGAACCCACCCCCAACCAAATAACACAAGGAACGCCTAATTTATCACCATATCAGCAATCCTCTAATAACACAAGGCATACCTAATTTACCCAAAATTCAACAAATCCAGAACGAAAACAAGGAGGAGGAGAAATGGATATAACCAATGAAGCCAAAGTGGACTCCTTCTCAATTGGCCCCAACACAATTATTGGCCGTACAATCGCATTTCGGGTTCTTTTTTGCAAATCCGTTAACCACCTCCGCCATCAAATCGCAAGGATCATTGCCGCCATTTTCTGTATGGTTCGTGATGCGGTGGGTCCGACCCTCTCCTGGTTCCATCCAAAAAACACTAGGGGAATCCTCCTGTCGATAACCCTTTTAGCTTTCGCCTTGAAAGGGTTTGGTAATGTGAAAGCTCAAGCCAAGTCAGCCCATAGGAGGAAATTTTGGAGAAATATGATAAGAAGTGCGCTTACATATGAAGAGTGGGCCCATGCTGCTAAAATGTTGGATAAGGAGACGGTGAAGATTAATGAATCAGATTTGTACGACGAGAAATTGGTGAAACATAAGTTGGAGGAGTTGAAGCAGAGGAGACAAGCCGGTAGCTTGAGAGATGTTGTCTTTTATATGCGTTCTGATTTATTGAGAAATTTGGGTAACTTGTGCAATTCTGAGCTCCATAAGGGCCGACTTCAGGTACCTTGTTCATCATTTTAGTGGATATTTTGAGTTTTAAAAATAGTTTGAAGACAGCTAGTAGTCGACTAGTCATATTAGAAAATTGAACATTTGTTTGTCTCTGTATTGAGTTCAAAGTATTACCCATTTCTGTTAATATATCTGACTGATAGGGGACCTGAATGATATTTTGTTTCAAGTTTGAGACAGCACTTCATTCGTACTTAAAATTTTGAATATTTTATCAAGTATTATAAACTCCAGGGATTTGAATCACTGCTCCCTTGTTTCATCTACTTTTATGCTTCATAAAGCAAGTATTGTAATTAAGCTTATTTGTGAAATTAGGTGCCAAGAGTCATAAAGGATTACATTGATGAGGTTTCTATACAATTAAGAATGGTGTGCAACTCCGAATCAGATGAACTAATGTTGGAAGAAAAACTCACGTTCATGCATGAGACCCGCCATGCATTTGGCCGCACAGCACTCCTCTTGAGTGGCGGTGCCTCATTAGGTTCTTTCCATGTAGGTGTTGTTAAGACCCTAGTCGAGCACAAACTTCTCCCACGCATCATTGCAGGGTCCAGCGTGGGGTCCATCATGTGCGCTATCGTGGCCACCCGCTCCTGGCCTGAACTGGAGAGCTTCTTTGAGGACTGGCATTCCCTCCAGTTCTTCGACCAAATGGGTGGTATTTTTGCAGTTGTCAAACGAGTACTAACCCATGGTGCAGTACATGAGATACGCCACTTGCAACGCCTCTTAAGACATCTAACAAGTAATCTAACTTTTCAAGAGGCATATGACTTAACAGGCAGGATTCTTGGAATAACTGTATGTTCACCAAGAAAACATGAACCACCTAGATGTTTGAACTACCTAACAGCACCACATGTGCTAATTTGGAGTGCGGTGACAGCATCCTGTGCCTTCCCAGGATTGTTTGAGGCACAGGAGCTTATGGCCAAGGATCGGTTTGGTGATATCGTGCCGTTTCATGCGCCTTTTGAGTCAACCGAGCAGGGAACAAATGAGGTCCGGAGGTGGCGTGATGGGAGTTTGGAGAGTGATTTGCCAATTATACAGTTAAAGGAGCTTTTTAATGTAAACCACTTTATTGTTAGCCAAGCAAACCCTCATATTGCGCCTTTATTAAGAATAAAAGGGCTTATTCGGCATTATGGTGGTCATTTCGCAGCCAAGGTTGGTGTTTTTAAATTTCTTTTTTCCAGATACCTCTTGTGTGTAAATGGATAATGTTTAACTTTGCATCTGATGAATTGGATTGCAGCTTCGTAGACATATACTAATGCAAACTGGTACCTTATCAGACATTTATTATATAACTTTATTTGTACTGGTATGCTTCTCATGTTAATTTTTCTCTGACGTTATGTTCTTATCTGTGCAGTTGGCTCATTTAGTAGAGATGGAGGTGAAACATAGGTGCAACCAAGTTCTTGAACTTGGTTTCCCACTAGGTGGCCTCGCGAAACTATTCGCGCAAGACTGGGAAGGTGACGTAACCATTGTCATGCCTGCTACTATTGATCAGGTAAATCCCAATTTCAGAGAAAAGAAGATCAAATTTTACTTCTGATTTCTTCAAATTTCAATTTAACCTGAGAAACAAAATGGCCACCCGAAGCAATAAGGTCTGTGGCAGTATTTGTCCTTTTACTTCCGTTCTATAAATTATACTTTGACTTGGCCATCTTTTTCAAAAAGAGAAAAATCTCTAGCAGTAGCCAATTATTCCACATTATCATCCTTATGTTAATTAAAATGAAGTAATTCTTCTGTTAATTCATGTGCAGTACTTGAAGATCATACAGAACCCGTCATACTCAGAGATGCAAAAGGCAGCGAACCAGGGGCGCAGGTGTACCTGGGAGAAGCTTTCCGCAATCAAAGCCAATTGCGCCATTGAACTTGTATTAGATGAGTGTGTGGCATTGCTCAACCACATGCGCCGCCTCAAGCGCAGTGCCGAGCGGGCCTCGGCCTCCCAGGGCCAGCTCACTGTTCCCAAAACCCTCAAAATCTCCCCTTCTAGAAGGATCCCCTCCTGGAATCGCATTGCCCGAGAGAACTCCACTGGCTCTTTAGACGAAGAGATCTTAGCTGATGCAGCAGCGGCTGTTGTGTTGGTGCACAATGGACCCAGTTCATCCAAGACCCGACAATCACCTAGGGCTTTGAATATTCACGATAGCAGTGATAGTGAGTCTGAGAGTATAGAATTGAACTCTTGGACTAGAAGTGGTGGCCCCCTCATGCGTACAGCCTCTGCACAGAAATTCATTAGTTATGTGCAGAATTTGGAGATTGACATGGATTTGAAAATGCGGGAAGATGATAACTGTAGTAATAGCAGTATCAATAATACTAATAGGAGTGATAATACGAATAGCATCATTAACGAGATTGCTGCTTCTGCTAATAATTCAGATAATGAGTCACGGGATTTCGGCTTTGCAGGCCGCAACCAGGCCGGGCAAATCATCATGGTTTCTGAGGGGGATATATTGCTACCCGAGAAGACCAATAGTGGAATTATGTTCAATGTGGTGAGGAGGGAGGCTGTTGCTGGAAATAGAAGCGGTGAGTTTGAGAACTTGCACATGGCAGATGAACAAGATGAGGAGATGGTTCAGACAGAAATTTTGGATGAGAATTCGGGTTCAGAATCATTAGAGGATGAGGCAACACATGATTTAAATTTGAATTTGGACTCAAATAGTGGGGATAACTTGGTGGTTTCTGTTCTTGATCATTCATTTTCCGGAGAGAATTAGGTCGGTGAAAAGGAAGATTTGCGTTTTCTTCATGCAAGTATATGAAATATCTTTCTAGGGTCCGGTCAAAAAATAATGACCGAGCATTTAGACATACTGTCAAAATAATTGTATGATGTATCAGTAACAAATAAATATTCCTTAAAGCTAACAAAATTCGCACTTTGTTTTGTTTGCTTGTTTTCTTGACAAATCTGCTTATTTAATTATTTTGTTCAACTTTTACTCTTGTGATGAATGTGCAACCAATTATTGATACAATAAATGCACTGTTCCATTTCTCATGTTTGAACCTTTTACATTTAACAATAATTGCACTGGAATTCTGACAACAGTCATGTATGCGAAATCGTTCTGGGTTTCAAAGTTTAAAAAAATGTACCAAAATTGCTTACGAGTTGAATCGTGTAAGGATTAGTGTAAGAATAGTGACTTTTGGGTTAGTGATTGAGAATAGTGCTAACTTTGATCATAGGAGAATAGTGTTAACTCCAAAAAGGGAAAATTTCAACTAACTCTAATATTTAATCATGACTTATTGGAAATATTTTGAGTATTTTTTTATCCAATCTAATACCTCAACGAACTAATAGACATCAGAGCATAACTAATATGTATAGAGCTGAAGATGATAAAAAATCATATTACTATTTGTAAATAAGATAGAAAACAACTCTTCATAATGTCATGAAGATTTCATGAAGCTCCTAACAACATATACCATATATTTCAGAGTAGAACTAAGGTGCTCTTAAGCTCACCAAGCCAAACCGTGAGCTTAACTCAAAAACCTATCGGATTGACTTCAAACGATATTTCTAAAACGTTAGATGTTCAATCTATATTAAAATGTGCTTAGAGACCAAATTTTTCATTTTTTTTGGAATTTTTTTACTATTTATTAAGATGGTTTGAAAATCGATGTTTTTCAATGGTGCAGAATTTTAATAAAAACAGCGATTTTCAACCATCTAATGAATAGTAAAAAAATTCCAAAAAATGAAATATTTGGTCTCCAAGCATATTTTAATATAGATTGAATATCTAACAGTTTGGACATATCGTTTGAAGTCAATCCGATAGATTTTTGAGTTAAACTCACAAAGGGCTTGGTGAGCTTAAGAGTACCTTAGTTCTACTCTATATTTCATTATAAATACGTTGAATATATGATGATCATCAGACTCAGATTTTTGGAGTTTGAGCAATTCAGGTTGCTTTTTTTCTTTTTCTTTTTCCTTCTCGAATAAACAGAATTGGTAATCAAGGCACAACACTCATGGAATGCAACCTTTTAGAATTTTCGTAGTCCCATCTAATTAGTATAATTGGTCTGAATTAAGTGATACAAAAATACATTACAGTAACTAATCAGTAGTTAAATAGAGGAGGGATTGGATGACACTGTACATTTTCAAAGTTTCAAAGTCCAAACAGTCGATCCAAACCGTTCAATATGATGGATATATTAAAATATACTTGCAGATCAAATTTTACATTTCTTTGATTTTTTTTACTATTTATTAAGTATTTTACAAAATCTATGTTTTCAGACCATTGAATTTTTGTACCCATCTTAATAAATAGTAAAAAAATATATATAAATAATTTGATCTGCAAGCACATTTTAATATATTCATCATATTAAAACGATTTAGATTGATTGTTTGAACTTTAAAAATTTAAAACATTATCTAAAGTCACAAAAAAAAGAGTATCATCCGATCCCTCCTCAGTTAAATATTACAATACTTACGAAATACCACAAATCACCAATAATTAGTCACCTAGTAGCCCATGTGCAACTTTTAACCAACGTTATTTTGAAGTGTAGGAAACACAGAACATTATTTTTATGCCTAGAGACCAAAATACAACTTTTTATGTTATAGTGATGTATATATTGCTTAATCCTTTGCCAATTTTCCTTGAACTCTTTTGAGTCTTTGTAAAGGCTTTCCAGCTTATTGGCTGCTACTTTGGAGTGTAGTGCTAAACACAACAAAAATAAAATCAAAGGCTATGCTTGCAAGCAAAGAAGTGACCCATTGAGCTACACATCAATTTCCTTTAGTTTTCAGTTTTCAGAAGTATAATTTGGATGTAGGAAAATTAAGCTTACAATCTAGTTTCGTTGGAATGTAACACTGTTGAATATTCCTTTCTATCAGAAGATTAAAAGGGACGTTGACAAAAATTAAAAGTAATTGTTTAAAAGGTTAATAATCTAAGTTTAATGTAATTACCCCAATGTGTTAAAGAAAAAGCAATATAAAAAAGACTAATTTCATTCAAGGAGTCATTTTCTTCAACCGGGCCCTAAACGAGAAGCCTCTTTATCGATCATTTATCCTCCCAAGCTCAGTAAATTCGCATCCTCTGAGATATCTCAAACTTTGCGTGTCTTTATAGAAAATTGCAACCATTCAAATAAGTCTGCATAAATTTTGAAGCACAAATAATATTGGCTCCCTGCGCTATCTCCAAATAGGCACCGGACACGTCAGTCATGCAAAAGTTGAGATATCTCAGAGGATACGCACTTGGCTCAGTTGGCACTTGGTCAGAACCGGGTCCGGATCCCCTAAAGTAACCCAATCTTTGGGTTTTGGATCGAGACCGTCCGATTAGAATTCGTCGCTCGAGATCGTCTCGGGATTCGAATTCATCATCGGAATGTGTGCGCTCACTTTGGGAATGGATTTTCGCGGATTCGAATTGGACGGTCCCGATCTAAAACCCAAAAGTTGGGTTAGATCACTGGATCCGAATTCGTCAGAATCTTGACTCCTTGAGCTATGAAAGCAACGTGCATTGTTTAATAACTCTTTTTTTGGATTTTTCCACTGTTTTCATGCATTAAATGGAAGATAACGCGAACCAACTATCTTGATCCAGACCATTTCTAAACCTGGTTTATGAATAGTTCAAATTAAATGGATCTTGAATTTTATTCTGAATTAAATAGCCCATTGAATTGAAAACAGGCTAAAAACAGGCTATCTACCCAAACTTTGATTCGGTATCCCTCCAAAGCCGAATTGATGTGGTCTTTTGTACAACAAGGTGAAAGAGGAGAACTGAAACTTTAATTCGGAACTTACGCTATTTTTTTAGGAAGTGACTAATTTTACTCAACGAGTTATACCCGGTTTTTATTCAAACTAACTGTCATTTAACTTGCGCGAATACTGTAAAACTCTATATTACATATTGTATACTTACATAACAAATCATATATCATACGTAATTCAAAATTCTAACAACCAGTGACTCTTGCAAGTGGTCTCGAGTTTGTTGCTAACCGTTTACAACTTGCACAACTTGCTAAACTGCATGTACTTCCTTCGGGACCACTTGCTGTACTTTCAGAGGGACAACTTCTAGAAGATTACAAAACCGGACCACTTCTCAAACTTGCAGTTATTTCCAAATAACACCTGAAATTATGCAAAATTAATTTTTTGCATCAAAATTACTTTTTTTTTTCAAATTAAACGACCGCTCAGTCAGCGCTCGGCCTAGGGAGAAGAGCCGAAAGGAACACTTGAACACAAGCTCACATCTGGCAAGGGTTAGTTCGGAGTCTCTTCCCTGCTGTTCCCTTCCCTGTAGTTCCCTTTAACAACAACTACCTAGATTATAAGATCGCTTCGCTTATGTCCCTCTGCGGAGGGATGGCACCCGTGGACGGGCGCGGGGTTAGTCACATCCAAGAAAATACAAACAACAAAACTCGTAGGTGACTTGTGTTAACCGGGCATGAGTTGGCTTCTTGAAGTCGGGTGTTCGCACCCTCGGTGAAGAACCATACTTGGCTCCATTTAATTTTTAAATTTAAAAAAAAATTAATTTTTTTCATTATTTTTTTCTTCAATTATTAATATTTATATATGCATCTATATCATGTAAAATAATATTATACATAATGTAAAACAAATCTACGTATACTATAACCAGAAGATGGATATTGAAAAGTGAAATATAACATGAATACTGTAAAACTGACACCTGAAACTATAAAACTAACATATACAAACTATAAGACTTCAATACTGTAAAACTCGCAGATGCAAAACTATAAAACTAACAGATGCAAACTATAAAACATCAATACTATAAGACACATTGTTCAACAAAAATAACTGTTCACAAGCATAAAAATATCACTAGTCACAACCACATTGTTCAATAGTAGCAAACACAAACAATAACATTCAACACACAAATACATCTATTCCACACAAGGATACTATTCAACCCAGTGCCGACGATCCGATAGAGCTCTATTGTGACAACAATAGAGCAATCGTACAGGCAAAGGAGCCGAGATCACACCAAAGGTCAAAGCATGTTCTACGACGATACCATCTCATTCGCGAGATTGTCGAGCGTGGAGATATCAAGGTTTGCAGGGTAGACACAGAAGCGAACACAGCTGATCCACTAACAAAGCCTTTAGGCTAGACTAAGCACATGTTACATGCCTTTTCAATGGGTATTAGGCATATGGGTGACTGGCTTTGAGTTTACATTCATTCATGTACAGATTTGTATAGGGATGATTTGTACTCTTCACTCGTTTAGAGTTGATATGATTGGCTCTAGTTCAAGTGGGAGATTGTTAGTGTTGGTGTCCTAGACCCAGATCATATGTATGATATGTTTAGTTTATTAGTGAATGATTTTATCATTTTGTACCTTGAGTATTCATATTAGTGGATCATTTGAGTTGATGACTCAAATTGTAGAACTTCACAACGAATAAATTTGTTTACTCTTAAATGTCCCTTATCTTGGCAATCAGCAAGGTACACTGGTTGACCATATAAGATAAGTGTAGTGATTAGATGATGGCCATGTTCTACAGGTTATAGATAAGGGGTTATCGATCTAATCACATATGTGCATACATGGAGATGTATGGCACTGGACAGACCTAAAAATGAAATATCATATGGATTGTGTTCTGTGTCATTGATATTTCATTGTGTCTAGAATTCTTTGGTTGAGATATTTATTTTTCTTACATAAGGGATGTGTATTGTTGGTACTGTCCAACGCTCTCTTTAACCATGAGTTATATAGGCAGTTACTGCAGTGCATATAACTTATGCGGAAGAACGATACGTATCAAGAAACCATTGTCCCTTATATGTTAATATAAGCGATGATATCTCTGGGCCCCTTGATAAAGTTTGTATTATGTGCATGCAATATGATTATTTGATAATCATATCATAATTAAACTTCAGGAAATCAAGAAAAAATAATTGGTAAGGATGACACATTCCTACCTTACGATTATTTGGATATCATGTGGCAAGGAATTGACACAACAACATTTTAATGTTACAGGGATCGTGATTTTGCATTGTGCTTTTTCATCCACATCATTTGGATAATCAATATACCATGGCTAGTTGTATCATTGATTTATGGAATTAAAATGTTTAATTTCATTGCCATAATGATGGGATCCCATAGGGTCACACCATATGAAAGATTAAAAGAAAATATATTAATAAAGCATATGTGATATGTATATAATATGTGCTATGTTAATTATAAGGAGTTATAATTAATTTGTACAAATTATATGTTATTAATATATGAACAATTTTTATAACATGGAGATGTTGTAAAATAATCCTAGTAATATTTAAAGTATGTGTGACATATTTTAAATGACTTTTGACACATGAGAGATGCATATAAATTAATATGGAATATTAATTTATATGTTGGCCTTTTAATGTATGGGATTGTGGACTTAATTAAATATTAATATGATTAGTATGTTTAAGCCCAAAGCCCAAATATATGCTGGGGAGAATTGATTAGTAATGGCATGATTTAAGGAATATTAAATATGTCATTAAATCTAATCAATCTCATTAAAGAGGAAAGAAATTTCTGGACAGACTTTTTAGGTAAGTTTGAACTGGAATTTGAAAGGGAAAATCTTAACCATTCTGGACGTATGACCTATGTAATCTATAGCCCTTGGAGTCTAGAATCCAATGGTGAAGATTTCAAGTCGTTTGAAGTTACCTAGAAAAAGATATAAGGGTTTTAGTACCGAAAGGTCAAAATTCAGTGAATTATATCTTGGCCGAAATTTGCTCTTTTCTCCTCTCTCCCATTTTTCTCTCATGAGTTGAGATCTAGAAATACTCTAAGAAATTTCAGAAATTAACAAGAGGGTTAAACTAGGATTAAGGTTCTACTTGTTAATCTCTTACTAGCCTTAGAGATACAAGTATTTCTTTAATCTTTCGGTGGATACCTAAGGAGGCTCGTCATTTGAAGGGCTAAGCACAACCACCATTGAAAGAGAAAGGGAATAAGAAGTTGCTAAGCAGGACAACCCTTTCTTGATTTGATTTGGAGATCAAATCCAAGGTATTAGTTTATTCCCTTTTTGATTAGGCTAATTAAGATTGTTTCTTGCATTTACAATAACTAGATCGTTTGTTTTGAGTTGAATAAATTTTTTGTTTTATTCCTTGCTATCTAAGCATCAAAACTTTCAGTTGATGGTGTGCCAATGGTATTCGAAGTATGCTCTATCTTCACCAGCTCAGGTGTAATAATGGATTTCCATAGCAGGAACATCCACCGCAGAAAGCACCCAATAATTTTTTTTTGCAAATTGAAATGAACAGCCATCTTATACTCTCAAATTGAGGGCCAAACAACTGAGGAATGGCCTGAAATGCTGATTTTTCATTATAATCATGCATTACAATCTGTATTAGACACACACATTAAATATTACTGAAGTATTTCAAAATTTAAAGTCTGGAAATTTAATTAATAATATACAAAAGTACATAATAACTTACGGATATATATGACGAAATGAAAAACCATGGATGCTTCACGGGAGTCTCGTATTGCATTAAATGTAGGACCATCTCAATGAGCTGCAAAATCAATCCATGATATGTAAAATAAATAGAATGAAAACTATTACATAAAACCTGTAAAATAACTGTTGTATCCTATAAAACTGTTAAGTAAATTATGTAAAATATTTTACATTTAAGACCATCTCAAAAAACTGCAAAGTCAATCCATGATATGTAAAATAAATAGAATGAAAACTATTGCATAAAATCTGTAAAATAACTGTTGTATCCTATAAAACTGTTAAATATATCATGTAAAATATTTTACATTTAATACCATCTCAAAAAGTTGTAAAGTCAATCCATGATATGTAAAATAAATAGAATGAAAACTATTGCATAAAACCTGTAAAAAAACTGATATATCTTATAAAAATGTTAAGTATTTCATGTAAAATATTGTACATTTAAGACCATCTCAACAAGCTGCAAATTCAATTCATGATATGTAAAATAAATAGAATGAAAACTATTGCATGAAACTTGTAAAATAACTGATACATCCTATAAAACTATTAAATACATAATGTAAAATATCGTACAAATCATACCTCACTGCTAACTAGAAGCTTAGGATCCATCAAATCTTTGAGCACTAACAATCTACACCAAAAATTTCCTGGTCTGTGGCAGAAAGTTACTTCATTGTTTATCAGCCTTTTGTTCTTCACATTAAGTCACCATTCATCAATTATACGAATTACATCACTGGATAACTTCTCCCTATGTTTATACCCATATCTTTTTAACATAGGAGGCTTTAAGACATATGGGTCACCTTCATCAAAAAACAAACAATTTTGAATGCTCAATTGGGTAACATCGTCATTAAATTGAACGTGTCTAGGAGCTCTGTAATTTTCTAATATATGAGGCATTAATGTTTCCCACTCTTGCCAAGTATGAGTGAATTCAAATGGTGGTTTGTATGACGGATTAACAATAACATTCTGATATTCAGCGTTTAGTTCGCCTCACTTTTACTCTTTGGTAGTATCATCCTTGGTGACTTTGCCACTTTCTTTTGTGTTTTCGCAGGTGGTTTCCTCCATTTCTTTACTGCACCTAGTTTTCTCCCCTTCCTCTGTACTTATTTTTTTCTACTGCCTTTGTAGTACTTTGTGTTCCCTTATCACAATCTTTGTTCTTCTCCAACTCCTCTTTGTTCTTCTTCTGCAATTGCTCTTGATTATATTCAATAATTTTTTTTTGTAAACATCTTTGAAAATCAAAGTTGTTAGATGAATTACCATGGCCTCTTCGTCTTCCTCATTGACTTCCTCATCCCCACCTTCAGGGTTTTCTGCCTTATTGCCTTCCTCTCCAATTTGCGGGATAACTACACCTTCTTGGTTATTCAAGCTGTCCTGCATTTCATTATACTCTATTAACACCTCCTGAAATAAATCAAATAAACATTATAAAATTACTACATAGTTACTGTACAATTACAGAGTTAATAATTTACAACAACTAGATGAATATTGTAAAACTGTTAAACAGATCCAGTAAAATAAAGAAAAGAAATACAATACATAGATCATGTACAATATCTGATATATCTTGTAAAACTGTGAAACAGATCCTAAAAAATACTATAAATAACCTTTTAACCTAACTGATAAATCATGTAAAATAATGTATAGAACCTGTAAACCTACTACATGAATCCTGGAAATTTAAATCAGTAAATAACTCACTCTATTTAAGTTTTGCTACTGCTCTTCAATCTGAATCGCAAAGTTCGTCAGAGAATACAAATTCCGTTGTGTTCTTCTTTCAAAATTGAAATCGAATACTGTAAAACAAAATATCGAATCCTGTTATTTCTTACAACAGACAATTCAAAACAACAACATTAGGAAAACAATCTATGCAATTTTGATTTCAAATATCAAATTCTAAATAAAAATTCAAATTAGACATTCAGATAACGCGAGATCCGTTATTGAAAAGTAAATAAAACAATTGAAATTCAAATCAAAGTTCTTATAATGCGAGATCCGATACTACACCAATTCAAATAAAACTTCAATAGAAGTAAGGAAATCAAGATTATCAATTCAAATCAATAGAAGGAAGGAAACTTAAATAGATCAGTAAAGAACTCACTCAATTTCTATTTCGCTGTCCTCTTCAATCTTATTGGAGATGATGAAAATTCGATTATCGCTTCGATTGAAGACACGCCTGAAGCTTCCGTCGTGCTCTTGTATATAAAAGGAGATCATCTCGGAAAAGGAAGGAAAGAGCGAAGAGAAATAAGGAAATCGCCCGAAATCGCCACGAAATTGTGAAAACATTTAGATCCGAATTCAAAAAATGAGTTTCTAAAAAAGAAAATAGAAGCGGCGAAGGAAAGATTTAAAAGCGGGGAAGGTGGAGACCGGACGAGGCCGTTAATCAGTGGGGACTGAACGGCAGTTAATTACAGTTAATTAGAGTTTAAAGCTGATCGGATTAGCTTGGTTAAATATTGAGTACAAAGTGATGGTATAGAAATCTTTTCTCATTTTTTTAAAGGAAGACAATCAAACTCTTTTCCGATAATTATTTTTTTAATTGCGAAAAAATAAAAGAAATTCCGCAAGCTAATTACATCTGCTGTCTGCTGAGGAATTCATATCATCTGCATTAACTAACTCAAAATTTAAGTTAATACAGAATGAATCCGGACCGTTTGATCCGTGTTGGCACGCATATTAAAGGGCCAGAAAAGGAAACGTGAAATCAATTCATATTTTAATATCTTTGTTTCTACAGCATTTTGACAAGTCGGGCGACAAACTCATCGAATTGCAAATTTGCAATCATTTCCCTGCAAGGCTAAAGCCTAGAACCGTGTCGTTTCGTTAAGGCGTTAAACATCCAATCCTATTTTGCCGCGTCAGCAACCAATTTGGCCGCCCCGGAGAATACTCTCTTAATTCGTCACAATTGCTGTTTGCTGTTCGAGACGGCGCACTGCAGTTTCCTATTCTGGCCCTGCCAAATCAGCTCTCGTTTGTCTGACGACTCTGACCTCGTTACTGGTCCCAGCATTATCAAATTCTTTAAAATATTATTATTATTACCATTGTTCTCTATCCCAATTTCTCTTTTGCTAAAGCTACTATGCACTTCGCTCCAAATTCCGATAGAATTTGAAAAAGTAAATCAAATTCTACAAAGGAAGAATCTGAAATCAGTCGAGACAGAAACCTGATAGTGTCATCTTTGAATCGCAACATTCGAGAGAGGAACAGAGGGAGAGGTGATGGCACTTTCTACCGATAATCTAAAAGGGGTTACGTTAGCTCTGTTATCTAGTGGATTCATTGGGGCAAGCTTTATAATAAAGAAAAGAGGGTTAAAAAAGGCAGCTGCTGCTTCTGGTATTCGCGCAGGTAAGCTGCAAAATCCGTAGTTTTTTTTTTTTTTTTTATGTGGTAATTTAGTTGCTTAATTTCATGTTCAATTTCAGGAGTCGGTGGGTTTTCATATCTCTTGGAGCCTCTTTGGTGGGTTGGCATGATTATGAGTAAGTTAATTTTTATCACTCGTTCTGAATTGGTTCTATTACACTTGTAAATACTACGCAAGTTAATTTTTCATGAGTTTGTTGTACTAGTATTTAATTTTGTTGGTAACTTGAAATATCAATTGGCTATACAGTAACTATCAACGTTCCAAAGACCTTTTTTCCTGTTGGTTGATTATGTAGTCATTATTTGCATTAGAAAAAGCTATTCTGCAGTTAATTTTCAACTCTGAGTCAGCTTATATACTTTTGTGATGACTAAAACAAGAATTACACTACCTGGCACTATCATGCCAATATCAGTACAAAACCAATACGAAATTGTTGTGCAGTAAAGTCTCCGTTTTTTCCTTTTGATTATTGGCAATAGGCGTTAACATATGTGCATCAACTGACTTATGAATTATCCATGAAATTCATTCATAAAACATTAATTTTGGGTGCCCTGAAACTAATGTTGCAACATAATTGTACCAGTGATTGTAGGGGAGGTCGCTAATTTTGTTGCATATGCGTTTGCCCCTGCTGTTCTTGTGACTCCACTGGGTGCGCTTAGCATCATATTCAGGTAACTTGTGAAAGAGAAATTTGATAGATTTGTTTGTGCAGAATAACATTTGAAAGAATTTATGATAGATTTCAGTACCATGCAGGTCAGGCCCTTGTACCAGCTTGATTCTTTATCCATAATGCATTTGATCGATATATCAGCTGATTTTCAGCCATTGCCTTTTTATGTTTTTTGTTTAATTCTGTAACTGCCAGAGATTGGGCCAAATTAAGTGCCGCACCATAGTGGTGGTTCATTGGATCTTAATTGCACAATCAAGGGTAGATTGAGGCTATACTGTACCAAAATTGAAGCTTAAGACAAAGCAGTTAATTGCACGTGTGATGATTAATTTGTGCTTAATTAGTCTATCCGGGTCAATTGAGAACCCGGATAGAGCACGTTCCTTTTCTGTCTGGTCCAATTGAAGCTCTTGAAGCATTGGGAAGCAAACTTATAATACTGCATACCTTATTAGATAATTTGGTAGTCTTGATAAGGTTTTGATGGAATTAACAGTGCAGTTCTGGCACATTTTATTTTAAAAGAGAGACTGCATGCTCTTGGAATTCTCGGCTGTGTTATGTGCATTGCTGGGTCGGTAATTATTGTAGTTCATGGACCACAAGAGAGAGAGATCACCTCTGTTCTAGAAATTTGGAATATGGCAACTCAACCAGGTAATAAATTTCTTTTTCACTTTATCGATTATATATGATATAGGGTAATCCATGGGCCCTTGATCTTGTGATTAGAAGAAAGTTAAGACCAATTAAGCTTCACTTGTCCAATTGCCCCTTAATTTTAATCAAATTTGCTCAATTGCGTGAGTTATTAATGGTAAGCCTATTATTTAGTTTCAGGATCCAATCAGGTTATTCCAAGTGCCCGAATTGACCCTGACTTGTTCCATCATTTCTCAATTAAATTCAGTTTAGCCCTGTATAGGACAATTTTCCAACATTTTTTTAAGGAAGAGAATGCATTGTGGGTAGCAATTTGCAGCAACATAAAATTTTCTACATTGCCTCTTCTGGGGTTAAGTTTAATTTGAAGTGATATATATTTGTTTTTTTTCTATTTTATCCAGCATTTTTGCTTTATGTGGCATCAGTTGTTGTTCTGGTATTTGTGCTAATTTTTCGATTTGCACCGTGTTACGGCCAATCTAATGTCTTAATCTACACTGGGATTTGCTCCTTAATGGGTTCTCTCTCGGTAACATATTCTTTTTCTAATTTATTCAACTGTTCTTAACCTTTCATTTTCATTTTCATTTTCATTTAATTTTATGTTTTGCAAATTACATCAAATATATGTTTCTGTTCTGGCAAATGACGCTCATCATGGCAGACAATTGCAAACAAGACCAAATATTATATATTTATTTTGCAAAGCATGCCACGGCTGTACAAACAAGGTCATGAGTAGAGGCATATTGATCAACATTTAATTCAATGCATATAATTTTTTTTAAATTATTATGCAGGTGATGAGTGTGAAGGCTCTTGGAACATCTCTAAAGCTCACATTTGAAGGCATGAACCAGTTGATTTATCCCGAGACTTGGTTTTTCATGCTTGTTGTAGTTACTTGTGTGCTAACACAAATGAATTATCTCAATAAGGTTAGTAATGTTTTTGCTCAAAATGTTCTATCCAGATTCTATCTGAATGCACGAAACCTACTAATGTTGTCTTTGCTAGGCACTAGACACCTTCAATACAGCAATTGTGTCCCCAATGTATTACGTCATGTTCACAACACTTACTATACTTGCAAGTGTGATTATGTTCAAGGTAATGTCTATTATCTTACAGTTCTGAAAAATTATCTCAGTTTTTTAATTGCTAATCACTGATCCATCTAATTTCCAGAATTTTCTTTTGTTATGAATTTTTCTGTTTCAATTTTGCTATGGTAGCTGGATCATCATTTTTTTTCAACACAAGATGAGCACATATGAATATGTGAATAAAAAAATAAATTTTCTCCATGTCGAGAAAGATCTAATAGAAAATTACTGTTTTATTTTCTATAAACTCAGGATTGGGATGGGCAAAGCATAGGAAACATAACTTCAGAAATATGTGGCTTTATCATAGTTTTATCTGGTACAATACTTTTGCATGTGGCCAAGGATTACGAAAGGAACCCCTCAAGAGGTAACTATTTATATATAAGCATTCCTCGCTTTAAGTAGACAATTTAAAATTATTATCTTAGAAGAACAAGTGAAATGTAAGATGTTATTATTCTATTGTACCATGAAGGTACCTACACACAAATTTCACCTACTTTGACGGCTCGACTAAATGGAGAGATGCTGAAGCTAGAGGACAGTGGAATGTCTTCCAATGGAGAGATTGTAGTCAACATCAAAAGACCAGACTTATACGAGAAATAAATATTACATGCAAAAACAGAAGAGGTTGAACATATCATAGAGGTTAAATGGCATGCAATATGGACATATATGATGGCAGTTTTAAAAAAAAAAAAAAACAGCACCGTACAGGTCGACCCAAGTAATGTGTACAGAGGTTTGTTGCTTTAGATTCTTTTTTCTTTGCCAACGATAGAGATTTCTTCTTTTCTGTTTTTGTTACTTTTTTTGAAATTTTGTTTTAGTGTTTATTTGTACATATCATAGTGAATACTGTAATTACTTTCTGGTTTGTAATACTATTAGTTATAGAGGCAATGGTTTGCAATCAAGTTCAAGTTTAAGAGTTTTTCTTGCTCAAATAGTCCCAGAATCACACTGTATACTTTTGGTCTTGTAACTCATGCAACATTGTGTTCACTGGTAACATAAGAGTACTTTTGAAGAAGAAAAATAACATAGTTAATTATAACATTTACGCAACACGATAACAGAATTTTTTATTTCTGTTTGAGAATTGAGCCTGAATTTTTTTGTTCTTTAGCGTTTATTCGCTGCCACTTTCTGTCAATCGTTTTCCTTTTTTCTGTTCTTTTCTTTTCTTTTCTTTGTTGAAAGTTGATACCATCAGGAATTGGGATTGCTTTCTCTTGAGCAGATTTGCTTCCACTAAATTGGCCCCACCACGTTGGTTACAAGTTGGCTTTCACTTTTTCTAAAATTCAAGGACAAGGAAATGGGGATTGACCAATTAGTAATCAATGATACAATAATACAAAAGTACAATAGCTCATGTTTAGTTAGGATGCATTACCAATTTATGCAACTACGCTCATATGCTGTTTGTCTGTCGTAATATATACCAAATAAATGGATATTCCTAATAAATGAATTCCGTGTTATATCCTAATTGTTTGGTTGTATTGGGAATAGGCTATTCTTGAGGTTAGACTATTCGGAATAGCTTATTCGGTGTTTGGTTGGGTTAGAATAGCTAGAATAGTGAATCCAAACTTTTTGTCTTATTAGAATAGATTATTCCTAAATATTTTGAGATTTGGCTATTCTAACAAGACAAACAATAATTATTCTTGATTTGGCAATTCGTGACCAACCAAATAGCTTTGAATGATATGTGTACTACATTATTACTTATTTTACTGTAGAAAATCACTTAAATTAATGGATTAGCATCCCTCATTAATTATTTCCTGTTCATTTAATATTATATCATTAACATGTTTTTTCTTTTTTAAAAAGTGAAATACACTTTGTCGCTTGTTCATATAATATTAGCACTAAGCAGAATCTGTGTTGATGTACACACTACACACAACTGCATGTTTATTTCATTCGATTTGATTAACAAATTTGAAATAATCTGTTATCTCGCAAAATATTAAAAATTAGCTTGCGAGGTAACTCAGATTCATTCGGCCAGAAAAAACAAACCAATAAATGCAACATCATCATTGATACATACCACCTGTAAATATAATAACTAACTAAAGACAAGGACCAAGGGACCAACACAAAAATTAGATTTCACACAAAAGCACAAAATAAGGAAGAATCAATTGAACCTTCTTTCCATGTCTGACAAGATAAAATTTTATAATATCCATATGTCAGAATTTAAGAGCTTCCCAAAATATGTAGCTTTCATCTTTCTATCCCAACCACCATTCTTTATACGTCTATGAGTTGCCACTGGGACCCTTTCGCTTGCTGACATGACACCTAACACATTGCCAAATATTCCTTTTTAAGTTGATTGAGACATTTTCTCTACAGAACTATATTCTATATATTCACCTTGATCTATATGTGTATTATGATTGCTAACATCATCTTCTTATCCGTGTTCCTTCACTGTGCTAAGTGCTAACAACCTTTGAGTTGTAAATTGTAAACCATCTAAATTGGAGAGAGAGAGAGAGAGAGATGGCAATGCCGATCGACTTGGCGCTGCACATTGTGAACATGGTGTGGATTGGGTTGTATGGATGGATATCGAGCTGCGTGACAACTGCCGATCTAATTGCATGTGCTTTACGTGATGGTAGCTCAGGCCTCTTCAATTCCCGGCGGCCCTATCTACCAACAATCTTGGTTTCAGTCTAGATCTGTTTTGCGCCTTGAACAAATTGTCTCTTTGCATATATTTTTTTTTTTCATATCAGCTACTTTTGCCTCCACCTCCACAAATTTGGCTTTTGTTAATTTTATTTTGTATAGCTTTGTAATGACACTGTACCTGTTCAAATGATGTCAGAAATTTCTTTTAATTTTAACTCCATTTTGTGGAGGTGTGGTTTTCAATTTGCAAACTACATCTGAAATCCAGTTCTAGTGGGTACACTAGGTGTGTACAGAACGAATCATATCACCTGAGTTAACTCAAATTTTGAGGTTAGATCCGGACCACCAATCTGCTTTAGCACGAATATTAAAGTCGCCACGTGCATTCCACCTCTGACCGAAAAGTCACAAAGATATAAAAAAGGATTTTTTATCACTGTTGGCCCGGATTCTGATCGGTTGGTTCGGATCTAAACTCAAAATTTGAGTTACTTCAGAGGATCTGGACTCAGCACAGAACCGCTCAATTTAGCATTATATTTGGGCAGGGCCCACTGGTTATAACTTATTAACACGTCATGTAATGTTCAACGATGACGAGGCTACTTGCACAGTGCAACTGCAACATCAAGTGCCTTTACCTTGCACATCTGGTCAGATACGTGTACACCCATACAACTGGTAGCATCAGTTCGGTGTCAGCCGGATAGCAGTTTATTTTCCCTGATTTTGGTTACAGGTTTTCCGAGAAGTATTTCCTCGTACTTACCAGCTTTCTAACCGCGATAGAAAGGTACCAAAGAAATACCACAAGTGTTGCATGATTTTGCCGTATTTAAGAATTGTTCCTTGGTATTTGTATTGCGTTTTTCTTTTTTTCACAAGTGTCAAAAACTACCTCCGACAAACAAGACAATCCAATACTAGAGCAATATTTGAATAAATAGAGGTAGGGAAATCACAAGAAATGGAATCAAATCGAGCTGGAAAAAAAAAAAAACAAAGTTTTGCATAAAATAGAGCAATATTTGAATAAATAAAGGTAGGGAAATCACAAGAAAATGAAATCAAATCGAGCTGAAAAGGACATTTGCTTAACATAGGAGTATAAATGTAACACGATTAAAATACATTGTTGTCATGATCAAATCTAGAAAATAAAATAAAATACAAACCCAGTTGCATTTATCTGACAGAAATATTACAGTCGAAGGGGCCCCAGTACACCATATGATACATAATACATTAGATGTCTTCACTAAAAGATGGACTATCTACTTAATTAGATTACAATTAAGGTTGCTTATTGGTCTTTATTCCAGCAACAGAGCAGCTTCTCTGATTTGCCTCCCATGCAATTCTACGGAGAAAAATGAACCCATTAACAATAACCTTGCCTGATAAAATGCGATCATAATCTTGAGAATTTTACAAAGAAAAAACCTCACTTATAAAATTACAAAAGCACCTTGTCTTAAAATGGCTAAATTTGCAGACTGACTTTAACTTGTAAATATTAAGTAGTAATTAAATAACTAATAATATATTTAAGATATTTTGCATGCTAGAGAATGCATGACAAAAAAACAACAACAAAAAGGAGCTTTGTAATAAAAAAAAAAACATGGTCTTTCTTTGCAAACAATTGCAATAATAACAAAGAAATTTTACGAGTATTACTGTATATTCTTCTCTCAGTATATCTTACTTTTTAGTGCGCAGGTTGTACTTGCACTTGCACATCCATCTCCTCAGCATTTTGAAGGTTTTCTTCTGATTTGCTCCCAGATACCAGAGAATCTGGTTTCAAATTTTGATTTGAAATATTGAGTGAACTTGAATAAAGGAACTTTTTTCTTTGGTCCTCTTAGTTTTTTTTTTCTTTAGTGGAGAACTCTAGCAGTTTTAGGTCAATTTTAGTGTAACCTAATTACTTTTAAACAGCAAAGATGCGATACCAGGGTTGAAAGAGGAAGGTGACATTGGTGCTTCCTCCTTGATGTGAGATGAGGATTTCTCAGAGAGTCTATGAAAGAGCAGCTGCGCCACAGTGCGGTCTATAGGGTTTGTGCCAGTCTCTCCATCTCCGATTTTTGGCAGGCATCTAATATTCAAAATAAAACTAATGCATGAATCAAGCTTTACAAAATGTTTAATGGCATTTAATGGAAGTGTCATTTCACGATTTGATCGGTTTAATCGTTGTTTGATCATCATTTAATGGCTAGGCGACTTTAGTAAATTTTAATGTGAAGGGGTCCAAAACCCATTTCAATGGTTTAACAGAAGGTTTATTGTGTTATTTACAAACTTGACATGAATAAATAACAATACAATCCACTTTGCATCAGCCTATTATGTGTTGTCAGAAGAGAAGATGCACCATGAGGCCACTAGAGGATTACTTGGCATCAAAAACTAGAGTAGGGTTAAAATGCCCCAATGTTTTTGTGCCCCAATCATGCCTCGCATCCTTATTTCTGTTTTCAAAGTCTAAACAGCCGATCCGAACCACTCAACATGATCTCCATATTAAAATGTGCTTGGAGACCAAATTTAATATTTTTTGGAAATTTTTTACTGTTTTTTTAGATATGTACAAATTCACTGTTTTTCAGAAGATTATGGACCATCCAAAAACAGTGATTCTGTACCTATCCAAGAAAATAGTAAAATATTTCCAAAAAATATAAAATTTGGCCTCCAGGCACATTTTAATATGGAGATCATGTTGAGCGGTACGGATCGACTGTTTGAACTTTGAAAATGGAGATAAGGATGGGATGCATGATTGGGGCACCAAACAATGGGGCTTTTTAACCTACTCCAAAAACTAATAAATAAACAAATTTACCAAAAGACAATAATATCTAGTTCTTCAGAGAAAAAATTGGTTCTTCCAATTTGAGAGAGTGAATTGTTAGGAGTACCTCTTTGTTGTGTTAGAGATGTCATTTTTAGAGAGTGAATTGTTGTCCTCAGAGGGGTTGGTAAAAAAGTTGGTGCTGTTTCTGTCGCTAGCGGATTGCCTTTCCATGGCACTTTGTGCTAAACGGAACAAGCTATCTCGGATGCACAACCGTATTCTCACATCCATCTAAGCAAAAATTTCAAACATGAATGTTAATACTTTTTTAAGTTTAAGATATTAATTGTAGACATGAAACCTTTGCATCTAGTTGTTATGCAAAAATGATGGAAAACAAGTGTTCAGCCAGATATTGATGATTTTGCCCTTTTACTTGAGCAATGCATACTGTTTTTGTTTAATCCTATGGTTTTCTAAATGCACATTTGCATCTGGCCTAGGTCTAATCTAGTTGGATGACCAATAGGTTAAAATCAACCAAGATTACATATTTTCAGGACCAGATATTGTCTGAAAACTGTTCATTTGAGATAGGTTAGATGCCTAATTGTTGCCATAAACAAACTTGACCATCTGGAGTTGATTATGGGTTCATTAATTAATTTAGCTAAAGATAACTGGGGTTTTATTTATTTTGGTTGTACTACTATTTTGGTCTGAACTTTGCATTGTCCCAAAGTGCATAGACCCTTCACCGACTACTTTAGAACAATGTTATCAAATCAGGACTCTCATATTGTGAATCGAATTGAATGGTAATATCCTCTTACTTGTTGTTGATGAACTGGAACAACTAGTTAGGAACATATAATAAACAAATTTCATTAAAAAAATTAATCTTACCACATTATATAATGTCTACGACTCTACGTGGTGTAGTGGGTAAGATGGACGCTATTTAAGGATGAATATGCGTTCAAATCTCATCATGGACTGCCTAATATGTCAAATCATACTAATTGATGGTTACAAATTTTAAAATCTACTTAAAGATGCTCTATCATAGTTAAATTCCTCGATAACCACAATATAATAGCCCCACAGAGTTGAAAATACAAGAAATGATAATGCCAATATCCAAGTGTATATGTCTGTAACAATTTTTGGGCCCTTTAAACTTTGGATTGAATATTCTTATTGCTGATCCTATGGAAAAAGACAAGCTTGTAGTAGTAAGTTCGTTGCTATTGTGCATATCTATAGCTTTTCTAAAGGCAATTTTTGTAAAAGATATTGGACTCTTTTGTAATAATATAATTTGTTGCCTGCGCCATTTTATCTCAACAATGATATGTTGTTTGACATCCTTGGCATGTGAATCTTTGTATGATGTTTAGTTGCTAAAGTGGAAATGGACTGAAATTGAATCACTTCCTCTCTCCCTCATAAATCTCTATGGCAACTGATCTAGCAGGAAGGGATTCTGCTCAACCCTAGATTACTCTCTAAAACCTTATAGCTCCAAATTGAGCCATTAATGTACCTTTTTTACATAAATAAAAAAAATCCAAATTGAACCAAGTTAAAGCAAATTGATGATTAGGATGCTAATTTAAAATTTGTGTAGTAATTAAGCAATTTCTACTTCTTCTAAGGGCAGTACGTCCATTTTTCACTTGAATTAACCTTTGTTGAGCAGTTGATAATTTGGAATTGCAAGTTGTATATAAACAAAATTGGAAGTGGGAATTACAAACTCAAGAAAAGCTGGGTGCTGTTTGCCAATGTTATTTTTTTATAACATGCAAGATGAAAACACCCAACATAATTTCTTTTCATCAGTCAGAAAAACCATGCAGAAAATGACATCACCTTCGCTAAAGCATCTTGAAGTTGGTAGTATATAGTCTCCTCTAAATGCGGGTCATCAGACACAATAGAACCCCCCGCACACTCCTCTTGCAATCTACTCATGTTAAGCTCAGAAGTGAAACCCATATTTTCTGAACCTTCTATGACAGCCGAGCTGGCAATGGAATCTGGGTTCTGGTTCTGATTTCTAGGGGAACTGGCATGAGTTACTAAATTGTCACTTCCCATAACTTTGTGGCCCAATTGCTGTTGCTGCTGCTGGATTGCAAGCATTGCCTACATTTTGTAACCATGTAAAAGAGCTGATAAGCATTTCATCCAAAATTTTGGGTATGGATTAAATATCCATGGGTGAGGTTAGGATTCTTAAATGACAGGAAACATTTTCATGGTTGTGCTAATTCAACCACACAAACTTAAATAATCATAAATGAACCCAAAAAAAAAATGTGGTCACCTTGAGAGGGACAAGCAACCCCTGGCAGTTACTGACAAATGGCTGGAACTAGTATAAAATTTCTTAAATAAAATTACTTCTCTTAACTAATCACTTGAATGTATGAAGAGAATGTGAGAATTAAAATGAATGCCTTGTTAAAATCTTGCCAGGCTTGACCAAACCTAAAAAGAAAGACATAAATTTACCTGCATCTGTTGTCTCCTTCTCAGCTTCTCTATCTTTTCCTGAGGTGTCATACTCACCGGATTTTCTAACTTCTCAGAACGCTTATAACCACTCACAGCAGCTTTTTTAGGTGCAACTTGAATTGCAGGAAAAGTGTATGCCGGATATCTATATCCTGGAAACACAAAGTTGGTAGGGTTGACTTGCATATGCTGGCCAACCATGGGAGGTGGACTTGTGTGCATGCCTGTGCCTTGGATGGGATCCGGGGGTAAAACAGTAACTGTGCTCTGTGAAGATTTGGTTTTCCCCCTTTCATCAGCCTTCTTGCGGACCTTGGGAATCTTCTTCTCATTTTCAGCCTAAAAGGATTGTAGGAAGCATTACATATTTACATAGTACTGATCTAAAAATGAAATCAAACTCACAAGAGAAACATCACTACAATACAGCACCTTTTCTTGGGGTTTAATCTTGCCACCTGATGAAATATCATTAATTGGTACAGAGGAGGAACCACGGCCAGAAGCTTCCTCTCCACTGAACTGCATATGCTAGACCCAAAAATAAAAACAATGTAATGTTCAAAAAAATATTTAAAAAGAGCAGCATAACTATGTAAACAGCACATTATTGAACATGCAATACAAAAAATATACAGGCATTGGGATCGACTGAGCAGTGCTATCCATCCCATCTGATGGTTGCGTTACAAACTCTTCTCCATTTCCTCCCATGTCAGTCCCGAAAATTGAATCTCCATTACTGCCACGTCAATTATATTTGTAAGAGAGCTGAGTACAGAGTGCACAGGTACAATCCAATGAGAATGATTACCTGAAAAGGCGATCAAAATCTTCAAAATTCCCGATATTACCCCAATCGCAGTCGAGAAAGCTGCTGTCCTTTCCTTCATGGCCATTGCCAAAATCATCTGGTTGTGCCTCCAGCTGCACTGTTGTTTGGTCAAAATTTCACAACTCACAGTTTTCACACACAACCCTACCAATTACAATACAGGCCTTACAATATTCATAGGTAAAAATTGTCCATTCTTTTGGCACACCCAGGATTTCAAAAGAAATATCATAAAAATCAAAGAAATTTTTTGATATTGTACCTTGCACTTTGTCAATGTTGGAATCGGTGTCGAAATCATTTAAAAAAGTTGAGGCCATATTCTCGTCACTATCTCCATCACTATAATCTCTCCCGAGAGTTCCATTTAAAGAAGGCAAATCGGGCCATGACTCAATTTCAAGTTTTGACTGCAAATCAGTCTGGTTTTGCACATCACAACCTTGGACATCAACATTATTCTTTTGGGTATCATGCTCCGGGAAACTTAATATGTTTTCTGACTCTTCTCCACTTATCTTCTTTTTATCTAAGTCTCCAAAGTTTAGATACGTAGTATTGTTGTTGTTACTGCAATTATTGTTATTATTATTTGAAATATTATCTTCAGTGCCTTCAGGGTAAGGTACAATATGGTCTTCGCCACCTCCAAATTCAGCCCATATTGTGTCCCCTGCCTGAAAATTCAAAAAAAAAAATGAGACAAAAGCAACAAAAATATAATTAATCAGCTATTATTTATCATATTTAATTAATTAAATTTTTTGGGAGGTTGTGACATTAGAGCAAAAATACATACAGACAAATTCAATTTATACAACTCGAAATTATTCATTCATATTGACACTGAATTCAGTAAGTACCAGTCATGATCAAAGAGATACTAGTCTCTTATGGAGGGTTTCAGCCCTATCATGACCACTACTGGTTCCAACCAACTTTTTATTCAAATAAATTAAAAAAGGGGCCTAAATCAGAAGAAAATACCGGTGCTGAAACAAACCAAACAAGGAATGACACACGCACGCACGCATGCGTTATTTGTATTACTGGAATTCAAGCAAGGGGTAGTCTGGTCAGATGGTGTACCAGTATAATGTTGATATCTCAGACTGTGTTTTTGCTCTAATGGTGACACAAAGACACTGAATTCAAACTCCATGAAACTTAATTTAACTCAAACCAATGAGTATTGTATTGGTTATACCAAGTTATACCATGCACTTAATTAACTTCATTATGAGCACTGTTTCAATGTAAAATAAATAATCTTCATAATTCAGCCAAAGAAACAAAAATTGACGAGTTTCTAGCAGCTTATGGGCTGTTTTTGTTACCGGATCTGGTAATTTCAGTTCAAATTTCAGTAAAATTAATAAAAAGCAACCCCCAAAAAAAGTAAATTATCAGACCCCAAAAATAAAAAAATAATGCAACACAAAGTTGATTTATCAGAAAGGAGTTCAATTTATCAAAATTGAACCTAATGTAGGGAATAAAAGAAAAAGAAAAATAGGAAAAAAAAAAAAAAGAACCTGATCCTGGTCGTTCCAATTAAACATCATCAGAAAAGGAAGACGAACAGGGAACCAAACCCAGACCTAACTCAGCTCGCCCTAAAATCCAACAGGACATCTCCAGTATGCGTTGTGTTTCTCTATTTCGCCGGTAAGAAAACCCGCCACCGTACTTTCTTCTCGCTCTTTTTGTCCTCTCTTTTTTCTTTTCTTTTTCCTTCTTTTTTTCGTTTCTTCTTTCGTGCTTGTTCTGCGAAGGGGCCCGATGACACGTGTCAATTAGATGGTGGCTGCGACTTTCGACCTGAAGTTCTCATGGAGACATAGAAAATCGCCACGTGTCAGACAGCATCTAGGGTAGTGGCGGGGAGGCGTCTATCAGTTGCCGCTCTCTCATTGGCTGAGAGGTAGGGTTTAGTCTAATTTTTCCGTGGTTTAGATTATTTTCTATCCTTGTAATTAGGGAACCCAGCGATTTTTGTAAAATATTAATGGGGTATTAAATGAAAATTATAATCTGTTACTAAAAAATCAATTTGAGTGATGTGATACTGAACTTAAGTGAAAACCTATTTTAATGACAAAGGTTATATATTTCTTGTAATGTCATTTTAGTCTGCTAGAATAAATTATTGCTAAATTATTATTTATAACCAAACTTTCAAAAAATTCAACTAAACTTATCGTTAAATCGTAATTTGGTGTTAGATAAGAATTAAACAATGAATAAACCAATAAAATCGACTAAATCTTAAGTGACACTGCATTGTTAAATGTAGTTAAACATTTAAAAAGCTTGCTTATTATTATGACCAAAATTACATTTTGTTACCATACTTTTAATTAATAAAGTCTTAGATTATATTAAAGTCTTGCTCAACGACTATTTTGATGTAAACAAAAGATATACCTGGAATATTGTAGTAATATTTCTCATAGAGTAATTTGCTGAATAATTAATTACATGCAACCAATCCCATTAGGGAATAATTTAGTACAGTATACCGGGCACAGAGTCACAGACAACGGTTATGTTCAATTGGAGATAGGAGTAGGTCCGATGGGCATCGGACCTACATTTAGGTTCAATTAGATCTAGGACCGTACGATTAGCATCAAGATCTATGCGCACGGAATTGATACAGACTTGCACGTATTTTGATGCATAGCACACGAATCTTGATGCAGATCGAATGGTCATCACACCCATCGAACCAACGTATGTCCGATGGGCATCGGACATACTCTGATTCCGTTCAATTGGGGATAGGATCGCTCCATGAATTCAGATGCAGTGAAGTAACCCAAAAATTGGGTTTTGGATCGGGACCGTCCGATTTGAATCCGTGATTATCTAACTAAAGTGGAGCGCACGCATTTCGAGAAACAGGTTCGAATTCCGAGACGATTTCGAGCGACGGATTCGATTCGGACGGTCCCGATCCAAAACCCAAAAATTGAGTTACTTTATGGCATCGGACCCTCCTCGCAGGACTCTTCCAGTAGGTGGTTTTGATGGGTTGGCCTGTCGCCATATGGGCCCCACCATGAAGATAGTTTGTGCACTCGGCTTATGTAGACCCTTCAAATTTGAAGAGGATCTTAGTTCACGTTCTTGCAAACCTAAGCCAGGCAGTTATTCGGTTAGATTGGTCACGTGGTTGGGGCAATTGGGTTGCTGCCGTGGAGTAGTTATCTCTTGTGTCTGTTTGCAGAGAATAGATAACAGACACAATAATAAATAAAAAAGAAATAATTTGTGGCTTTAGATTCTCTCCATTTCGGTAACTTGTATGATTTCCCTTTTCGTTCAGTACTCTTTGAACTTTCATGAGTCCGAAAGTGATATGGTTTGACTAAGTTTATAAAAGGAAAAATGATCAAACAGGAGCGAAAATTCTTGTCAGTTTATACCAACCCCACTGGTCTCAATCAGTGTTGTAAAAAACGCTTTTAACGGCCGATTAATCGGCCGTTTAATCGTTAACGGCAACTTAACCGTCACGCATACCCTTAACGGAGGCCTGTTAACGGTTGGAAATGATTAATCGGCCGTTTTACCGTTTAATCGTCCGTTTATTCCCGTTTATTCCCGTTTATTCCCGTTTATTCCTGTTTATTCCCGTTTATTTCAGTAAATTTTTTTTTTAATTTTTTTTTTCAGTGATAACGTGTGATAATAAGATTTATAAATTATGTATTGTAGTTTTATTTGTGCTTGGATATACATATAATATTTTTTTATATATATTTGTTCTTCTTACTTTAAAATTGATTAATTCTTCTATTATTTATATACCATATATTTTTCTTACTTACTAATGTAATTATTTCAATTAGTATGACGTGTTTATTTATGAAATTAAGTTGTTATCATAAACTAAATTTAGTGATTTTATGTTGAAATTTTCATTTCTTTCAAATAATATGTTATTAGTATTTGAAAAAACTTAATTCTCAAATTTATTTTTTCATTAAATGTGTTACTTACACATGTAAAATTCTTATGTGTTAAGAAGAAATAAGTGTAGTGTCATGTTATAATAATAAAATTAAGTTAAATTAAGTTTATTTGATAATATTAATGAGTTAAATAAATTATTTTTAATAAATTATGATATATATACATAAATTTAATAAAAACGTTAAATTGTCCGCATAATTCCGATTAATCGGCCGCATACCGATTAATCGCTTGGCGGTACCCCGTCCGTCCGACGACCGCATACCGTTATTTACAACACTGGTCTCAATATTCACTGAGGTTAATTTTGTATTTTTTTTTCAAACTCCGTTCGGCTGGCTTATTTTTTCCTGTTTTTTTTTTTTTTTTTGATTCAAAAGTCCGTAGGCAGCATGTGACTATGTGAGCCACACAAAACTGGGCCCCAATTGTCTTTATCTTCCGAAATTTTTATTAATAACCCCAAACAAAAGAAAAATATCAAATCTAACCCCAACTTGAAAAATTTTTCAAAAATGACCTAACCGCCCCATTATTGGGCGGTTTACCCTACCCACAAAACCGCCCAATCATTGGGCGGTCCACACGGCCAAGCAAACCGCCCCATGGTGGGGCGGTTCACTATGCAGACTATAAAATGCCCATTCTGGCTCTCATTCTCACACTCTCTCGCCCTCGCCCTCGCCCTCGCCCCAATCGTCTCTGCAGGTAATTTTTTTTTTTTTTATTAGTTTTTTTTTTATTATTTTATTATTTATTTTACTATGCATTACTGTAGATTACTGTAGATTACTGTAGATTACTGTAGATTACCGTAGATTACCGTAGATTACTGTAGATTACTGTAGATTACTGTAGATTACTGTAGATTACTGTAGATTACCGTAGAATACCGTAGATTACTGTAGATTACTGTAGATTACTGTAGATTACTGTAGATTACTGTAGAATACTGTTTATTACTGTAGATTACTGTAGACTACTGTAGATTACTGTTCATTTTTTTTATTTTATTTTTTTAATTAATTTTATTAAATTTTTTTTTTTTAATGTTGTTATTTACTAATAATTTAACTGTGTACTATTATTTTGTAACTGATAAAAGTTTGTTTATTAATGTAGATAAAATGTTGGTTACACTATATGTGGGCGGGAAGTTCGAG
Organism: Carex kokanica; assembly: GCA_025461125.1. Classification (NCBI taxonomy): domain Eukaryota; kingdom Viridiplantae; phylum Streptophyta; class Magnoliopsida; order Poales; family Cyperaceae; genus Carex; species Carex kokanica. The sequence continues at coordinate 408,316 of JAJGRX010000531.1, forward strand.
GTGGGTGTGGAGGGAGTTCGTTACTCGAAAGATCCGACCCATGGCTTTGAGGTAAATGAAAACACCTCATTTCTGGAGCTTAAGCAAATGGTATTCGAAAGAATTGGTGTAACCCCCAACCGGTATGACATAGATTTGGTTACTCGGGTTGACGCAGGGCGGGATAGACCTTACTATGTAAAGTATCCAATAACAAATGAGGATGGTTGGAGATGTGTTTACAATACTTTTCAATCTACGGGTACCCCGATAATGGAGTTGTATTCCAGAAAGTTTCTGCATCGGACCAGGGTTGGACCTTCTACAGACCATACAGGTTATGATAGCCCAGTGCAGCAGCACTCGGGTTTTGACCACTCGGGTAACCAAAACTTGGGTCATGTATCACCGTCTGAACCGCACGCACCACCCGTTCATACTGATTACACTGCTGATTACACCACTGATTATACCACTGATTATAGCACCGACCTACCACCACCACCACCTCCACCTCCTATTCAACCCGTAGTAGAAGCCAGATTTCCTTCTGTACCACCGTCCGTACCTATAATTGTACCTGTTATGGTTCCCCGGAGAGATGCTATGCTGGAGGCTGAAGGGGTTGATGCCATACCGGAACGTGAAATTAACTCGGGTGATAGTTGGGACGGGGATTGGGATTCTGATCACTTGTCAGACGGTGATGGAGATTATTTACCTAGGCAGGACAGATTTCCGATCAGAGGTCGGACAGACAGGCACCCGGTAGCCACATTCAACGATACCACTGCTTTTGAGGAAGCAGACATAAGCTATTTTGGGAAGCGTGTCGTTTACACCTCAGAGCTTGCTCCGGACCAGGTTTATACCACCCTAGATGAACTTGTGAAGAAAATATACGAAGTTCATATCCGCAGCAACTGGGAGTGCAGAATACAAAAAAGGGAGTCAAAAAGGTTAGTTGTTGTTTGCAAAGACTCACCGCGATGCGAGTTCCGGCTGTATGCAACCCCTGTGGGTAGGGGGGCGTCATGGATAATTAAGAAATGTGAACCCCCACATACATGCAAGTCTGCGTCGTCAAGGACAGACCATTCACAACTTACGGCATCACTTATTGCCGATGTAATTGAGCGAGATGTTAAGGAGGACCCGTCGATCAGCCTTAAGGAGGTCGGTAGAGCGGTGAGACGCGCTTACGACCATGTGACCCCAAAATACAACAGGTTGTGGAGAGGGCGTGAACTTGCGATATGCCGACTGTTCGGTAGTTGGAAGGATTCATACAACTTGCTTGCACCACTGCTCCAAGCCATAGCAAGTACAAATCCCGGCACAAGGTATGAATGTTGGAATGTTACCGATCCCGATGAGCCCAACCAGATACTGTTCAAGGCCATAGCATGGGCATTTGGTCCGTGCATTCAAGCTGTGCCATATATTAGACCAGTTATCAGTATAGATGCATGCTTCCTTTCTGGCCGTTACGATGGGAGGTTGTTGATAGCATGTGCATACGATGCCGAAAACCAGTTGTTGCCTTTGGCATTTGCAATTGTCGAGAAGGAGGACGGTGAAAATTGGGGTTTTTTCATGAGTTTTTTGCGAAGAGAGGTGGTTGGGAACAGGTTCTTCTGCGTCATATCAGACCAGCACAAAGGAATCAAATATGTCTTCGATCGAACAGATTTCGGTTGGTCGACAGCCCAGGGCGACTGTGTGCACAGGCTGTGTATGCAACACGTTGCAGACAACCTCTACAAGCATGTCGGATTCGACCAATGGGTTGCAGATACATTTAAAATTGGATGCAGAAGGAAGAAGCCAAGGAGGCTGGAAGAGATGTTCAAAGAGTTTGCCAAGGTATGTATATTTTAGATGAAATTTTAGTAAACTATTTACTTATATTTTTCTAATCTGAAAAATTATTTCTGTGTAGTATTGTCCGAAGGCAAATTCGTACTTACTCAAGGTGGGGAAAAATAATCCGAGAGATCTGCAAGAAGCACCCGCATATGAGAAAATATTTCAAGCAAAAGATGGAGGTTGGAGATGGGGAATAATGACGACAAATGGGTCCGAGTCCTTGAATGCTGTTTTCAAGCAGAGCCGAATGTTGCCCGTGGCAGCCATTGTGGAGGACACTTTCTACAAGCTTAATGCATGGTTCGTTGACCGCCGTGATAAAGCAACAGAATTACTCGCCAGGAACCAAACATTTTCAACAAGGGTGGAGGGAAAATTACGCAAACATAGGGAGAAAGGTTCAGTTATGACCGTTGTCCCGTATGGGAGTCGCTTGGAATTCGAAGTTCACTCTCCGAATGAGTACGCTCCAACCAGCCGTAGAGCAGATGGGACTATGGAGTTCATTAAAAGGCCTTACAAGTATGTTGTCAAAATCGGAGATGACAATACTGTAACATGCACATGCCAAGGAATCCAACTAGCTCACCTACCTTGTTCTCATGTTATGGCGGTGTGCCGAGTGAGAAACTTCCGTGAGGATGATTTTGTCGCCGACATGTACCGTACCACTTACCTTGCGAGTACTTGGGGTGCATCATTCCATTCTTATCCCAACCAGCATCAATGGCCGGCCTATGTTGGAGATAAAATCGTCCCCCCCAGAAAGTGGATCAGGTTAGGGAGAATACTTTGTGTATGCACTGAACTTATTTTTAATATGGTTATTTAACTTCTTTTTATATTAGAAAAGGGAGAAGGCCCCACAAGCGTGCTGTAATGACAATGGATCAGATGCAGGGTAGGCGAATGGGACATCAGGCTCGCCGTTCAACTTGTGACAGGCAGCGAGCAGGTACATTTCATTTTGTATTTTATAATTCATTTTACATTTCAAGATTTCAATAACATACCATTTTTGGTGAACTGGAATGCAGATGCCATCAACGAAGCCAACGAAAGAGAAAATGCTAGAGTTGTTGCGGAGGCAACCGGTAGCGGTAGTAGTCATGCAGAGGCATCCGGTAGCGGTAGTAGTGTCGCACAACAGACTGGAAACAGATCGAGAACTCGTCGACTTCTAAATTTGTTCGGTCGTCGTCGCTAAATTTGTGAACTGATTTAATTAGTAGTTTTGTAACTATTTTTGTGTGCTTCATTTTTGTTATTTTCATAGCGCAATTAAATATACACAAATTGACAACATAAAAATATTTACCACGTTAGCCAAATCGACAATCAATACAACAGCCGTACAATCGACAATTATTATAAAAGAATCCAAACTCAACCAAATTTTATTTAAAATTACAATAAAAAAAATATAACTTACAAAAATAATACAAACTTATCATAAATATATATCTTAATATATGTTGTAAATATATCTTAATAAAAAAAATATCTACACAAAAAAAATATATATATCTTATAAATCCTACTAAAAAAATATCATAACATATCTTTAAAAAAAAAAAAAAAAAAAAAATAATTGTTAACCGCCCCACCATGGGGCGGTTTTCTTGGCCGTGTAAACCGCCCAATGATTGGGCGGTTTTGTGGGTAGGGTAAACCGCCCAATAATGGGGCGGTTAGGTCATTTTTGAAAAATTTTTCAAGTTGGGGTTAGATTTGATATTTTTCTTTTGTTTGGGGTTATTAATAAAAATTTCGGCTTTATCTTGGATTTTATGTGTTCCTCCAAATAAAGTGTAGTTTATTTGTTGGTATAGTTTACTTTTACAATTTGAAGGACAATACTCATCGGTCCAAGGATGAAGCTAAGACAAAAAGATAAAGACTGATTTTTTTGCTAGAACTCATGTGCTATTTGAAGAAAAAAATGTAAATTAGTATATAAAAAACTAATAATTGTGAATTACTTTTTTTTTATAGATTAGGTGAAAAAAGATAAAGACTAATTATTTTTTCTTATAATATTTTTCTTATTTAAATCGAATGAAAAATTTTAATAAAAATACATATTTTTAAAATAAATTAAGATTTTCCACAACTAATCCTACGATACAACCAAACACTAATTTCAGTACATTTCCATAATTAATCCTGAGCGTACCCGTACCTGTGGATTTCCACTTTTTTAAAAGTAGGTTCTCATCCCATCAAATTTCATCCCATGTAATCCTGTGACAAAAGAACACGCCCTAATGTACATATTATAGCATTATGATAGACATTAGCACGGTAGCTAAATGAACATTTCTCGTCCCTTCTTTTAGACTCTTAACTATCTCCTTCTTGCATTTTTTTTAATGGTAATAAATTATCAAATAGATTTTGTTGGCTGAAATAAAAAACAGACTTGAGTTTAGAGTTTAGACTAGACGGATAGAGTTTGAGGATAAGGATGCTGGGCAATTTTTTATTAGATACGGAAAACAATGGAGGATTTTGGCTAAAATACAAGTGTGGTCGGCAAAAGTGATTCAAACAATGAATTAATTATTACAATGTAATAAGAGTGAGGCTATGGTGCTATGCATAGCACCAATGGCTAGTGTACTACGGCTCAATATGGTACTTTTTAAAATCCTAACGGTCGATCCGACCGTTCAATGTGATATCCATATGAATATGTACTTGCAAACTAAATTTTATATTTTTTCGAATTTTTTTACTATTTTTTTAGATAGGTAGAAAAATCAGTGTTTTTTGAAAATTCTGGACCATCAAAATTCTACCTATCTGAAAAAATAGTAAAAAAATTTGAAAAAATATAAAATTTAGTTTGCAAGTACATATTCATATGGTTATCACATTGAACGGTCGGATCGACCGTTAAGATTTTAAAAAGTACCATATTGAGCCGTAATACACTAGCCGTCCGTGCTATGCATAGCACCATAGCCTCACTCATGTAATAATGTATCCTATGATGCAAACAAAGACTTTCGGCAAAACACAAGTAACGCTCGTTAGATGTGATTCAGACAGCATAGATTATTATTATAATAAAAGAAAAAAAAAAAAAAGCAAAGCAAACTATTGGCAGTTCAACCGATACAAGGTAGAATACCATACTTCCATCTCAATATTTTCGTAGTAGAACTATGGAGTAACTCAAATTTTGAGTTTAGATTCGGACCATCTCATCATAATTCTTAATATTAATGTCAAAACAAATGTTACGGTCTGAATCTAAACTCAAAATTTAAGTAACTTTATCTGAATTAACTTGGTAGCTAGTTTTGACCAGTGTTGTAAAAAACGACTGTTTAGGCTGATTAATTGGTCGATTAGTCGTTAGCGGCGAACAAACCGTCATGAATTTTCCCCACTAATCGGTCGATTATTCCCGATTATTCTCGATTAATCGTTTGACGGTACCTTACCCGTCCGATGAGCGCATACCGTTATTTACAATACTGGTTTTGACTATAGTCGGGTGCGTTGACTCGATTCAATTCGAACCGACTCACCCAAATCAATCAAGGCTGAGTATCTCCTGAAATACTAATGTGTAGAATATTTATATTCTAATTAAAATTAATTCGGTGTCTATTTAAAATACAGGAGAATATATTTATTTTAAATTTGTGTCAAAATACGGACAATTCAGATCTGAATTGAACCAACCAGCTGGGAGCCTGGGACTAAACAAATCGGTTAACTATGGTAGATGACAGTGACAGAAGGGGCCCAGCGGGCGCATATACCTCCCTGTAATTTTAACAATTTCTCCATTGCCCATTTTGATGGTCATCTCCAGTAATATTAAAATTGGCTCATAAAAAATAACTAGTTTTTGATCTTGTAGTTAAGGGTAGAATTAGAGTATAAGTCAAAATCTTAAGGTTATCGAGCAATTTAACAAAGTAAATTTCAAAATCTATCAATTGACTTCAAACAACGAATCTAAATCAGTAAAACCGATTTACGTTCACGAGTGATTATCTTACAAACATTATTTTTTATTGTTTTACTATATATTATATTAATTTGAAATTTTATATATTTAACACGTAAACGCATCACTCTTGAAAATAGATTAGTTTCAATGGTTTGGAGCTTTGGATTCATAATTTAAGTAATTTTAATAGATTTTGAAGTCAAGTTCACCAATAATTTGTGAGCTTAAAAACACCTAGTTCTACTCTTGGTAGTTAAGTTAATATGTTTTTTGTACGAGAAGTTATGAAATTCAATTAGAATATTTTTTGCATATTTAAAGTCGAAAGTCTTAAACCGTATTTTTTTATCTCAAATAATGAAACAGCTTATCAAGAAGAAGAGGTATAAAAAGACGGGAGTCTCAAATTTAGGCAAAAATAATAAATATAATCAACATATTTTCTTTTATTTACTAGACTAAAATAAAAGGCTTGGCTCATTACGTACGCATCATATCTTAGGGCCTATTCCAATATGAACATGAACAAAAAAGTTTCTCTCTCTCAACAAAAGATATCTATTATATTAATCAACATTTTTTGGAGTTAATTAATGTTATCAGATTATCACTAACAAACTCCTCCTTCCAGATTAGTCCCTCAATATACAATTCTGATTTGTCACTCAATTTTTATCATTTCATGTCAGCTCCTAATACACCATTTTGCTAGTTGCTACATGCGCTTGCACATCACCAACATTCAATGAAACGGTTAAAGCTACAGGTACCTAATATGATCCTAACCCTGTGATGGCTGAGTTTCCAACCCGAACCCGAATGGAAATAACGGATCATAATGTGGGTCACCTACATTCATTGGGAGTTGATAAACTGATTTTAACCAAGTTCTCGATAGCTTGCCAGAAAACCCATAGTCACCAAATAATACATCAGCAACACCTCGACCTTCTGTGCCGGGTAGCCATGCAGCCACAAACGCATCCATCATGCCGACATAAGGCTCGATCACTAGTGGCCGACCCGAGATTAGTACCACAACACACTTTAAGTTGTTGCATGTGTTTTGGATGATGCTCGGTCCCGGATCAGGGATCGTAAGGTTGAGATTGTCTCCAACTGTTTCTGAGTACGGGTGTTCTCCTATGACAACAATAGCATACGAGAAATAGTTTTGTTTGATGAAATCGGTTGTGGGGTTCTCGGTGTAGACAACCGTGGTGCTTGGGTCAACAGTTGATTTTATGCCCTCAAGAATTGTTGTACCTGAAATTGATTAGCATGAGTCAGATAAACAGAGGGCACTTTTCATTTGTGTCTTTGAAAACTATGTTTCATATTGCAGATGTATATGTCAAATATCAGTACACGGTACTGGTAAAATTGTGTCCCTCGTATTTACATGATTGCTATAAAATTATTTCATCATGATTTTACGACCTAGTTCATTAAAAAATATTGCATTTTACAGCCTATTTATAGTTAAAAAAAATGTAAACACTTGGAACATTTTTTTTACTTTACCTGTTGTAATGTTGTTCCCACTAAGACCTTGCCAAGTGATAGTCCAGCCACCGCACTGATATCCGAGATTGTCAGCGTGGGCCCCGATGACAAGAATTTTACCAGATTTCTTAGGGAGAGGAAGCAACGGCTTCTCGCCATATTTGCCGTTCTTCAACAGTACCAGCGATTTCCTCACTGCTTCTCTGGCCAAGTCACGATGCGCCTGCCATATGAAATGACAGCTATGCTTACTGCACTAGTTGATTATGATATCACTTTTGACAGGTACAGACAATTTCACAAACAATTATTACCTGATTTCCAAGCTCACCACATAGGCTTAGATCAGGAAAGGGGTTCTCAAATAGACCCATAGTGAACTTGACCCGCAAAATTCTTCTAACCGCATCATCGATCCGGCTCATAGGTATGGTCTTATTCTGTACTAAGTTGGTCAAGTCGCTTATGAACTCTGTGTAGGTGAAGGGGATCATTACCTACAGATGTCAATCATAATGTCAAATTGACCACAAGTGCTAATTGCTAACTTAAAAGGTTTTACATGCATGTAATTCTTACAGTTTATCATGTATAATTGAAATTATTAATATATAGTCTTTGTGTGATTTCTAGGAAGGCAACTGATCCTAACCATGTCAATTCCAGAAAGGATCGAGAGCTTCACAGAGTAGGAGTAATCGGAATGAGCCGGTGTGGAGATCTTGTCTATGCCTGTGTAATCAGATATTACAAATCCCTACACCAATATAAGAGAATATAATCTTCAAGATCTTAAGAAAATTACAGAAAATTTATATGAGATTAAAAGATAGTCTATAGGATAAAGAACACCGGCGACCTTGAAATGGAGCCTATTCTTGAGGTAATCGGTAATTAGAAAACGGTTTGCGTGCATCTTGACCCCATTCCAGCTGGAATAGGACACCATGATAGTGGAGACGCCTCTTGCAATAGCAGAGTAGTAGGGAGGCATGTGTATGCTCAGTAATCCTCTCAGGCTCGTCACCGTGTTGTTCTCATTTATTCCCTTTTGCGTTCCTCCGTCTCCTACGTAGTGTTTCGCACAAGCCGCAACATTCCTCCTATAATGTACAGGGGAACAGCATGGAATTACTTAATAAGTACATTATAAATTAATATATATATATATATATAGAATTTGGCTAATATGCTACGGGTAGCATAGAGAGCCTCCGTGCTACAGCTCAATATTTGAGTTTTCAAAATCCTAACGGTCGATCCGAACCGTTCAACATGATCTCCATATGAATATGTACTTGCAAACCAAATTTTACATTTTTTAGAATTTTTTTACTATTTTTTTAGATAGGTAGAAAATCACTTGATCTGGAAATTTTGTACCATTCAGATCAAGTGATTTTCTACCTATCTAAAAAAATAGTAAACAAATTCTAAAAAATGTAAAATTTGGTTTGCAAGTACATATTCGTATGGAGATCATGTTGAACGGTTCGGATCGACCGTTAGGATTTTGAAAACTCAAATATTGAGCCGTAGCACGGAGGCCCTCTATGCTACGCGTAGCACCGTAGCCACTTCCTATATATATATATATATATATATATATATAGAGTCCGACTAGGCTACTCCATGGAGTAAAACGACTTGGTACTCCACGCCATATCTTCATTTTCAAAGTTCAAATAGTCGATTTGAACCTTCCAACATGTTCTCCATATTGAAATGTGCTTGGAGACCAAATTTTACATTTTTTGAAATTTTTTTACTATTTATTAAGCCACTTTGAAAATCTGAAAATCCTTATGAACAGTAAAAAGCAGTAAAAATTTCTGGACCGCCGGATCAGTGATTTTCAAAGTGGCTTAATAAATAGTAAAAAAATTCCAAAAAATGTAAAATTTGGTCTCCAAGCACATATCAATATGGAGAACAACTTGAGCGGTTCGGATCGGTAGTTTGGATTTTCAAAATGGAAATAATGAGGCGTGGAGCACCAAGTCGTTTTACACCATAGCTTAGCTAAGCCCAGCACTATATATATATTTTTAAACTCACGTTCCGGCTACGCAAGGTGTTCCTTTCCGATGATTTGGAGGGAAATCTCCTTGGAAACCTGTGATTATTGCTGTCATTTGTTGTACAAGCCTTGGATCTTCACCAAAGCTTTCATAGCATCGACCCCACCTTGGATCACGGCATACCTAAGAACGATCATAATTTATTAATCAGGGATGTAGACTTCAGTTTCTTGAGTTATTACATTTTACTTGTGTTACCGCAATACAAGGGGCAAAGACATAAGGGATGCCAGTCGCTCGAACTTCGAGAGCCGTAGCAGCTCCAATTCTCTTTACTAATTCCGGATCCCTACATGCAAGTTAATACTTAGTAAATCATTATATATAGTAGATTAACTTTATAATTAAATTATTAAAATCATGCACTACAAACATGTCTGATGCTCCTCTGTGAATGACAAAATTCTGAAGTTGTGACGATTTGTAGCATCTTGCATAACACAGATAACTTGGAAATTTAATTATCTTTTAATTCTTGCCTAGTAGCCCCGAGACCAATGTTATGTGGAAAAAGGGTAGCTCCGTAGACATTCCCATGGCCGTGTACCGCATCAATTCCGTAAATCATTGGAATGCCGAGACGAGTTGATAGAGCTCCCTTCTGCATTTCTGTTACCATACTCATCCATTCCTCCACCGTAGCGTTTGGAGCCGGTACACTACCTGCCCCGCTTAATACACTACGTATAATACAAATAACAAAAAATCTTTATTAACTCTATATTATGTATTATTATGAAAAAAAAACAATATATTTCTTATTAATTTTTGACAATGTAAAGGATTCTGGTAGGTAGTTTGCACCTATGAAGTAGTTCTTCATGACATCGGAAGTAGCGTTAACCCGCTCAATCTGAGACATCTGGCCAATCTTCTCTGCCAGTGTCATACGGCTCATTAAGTCGTTGATTCTCACATTTAAAGGCTGCTCTGGATCCTTATATTTGAAATAATTTGCTTCTCCGACTGCTATTGACACAAGCATGTAAGATAGGAGAAAGAGTACTCGTTTAAACTTCAAAGGGACCCCATCCTTACTCCTTATAAAACCATCTTGAATTTTAGAGGAATGAGGAGGCTATCTTCTCAGAGAAGATCTCAGCCTCACGTTCAATCAATCTCAACCATTGATCACTGTTTGATTTTATACAACTTTGTTTATGTAATCTTATGTGTAGAAGCTTTTTATTTAGACAGAGACGTACCCGTTTTAATATTACTGTGCAATTATCCCAATCCCTGTCGCCACATTTTTTCTTTCTTTTTTTCTCTGTTACTGTGCGCGGAGCCAGGCACGCTTCCTTCTTCCCGATGCAGAACCACGCGTTTGTTTTTTTTAATTTTTTCTCTACCCGATGTCTTCTTTCCCTTCCTTCCTGAAGAAGGATCCCACACAACTCCTCTTATCCTTACTGGAGAAGGACTTTCTTCGTCACGCCTCCTCTTATCCTTCTCTCCCGCACTCTCCATGCTAATGCCATCCTCCTTTTCACCACCAACTCCGCCGTTTCCAATCGCAAACCCATCCAGCCGGAGCTCCGGCGAGCTGGCATGCTGGTCTTCTCTGCAATCCTTCTCGATACTCTTCTCTACACAGCCGACAACATCCGCTTCATCACCATCCACTCCCAGATCGACCGATCCTCCCCTCAACACCTCAATTGTATACAAGCCGGTTTCAATCACACAACAGAGCCGTCCGATCCGAAGCTCAGAGGGCTCCAATCGGCAGGTGAACTGTTCGATGGTGCAAAAAAGAGAGTGCTCGGTGTGTATGGAAGAGGAGAGAGGAAAGAGAGAGAGAAATGCGACCTGTTTGATGGAGAATGGATTTACGATGGAGAAAAGGATCAGGGGAGGAGGTACCCCCTGTACAGAGAGGAGGAGTGTGCTTTCTTGACCGAACAGGTCACAGGCATGCTAGATGGTCGGAAAGATGGTCGGTACCAGCTGTGGCGATGGCAGTCTCGCTCCTGCTCCTATACAATGCTGGGTGTTATTGCATGTCTGTATTTGTTCATTTTGATAGGGTTATCTGGTAAGTTTAACATAAGAGTTTTGTATGCTTATACCACTAGATTGAATAAGTGAAGAGAGGTTAAAAAAGAATTCAATTCAATTTCCTCTCTTTTTCTTCTTCTTCCTATTCTTTTATTTTCGTCAATGTAGAATTACAAATTTAGTTTTTTGTTATGGAAAAAGTGAATACTTTAACAAGGTTTTACTCAAATGATTTTGGAGCATCAATTATGTTTCATCTGTGATACTAAATTTGGTTCTTTCTTTGTGGCAGGTTGAGAAAAATTGATGCAGTTTTAATCACTCATTCTCATGCTGATGCTATTGGAGGTCTGTTATCAATGCTTAACTCTGTTTTATTAGTTCAGGTTCACGAGTCAAAACTGATGTGTTGTTTGTAGATACTTTGAAACTCTCTCTACATAACTGAACAATATTATTTTTTCATTTTTTGTAACTTCGCCGATGGCAGGTCTTGATGATCTTCATGATTGGACGAACAATGTGCAACCACACATCCCGATTCACGTGGCTCAGCGTGATTTTGAGGTTTGCATGCAAAGCCACTTGCATTCGTGCTTTGTTAATAGCTTCTCCAGTTACACCTGTTGTTTCTTAATAACTGTTTCGCTGCAATATTTCATGTCTATGAAGAGAGAAGGCTTGCATGCTATAATGAGTTACCATTTTATCATGCATTGTTATTTTCAAAGATTGTGCAATGTTTCAGGTAATGCAGAAGACACATTACTATTTAGTAGATACGAGTGTGGTTTTACCTGGTGCCGCAGTCTCAGAACTGCAATTTATTATTATCAAGGAGGAACCTTTTTTAATCTCAAGGTTTCTTTTAACATTTTGGAAATTTTAATGCTACATAACTTATGATGGACTCTGGATGCTTTCCGAGAACTTAGTTGCAGCTTTGCCAAAACAGCTAAGCCATCGCAAGAAATCAGGAGTTTTTTGTACAGTTGCGTAACCCAGCAAAGGGCACCAACTTCCATTTCGTTGGATCGGGAAATTAAAATAAAAAAAATAAGGTGCTTACTGCTTAATTCTGTATTGTGATGGATTATAGGGGTTCAGCTATAAAATTCTTTGGTACAAAGAATCACCATGAGAGATAGTTGAGTAACACTGAAAGTTACAAAGTCCTGGATTGTTTTGCAATGACTGAACTAGGCCATGGAAGTAATAATGTAAGCGAATGAAATTTAAATTTATTTAGCGATTTTAGAAGCATTGAATGAAATATATTATGCCACTGATTTGTACCAGCTGGTATCTAATGTTACATGACTATGGTTGTGTTTACAAGCGAGATATTTCATCTATTTTGGATTTTCCGAGTCAACCAAATAGTACCACATATAATTCATACTGTACTAATTGCTACAATGTACATTCTTTAGTTGATTATAGAAGATTAGACATTGATTTCTTTTTCAGTTATTGTATAAGTGAAATTCGAATTGATTTCTAGGTTCGAGGGGTTGAGACAATTACAACTTATGACTCCAATACAAGAGAGTTCATCATTACACTCATAATGAATCAACCCAAAAGTACTGAATTGGCGGTATGCTGCTAATGTAAGAAAATTAACTTCAATTATTACTCTCCCCTATGTTTCTGTTACTAGAACAGTCAAACATTAAAATAAGAATATTTTGGTGAGACTTTGAATTAAAAATTAGAAGTACAATTCTTCTTTTGAAAATTGTACTATGTTGTTTTTTCTTATAGTTTTACTGAATATTCCTAAAAGCAACTAATATTTCTTGATGACAGAGATTGACCAGGGAATTGGTATATTACTGAGTTAGATTTTTATAAAGCTGATTTTCTGTTCATGTATCAGTCCCGTAAAGTTCCAAATACAAAATTGTTTAGCACAGATAATTTACTGAAGTCTAACTTGATAGTTATTTTGTAATTCAAACTAGCGAATTAGTTGTAAAATATTCCATCATGCCTAACTTGTACTTCTGTGATTTTGTGATGAAGAAAAAATAACAAGCCAATGTTTCTGCTCATATGCAGCTTACCACACCGTGATGCCACTGATGACAAAGTTACAATTGAAAGTGTTGAGGATACTTTCAAGTGAGATATATTGTCCCTTTTTTTTATTTCGTTCTTATTGTATCCAACTTTAGTTGTGATATACCACCTTGGATTTGAAAATCAGATGTTAATTAATATTATTAATTCATGGTATGTCTAAATATTCTTTTTGTTTTCTTGATGTTGACTGACATACATTTTTGCAGATATAACTTAAATCTAACAACCCTTAAACATTGTGACTTAAAAACCAAATAAACATAATTTATTTCAAATCTTCTTTGTTGCTGACTTGATCATTTTTCTTCCCCTTAGCCGTCTCTCACAAGCACTGAAATGGGTCAAATCAGCAAACTTTGTTATAAACAAACCTGATCAAATTGATTAAGTTAATTTTCAAAAAGAAAAGAAGTTGCAACAGTAATTCTTAAAAGCTAAAATCCTGAAGTCTAACTTAATTTTCATCTCAAAAAAGATTTGTAGTGTTAACAGAAAGTTTCCTTACTTTTTGAACTCCTATTTATTTACTTCAAACTTTTTTTTGTGACCAACAGTTGGTGACACCAAAGAGACTGACATATGGTCCATTTAAGCATATAAAGGAAGAAAGTAATTTATTTAGTGAAAACAGAATGGTATTGCAACATTATTTTATTAACTAAAGTATATAAATGTTAAAGTATATAAATGTTTACGAGATAAAATTTAGAAATTGTCAATTTTCACACCACAACAAAGAATAGCTCAAAACTGACATGTCATTTTAATTTTCATACACTGGAAAATTACAATAGTGCAATACTATCAATCCCTACTGCAAATTTTCAATCTCCACGGCAACGCGTGGCCGGCACTTAACTAGGATGATGATTGTTTAAATACTTTCTTGTATTGTTATGTTGCACTTGTTTAATTAATTTTAATCTTTGTGCTTGATTTTTGTGTTTAAGAATAGTTAAATTGTGTTAATTAAAACTTGTTGTATTGTTTAATTATGTTTTGTATAATTAATTTTAGAGTTATCATATAATTAAATTAATTTTAGACTTATCATATAATTAATATTAAGTTTATCAAATATCTATGGAGGCTCAACTAACAATTAATTTACAAAATTACCGTAAAAACAAAATAGAGTTAATTGGAGCAGTGGAGTAAAGACATTCAGGAGCGAAGGGGTCAGCTGCAATATGTTCGTTCACTTGTCTAGACCACCGGGTGCACACATAAGTGAACAGGGTTTTTTGTGGATCGAGAGTTCAGTTAGAAAGAGGGATCAAAACAGACATTTAATTTCATTACAGTACAAACATCACATTTATATAAAGTGAATAAAATAAATTTTTAATTCCCACGGCAACGCGTGGGGCACTTGACTAGTTTCAGTTAAGTGAGCAATGGATAGGGGTTAGTTAATTTTATAGCTAAGGTTTTGAACTTTTGATTTGCATCAGCCCAAAACATAAGCGAGTATGGATAGGGTAGGGGTGTCAATGACACCCGTTTACCCATTTACCCTACCCGTATCGTATTCGATAAGACGGGTATGGGTAAGGTTTTTTTTTTCGTTAGTTTAATGGGTATGGGTATGGGTAAAGATTTTTTTTCATTAAATAAACGGGTATGGGTACGGATAAAGATTATTTCGTACCCATTGGGTAACGGGTAATTATATGAAATAAATTATATATAGATATATCAATATTATATTCAATTTATTTATTTCCATGTTTTTCATATTGCTGAATGTTTTGTTATTTAGTTAACAAATTGAAATTGAATTTGTTAGAAGAGATATTTGTGATTTTTATTTTATTTTTGCTTTATAAAAAACTATTAGTTAGAATTGATTGCATATTTGTATTTTCATTTTTATATTAGTAATTGTGATGGCGTATGTATGACATGATAAATTTAGATGATTTATTTGTAAAAATAGTAAAACCATTATATTAGTATTTTCGTTATTCGCCCACTACCGTTTCGTTACCCGTTATGATTAACGGGTATGGGTAGATCAATTCTTAGTGGGTATGGGTATGAAAATGGTTCCACCCTACCCGTATCGTACCCATTGACACCCCTAGGATAGGGCCATAGGAGGCGTTGACTGCATCGGTGAGCAAGCAGTTCGATTTTTGAGAAACTGCATTTTTTTAATCAATAGTTGCTCTTGTAGCGTGTCATTTGTTACATCGTTACCGTTGGAGATTAATTTGACTTCTTTTCGAAATTAGCTCTTGCTCTTGGATTCCAACGTCTCCACCAACTTGCGATTTAAAAAAAAAAAAATCCCAACACGAAAGAGTTTACAAGTCCCAATAACTAATCTTATGAATGTGTCCATTATCCAATCAATTTTGGTTTTTCTATCTTATATTAAATACTCTGTTATCTGTTTCAGAGTTTCTGTAAAAATCGTGCAAAGTTTTGTTTATATTTTGTTAAATTTTTTTACTTTGTTTGAAGTTTTAGTTATTTAAAAGTCGAATTCAATTCATATTTCGTTGAGATTTAATTATATTATTCAACAACAGCTATTATAAGTTCACTAAATTTCAATTTTAAATCCGCATTCCGTCATCGTTAAACCTTTTAGTTCAAAACAGTTTCAACTTAAGTTCAATTAATTCTGTTTTGATTTTGGAATCATAAGGTCATACGGATGCTCGAGAATATTAGAATAATTCTTCATATATAATTATAATTTGAGCACAAGTATAATTATCCCCCAATCCCTCTTTTAATTTATAAAAGTGTCCATTTAATTAATGGCATCATTTATTAATTATTTAATTATAAACTTATCAACTAAATTCGGCCCACAAATTTGTTTCTCTTAAAATTTTCCATTCTCTGCTCAGAGGCACAATGCCACCCAAAGATTTAGTTTAAATTTTCAGTTTCCTGGACAGAGCCCAGAAAGGCCCAGCCCAAATTTCTCTCCCAAATTTGTAATTATGACAACTGTTATCTTTTAGGTGTTGAAGTTTCTAATTTAATTATTTTCTACTTCAAAAAACGGAATTTTTAATCTTTTAATTTAATTTACCGGTTGGAGAGCACAAACTGACACCTAAACATAACTCCAAGCAATTAAATATCAGATTTGAATATTTATTCCAATAGAGAAATTAAATAGCCGGAGCACCCTCTATATATAATGGGCTTTTCCAGAACTTCAATGTATACAAGTATAATAGAAAAAAAAATCAAGAGAGACAATGGCAACTATTAGCATTCCTAATCCAGCTCCTTCTGCCATTGAAGATGCTGAGAAGCTCAGAAAGGCCTTCCAAGGTACTGTACATTTATCTTTCTCTCAATACCATATGAGGTAATTTCATAAATAGTATGAAAAATTAATGTATCTCATTGTACATAAATTTACTTGTCATTTTGTCACCTTTGTAAATTTGGATGTCTTTTATGATCATGCAAGCAAAGGCATTTGTTCTATCAATTAGATGGTGTTATTGATTTGATCAGCAGATTGTGATGGCAATTTGATTCACAAAATAATTTATACAGGATGGGGGACTGACGAGATGGCCATGATAGACGTATTAGCACACCGAAATGCAGCACAGAGGAAACAAATCAAGATTGTATATGAAGAACAATACGAAGAAAATCTCTTAAAGCGGATTGAATCTGAAATCTCGGGGCATTTTGAGGTTTAGTGCATTGTTCCATTCATTTTCCTTTCCATTATAGAGATTATCATAAATTTTCTACATTACTGGTTCTGTGTTGTTTTGTCAATTTTTTTTGCTCATTTATTTACAGAGAGCAGTGTACCTTTGGATCTTTGATCCTGTGGAGAGGCAAGCAATCATGGCCAATATTGCAATTGAGAGTAAGGTTTTTGATATCCCGGTGATCATAGAAATAGCATGTGTTAATTCTCCGAACGAGCTACTAGCGGTGAAGCAAGTGTACCAGTCACTTTATAAGCGCTCTTTGGAAGAAGACGTCGCATCTCACACAACAGGAGATTTTTGCAAGGTAACATTTTTTTACAAACTAAAATAAAAAAAAAAAACATATACATTCTGGGAACTTCTTAAATATTAATGGAAGTATCTATTTTATTTTATTTTTCAAGCTTTTGTTTGCACTTGTTGGCACATACCGGTATGATGGCGAGGAAATCAATACCGAGCTAGCAAATACTGAGGCAAAAATCTTGAATGATGCCATAACCAAGGGGCAATTCAATGACAATGAGATAATTAGAATACTGTCTACTAGGAGCAAGGCGCAACTCAATACCACCTTTAATTGCTATAAAGACGCGCAGAATCGTTCGATCACAAAGGTTTGTCAGGGATCAAGTTGCTCTAGTTATCGTTGGAAATCTTTTTGTGTAATCTACGTGTTCTTTTTTTTTTTAGGCTTTGTCGACTGAGACTCCAAATGATTTTGCAATTGCTCTTCGTGCGGCAATCAGATGCATGAATAATCCTAAAAAGTACTTTGATAAGGTAAGAAAATACATATAACTTTTTCTCCATTCCTTCAATGTTATATTTGTTTTTCTTTACTGTTTTGGAACCCTTAAGCCTCTAACATAAGTTAGAAATCAGAAAGACATTTTTGTAAAGCCTTTTTGGTTTTGGAATCTAGGTGTTAAGAAGAACATTGCAGAAATCAGGCACTGATGAGGACACACTGACACGTCTTGTAGTGACACATGCCGAGAAGGATTTGAAGGAGATCAAAGAACTGTTTCAGACTAGAACCAACATGACCCTTGAACAAGCCGTTGCGAAGAAAACTTTCGGCGACTACAAAAACTTCCTGCTCGCTCTCATTGGAAATTGATTTCAGACTTGATCTTACAATACCACCTAAAAGTTTAAATATTGTTGGAATTTGAATGTTGAGACATTGCTTTATATTAAGGTTGATTTGTTGGTTATAGTAGTCTATGTTTGGGTCTTTTGTTGAGTTGTCTGTCACTGGATCTTTGATCCTTGTTTTGAATAAGTTAATAATAGTATTTGTTTTGAATAAGTCATCATTTTCCTTTTTCTTTGTTGCTTGTTTCTTTTTCTTTTTCAGTACCTGAGTCAGTGAGTCTACAATTGCTCAAATTAGCTGTGGATACCTGATAGCACAAATGCTGGGTTGATGGATGCCAAATGTCATAATGGGCCCAGTTAAGGCCCAAAAATTTTCCCTCACTTCCATGCAGGATAAAGTTTGCACTCTACCAAGAGGGCCTAATACCTTTTTCACTCAAAAATTTGAATCCCAACTAAGAAAGTATTTAGTTACAGAAAATGTTACTTGAGAAAATTTCATGTCCATGCGACAATCCTTGCCACTTTTCCTTGATTTGGAATTTTTTTTTTTAAATTCCCACTTCTTTCTCAATTTTTAGCCGAGTTTCCGACGTGTGGCAATGGAACACGGAACCACGTTATGGGATGATTAATATCTATAGTTTAACAGAGTTATTTACATGCTTTGATTCCAGTTGTTAATATACTAGAGAAAATAAGTCATTTTAGTTTACCAGTAAATTAAGTCAATCCCAGTTGCTGAATAAAATATAAGCAAAACTGAAACAAAATAAACAAATTAAAAAGTAATCGTCTATAAATGAATCAATATAATGCTGCAATATCTTTACAATCAACATGCTATACATAGTATTATTATAATCTACACTTCCTAAGTGTTCTTCTCCCTTTATGTATCTTTCTTTGCTACAAAATGTTAAGAAAAAAAGTAAAGGAAAAATATACTAATAATAATTAACAAATTAGTTGATCATGTTTTCCTGTTGCCTCTTCCTCAATGTGTATTGATATGCACGGATCAATCTCTTGCGAAACCGAACCAAATCAAGCTTCACATTTTGACCATCCAAATAAACCTTCTTTGTATATTGCCACCCTTTTGCATTTATACTGTCAGGATCTCTCAGTACAGGATCATCCTTCTTGTACTCTTCATACAAAGAGCTCTCCCTAGGCAATAACTTGTAATTTATGTACCGTAAACCAAGCTTGACTGCCGGTTCCCCGTAGTATGTCTCAGCAGCCCAATCGGTACCGAGCGGTACGACTTGTATGAACACTGAACCGGGTCGCATGAACAAAAAGTGGGTCATTGCTGCTCCGTGTACCCCGACCATTACATCACTAGAATTCATATGCATGTAAATTTTCTCTAGCTCAGTGCTACGTTTTGGCCGCAGGATTTGTACATTGAACCCAACTTCCTTCGCCACTTTCACCAGTCGGCCTTCGTTTTCTATTTTTCTCGACCCATTCCGTGAAAGGATCACAAGTTTAGGCCTCTCTGGACTGAGTTGGTTTCGGGTGTTAGATGCCTTAATTTGTGTTTTTTGTGCCTTGCTAGGTTTTTCGGTTTCCTCTTTTATGATACCTCTAATGCGGGGCTTGTATGCCTCATCGAGAAATTTCCTAAAATCCCGAATTGTTTTGTGATCATCCATTTTTGCCGGGTCAATAGCAAGTTCATCATGAATCTTTAAACCAACGATAACCTCTGAGAAACAGTGTGTTCTCTTATCATTTGAAAAATCGATCGCCGGATGATTTGAGAGGCGCGAAATAGCGTACCCGTACTTTGTCATCCACCAATCATGATACTCAAGCATAACAAAAACCACCTCGCCATTGAACTTTTGTGAAGTTATATAAAGCGGGATTATACCATCATTGAATTCATGATATACGTTACCGGTATAGCCGCCGGTGGAGAAGACAACCGCCGGTACGTTGTGCACCACATCGCACTTCTGGCTTGGCATGGATTCGGGTATCACCATCTTGAGGTGTAGCTCATCAATCGTAGACATGACGCTTGTCTCCCATTTTCGCGTGTATGGTCTAATCTTTTCTTCTATATTTGAAGAATTGGATGAAACAAGGAAGAGCGAATTAGAATTCGAGTCGGTACGCACGTCTCCGCGCATGTAACACACATCGGTGCGTATTGCGGTACGATCGCAACAGATGGTGTTGTTTGGCATGTCGGAGCAAGGTGCCGGCCAATTCTCTTCTTGGGTTAGGTTGTCTAGGGTGTAGAAGGAACTGAAGAAGAGCCTAGGAGAGAAAAGGAGGATGAAAGAGAACAGAGAGAAGAGGAGGAGAAGGCGAAGAAAGCCGGTGTTTGACCGGTGATTGCGTATGGAGAGATAATAGTCATAACTCATTATTTGGTTCAAGGAATGGAGCTTGAAGGAACCTGGTGATTGCTCTAAATCAGGTTTATTCTTTTGCTGAGGTAGAAGTATTCTTTGGTGGTGCACCATTACTTTAAAGTTAAAGTAGGGGAAATGGATACAAGAGTTGAAAAGGATAAGTGATAGTGAGATGAAAGAAGGATGTGGTAGCAAATAGAGAAGCTTAATAGATATCAAGAGAACTAAAGAAAGAGAAAGGAGAGTATGAGTTTGAGGAGTTGAATGAGAAAGCAGGGTCTGAGGTGGGATGCTCTGTTTCCTTTTATTATCGCGTTTTCCAAAACCGTGTTTGATCGGGCTAGGAGAATTGTGATATATTATATACGCTTCAGACAGAGGTAGATATGGGCGTTGGTTCATTAAAATAAAATAAATTAATAGATTAAAATATTAAAATAATATATATTATAGGATGTGGGTGTGGCGTGGGAAAGTGGAATTGGTCATCAAGATTCAAGAATCCAAAGATATTGTTTTACTGTCAAAGTAATGAATAAATGAAAAGGATTAAATTTTTGAATGGACGCGTTCCATTTATTTTAAGTGAAGGTTTGGATTTCCGTCAAAGGTGAATTACATACATAAAATAAATAAATGGATAGATTTTTCAATAATAACTTTTTTTTAAAATATTCTTATTAATTGAATCTACGCTTTAGAAAATGTATTTTCACTTGATATACTAATGCATATTAATTTTATATCACTGATTATTGACACTTTTGTCCCTTCAGATTTTTAAGTGCAAAGACAAACACTAAATTGTTATTATTTTTTTCATACATCGACAATAAATGAGTCATAATAAGCTGTTAATAGTATTAAAATAATTCAATTAAACTTTCCTCTACACATTTTTATATTGGCAATGCAATTTTAAGAGCAAAAAAAATTCCAGATCCAAATAGTATATAAGGGACTCCGACCCTTCTTGTTACATAATATTCTTCTCTTGTTTTAAAAGAAAGAAAGAAATAAATAAAGAAGGGACTCTGACCCCCTTTATTTCTACTGAATATTCTTATCAATTGGGTTTACACTTTAGAGTAGAGTATGTATTTTCACTAGAAATACTAACTAATTATTGACAGTGTCCCTTTAGATAATTACGGATGACAATATTTCAAATTGATAATTTTACCACAATGAGTGAGAAGGAAAGTGGGAGTTGGCGCAGGGGGTATTGGACCATCGGTCAATTGGTTGCAGGGGTACGTAGCTGACAGCCTGGACCCTGCAATTGGCCAAGTCATAGACAGCAGTGTCTTTACCCTTTTGAAGCAATAATAGATGCGCGTATAATTTTGAATTCATAATTAAATATATATTTTAACATTTTATAATTGTGGTGTTGAACAAGTAGCGAGGAAGGAAGCATAGCAGATCTATCAAGTTAGGTTATTTGAGACGGTCACCGCATCCAATGGTTGTTCCAGCGTGGAAGGTTCCCTCCGATTTTTTTTTTTTTAAATAGAATTACTTAAAATTATTTCAACAGAACAAATCTTGATCGATTTGATTTTCGAAAACTAGCATCGGATCGGTGGAGCAAAAAAATCTCAATCTACACCGGTCCTAAAAACTGATGGAACCTGTTTTGCACCAGCCACACCCAGATTACACGAAAGACCACACAAAATACCCTGCACCGATCCTGTGGATCGGTGGAGCTTCAAAAATGCCTCCACCGGTCCTGTGGATCGGTGTAGGTTACATGCTATCAGTGTTTGATGCATGGAAACACTATATAATTTTGTTGTTGAAATTTTTGGCTAATTAAAAGAGAGATACATCTTATTTATTGTTTGATTGATATGTACGTCTTAATGTAAATCGAATGCAGAGAATAATTATGAAGAAAAAATATGGAAACCAAGGCTCCACCGGTCCTAAGGATCGGTGGAGGTATAGATTGGAATTTTCTATGGCGAGGGATTTTTTTGCAAAAATGGCCTGTTTATTGTTTGGTATAGATTGGGATTTTTTTGCTCCACCGATTCTAGAGATCAGTGGAGACTAGTTTTTGAAAATCAAACCGATCAAGGCTGGTTCCGTTGAAATAATTTTAGGTAATTCTATTTAAAAAAAAAAAAATCGGTTCCCTCCTTTAGGCGGCCAGGACCACTCTGTCAGATCCTGTAACACATGATCTATACAGTTCTTAACCGTCAGATTTTTTCGAGATCCACGCTTATAATATTCAGAAGAAAATTAGACCCTTGCGTAGTCCATGTGCTGCACTGTAGAGGATGTGATAATCTAGATTCTAGAATCCCATAATTTTTTATTTTTCTGTTTCTGTTTGCAAAAATGGCCCGTTTCTGTTTCCAGTTGCTGCTGTTTGGGGATTGGGGAAAGTTCAGATCCAGTATCAGTATGAGATTTACACCATCTGTTTTAATCTGGCATGAATTTTGAAAGAGACTTTCTATCAATAATTTCCTGTGATACCGCCGAGGATACTCACTCGTGAATTTGGGGGATTGGGAGATTTTATGTTGTCGTGCTAATAAATTGTAAATTTTTCTAAAATTTGAACTGAAATGTATCCACAATTCGCCTGGGAATCAAAACAAGAAGTTCATACAATTAACTAATAATCCTAGTTGCAATTAAGTATATGATTATGAAATCAAGATAATTAATAATGGAATCAACTTAAGATTCGGTTTGAGTTTTTAAAATCCTATATTAATCATTCAAAAACACTGGCGCAGTATGGTGGTCCCGGACTCCCGGGCATTCCTGTAAGGAGGAGCGCGCATAGAAACGGAGGCACGTGAGCTAATCCGCGGGTACAGCGTAAATCTAACTGAAGGCAATATGTGGACAAAATCACACCAGGAGCAATCCGTTGGCTCCAGCCTCCATGACGACGCAGCTGTCTCTCCTCTTTTCCCAAATCCTCTCCAAATCTAGAAGCACAATTGAATGGTATTATTGATAGAATTGCCGTTTGACTCGGATCCGACGGTTAGATAACGGTCAGATGATGCTTGGACCATCGGAGGTATTGTTCGGACTCGTGATGATGTTTCTACTTTTTTAATAGTCTTATTATAGCTTTTGCTTTAAAAAAGGGAGAAGGTATTTTATACCAGTTCCTTTCAACAAACCTCTTTTAGTTGAATGATCAAAAACCTACTCAAAAGGCCTTTTCAGTAGTTGGACTGGCGGCGGCGTTGGTTGCTGACCGCATTGTTTGAAAATAGTTCTCAACAGACTATGCAAAAAGAATGGAAAATATGCGTATATATATTAAAAATATGCGTATATATATTAAAAATATGCGTATGTATATCGTATGTATATATATATATTTTTTTGAATGAAAATCAGTTGAGTTCGGGCTGTCTTATGATGACGGAATTCATATCCTCTGCATTAACTCAAAAGAGAATCTTTTGAGTTAATGAATCTTGACTGTCCGATCTATTTTAAGATTCATGCGAACTAAATATGCACTAATGTTAAAGAGCCCCTAAGTTATAGACACGAGCCGGATTGGCTCCGTTTAAAATCAGACGGTTGAAATTTATTAACTCAAAAGATTCCCTTTTGAGTTAATGCAGAGGATACGGATCCATGATGACGAGTGCGTATCCTCTGAGATATCTCAACTTTTGCGTGACCAACGTGTCCGGTGCCTATTTGGGAATTGTGCGGGGGCCAGTATTATTTTTGCTTCGAGATACGTCTAGAACTTATTTGAATGGTTGCGATTTTCCATAAAGTCATGCAAAGTTTGAGATATATCAGAGGATGCGAATTTTATGATGACTCATGAGAAAGAATGGCGCAGGAATTATTGAATATTTGTAAAACTACATTTTAACCAGGAAAAAGCATTTTTGAGAAGTTTTATTTAGTTTGCGGTTCATTATTTCATGAATAATATATTTCATAAATATGCATGGACTGTGATAGCATCAATTGAGTCTAATTTTTTCATTACAAGTTATGGATAACTCTTTGATTCGTAAATTAAGGTAGACAAAAATTATAAACAATATTTCTTTATTTTTTAAAACTAAGATAATTTTTAAATCAATTTTATAAATGGCCTCTCATATCCATCCTAATTTTAAATCTACTAAATTGCTTGAGCAATAATTCTGACACACAATCTAAGTTTTCATCTTTTACTGACAGCATGTCCTACATATTGCAAGATGATTATTAATTGCAGAAAACATAAATTTGATGAAAAAAGAGTAAATATTTTTGTACATATATATATAGAGAGAGAGGGGGGCTAAGATACAAACGTTTGCACCAAGGCCTTGGTGCAAACAAATAGTTTTCGGATTTTCAAAGTCCAAACGGTCAATCTAAACCGTTAGATGTGATCTCTATATTAAAATCTGCTTGGAGACCAAATTTTATATTTTTTGAATTTTTTTTTACTATTTATTAAGCCACTTTGAAAATTGTTGATCACATGGTCCAGAGTTTGGTTGCACTGTTTTTACTGTTCACCCGGATCAGCAATTTTCAAAGTGGCATAATAAATAGTAAAAAAAAGTTCCAAAAAATGAAAAATTTGGTCTCTAAGCACATTTTAATATAGATTAAATATCTAACGGTTTGGATCAACTGTTTGAACTTTGAAAATTGGAGATGTATCTTAGCCACTCTCTCTATATATATATATATTTTATTTTTTTTGATCGAAAATTCATTCATCTTCATCTTGACTTTTGTCAGTTCGATATGAAATTGAGAGTGACTTGTTTTTGAAAATGGAGTTTTGGAAATATTGGTCATGGATCAGATTTAATTGAGCTATCACAAAAAATATATTAAAAGAAAATTCGTTAAAATCTAGAAAGATTTCAGACCAAAAAGGATGCTACAATACGCTGTTGTCTTTTTCTTTCCTTTGCTTTAAGCAAAGTATTTGTTTGAACAGTGTATATACTTTTCCTTTCTTTTTCTTTCAAACAATTAAAACATAATTCAAAATAATAAATTGCAAAAGAAAAACAAAGAACATGAATAAAAGCTTGACGTAATGTGTTTAAAAATGTTTTAGTTGTTAAAATAATATTTTCTTCAAAAAAGATCGCAAGTTCAAAATTTATTTTTTGAAAACTTAGTCGAGGCTGCCAAGGTACAAGTTCAAAATTTTATTAATTTTTTTAATGAATATTTAACTTAAAAAACTTAATCTAATCTTTACTCAAAAAATGTTATCGAAAGCCGTTGTTCTCACTCGTGATTCTTGCTAGTTTTGATCTGAGAACGTGAGTGACTTGAGATGTGATTCGTTTCTGGAATAAAGATATTGACAGCGGTGTTTTGACTTTGTGCAACACACGAGTCATATGTTTTATCATCAAGGGCATAGATATGATAATTAGCAAGGTGGGACAAATTTTAGGTGAGGTATAATTTTGTCATTATTATTAGGTCTATTTTTATAATTTTTTGAGAAAAATATAGAAATAGAATCATATTTTGGAGAACAATTTCAGGAAAAGACAATTTTTTTAATATTTTTAAGTTTAAATAGACTTTTATAAAAAAAATTAAAAGACACAAAAATAGAAGTATATTTTTGAATTTCTAACTTGGCTCCGTCTCTGTTTAACTCTTATGTATTATTCTTACGTTACATAAAATTTCTGATCTAGTCTGAGGCTTTACTCATCGGTAGTGTTTGGCACATTCTCCTTATGGTTCCTTAGAGCTCCTTAAGATACTAAGGAGTTTTAAGTTTGCTAAACACTTACTTCTTTGTAAAGCTTAAAACCATTTTTTTAAGACTCATTTTATCCACATTTTTAAGGAGTCATTCTACATGATTTAAGGACTTGAGACTTCTTAAGAAAGCTAAGCATGCACTTTCTTAACTTTTTGTTGCCGAACACTACTTCCTTAGTAGAGTTTAAAAATTTAAACCTACTCAACTTACTGAACACTAAGCTTAATTAACCGCTTGACACATCATAAGCTAATGCATTTTGTGATAAGGAAAGGTGGGGCCTCTTTTTAATATCAAGGTCGAAGTTTCCCGCCTCTGAGGCAATTCTCTTAAACTTGATAATGACGGTTCACATTGGAATGTGATATGATTTCGTCAAAAGCTACCTTGTTAAGGTCTAGAAGAACTTTAAAAAAAGAAGCTTTTGATCCAAAGGTATCAACCAACCTATGAAGGTTTCTTTTTTCATTGCAAAAGGGGAAAAAAAAAAAAGGTTGTTGATGTTGAAAGGAGTTTAGATGGAAATCAAAGTATATTTGGGTCTAGTTTAGGTCATATTAAACAATAACATCAAAATTATTTTTTCAGTTTAATTTATACAGATTCTCAAAGTAATGTGGTGCAACTATTTATCGATCGTGTTAATTAAGTTGATAACATTAATAATTGTAAAAAGCAATATTTAATTTTTTAAATATAATATTAAATATATGATCTAAAATATAGAGTCAGACTACGCTACTTATATAAGTATATCAGGATATATGCTTATAAGTCATATATTCATTTTAAAAGTTCAAAATTTAAATTGTTCAAACCGATTTTCTTTTTGAGAGTTTTATTTACATATAAAATTTATAGATTTTGAATTAATTTCGTATAAAGTCGAGTGGTAAAAAAATGAAGATTTTTTGCGTATATTGATGCATGTTTTAAATATGAAATTTTTAAATTTGATCCATAAACATATGTCCTGAATATGCTTATATAAGTAGCATAGTCGGACTCCTAAAATATATGTATATTAATTATACACATCAAAATAATGAAATTGACCTAATTTTAATTATTCACCGAATGATATAATATTTACAATATCTTATGTTTAAATATTTTTTTATGAGATATCAAATTACATAAAATTTGTTGATATGCAAGTAATCTATAAGACCAACAATAAATCTATATATTTTAAAAAAAAACTTTTGCTTGATGTAGGCAATATTATTAAAAATAACAAATTAATTCGTTGTCAATGAATATAAAATTTTGTTTTGTTTAACCTCTATATTGATACCACCTATTTTTTTTCATAATAGTGTAAGATGACTATTAAACAGGCTTTGATGTTATGGATAGCATAAAGTCATCTGTGCTATTGCCTCAAAAACTTGTCGTATAAACTTCAAATTTCGATCTAAGTAGCTCAGTAAAATGGTTATATAATGAATGTAGAATATTAATTTTTATTATTTTTGAAATTATTTTACTTTTTGTTATGATTAATGAAATATGGCAAAAATAACCTAAAATATTAACGATTTTCTTTTATTTTTAAGCTATTTTTACCATCTTTTTATAAATCATAAAAAATAGTAAACAAAATTCCAAAAATAGTAAAAATTGATATTCTACAAGTTCATTATATAACTATTTTATTGAACTGCTTAGATCGAAATTTGAAGTTTATACAATAGATTTTTGAAGCAACAGTACGGATAATTTTATGCTATATATCCATAGCATCTAAGCCTTAACTCTTTTGTTATATTTTAAAATTCTGTACTGATGGAAGGTACTTTTATGAAAGGTGAAAAACTAGTTTATTTGCCCTACCTCCAACAAAAACAACAACAAAAAAAAACTTTTGGATTGGGAATGATTTGAATCTGATCATGACAAAATGAAGCGGTAAAGCGTGTATTTTCTCGATTTGTTACTTGTTCACAGGACAAAATATTGTCTAGATTTTTCTTCATATATAATTATGATAGAGAAGTAAGAAGCCGTGAAGAACTAATGTGCTGGATGAAGCTGTTTGTTTGTTCACAGCTGTCGCTTGAAAGATTTGTTCAGTAGAAGCCAAGTTTGGTTTATTGGTTGTATACGTATGCAATTTGAACCGTCCTTTTTCTCTCTTAAAGACACATTTCTATCAACCATAACCAACTTAACTAAATCTCAATTATTTAGTTCCACAGAATTCTATTTCTATATGTACAAATCATGATTTGAACCGATTCCCCAAAAAGAACACACATAAATGAATCTACATATAAATTTTAAAAATATTTCTGATAATTTATTAAATTTGCATATGACTCTTAGGTCTATGAAATAATTTAATAATTATTCATATAAATTACTTTTAATAAAAGTTATTTTTATTATACGTTCATTTATAACATAAAATAATTGAAATCACTCGTATTATGCATGTAATTTGTTATTTAGACATTTCAACTACGAAATCTAATATAATCCAAATCCGATTCAACATCTGTTGCGATAATAAATATGAATTCAAATTTGGAGCTTTAATTTTTATCGAATATGAATTTACATATAAAGTTTACCAAATTCTAATAAACAATTGTACTTAAATTATAGAAATTAAAACTGATCCAATCATCCAAATCCAATAATTGACAACCATACTATAAGGCAGTAAAAATGACCACAAATTATCAAGTCATAGAACAGAATATGAATCATATGATAGCGTGAGATTGCGACTGGTTTCGCCCACAAGTAACATGAAAAAATTATATGGTCAAGAAACTTTGCAAAAAAGGAACTGAATTTAAAATCATAGTTGGTTACAAAGGACCGTTCTACTTAAATCGCTGTTCACACAGGATTACCCGGACAAGCAGATCATTGATAAATTTAAAAAAAAAAATCGCAAAGCGTGTTTCTATGGTGTAGTAGTTTACAACTTATAGATATTATTGTTTATGAGAGAGATTACAAGTTTCAAATTTAATTTAAATATAGAGAATAGTTTGAGAACTTAATTCATTATCTCATGTTAAGAACATATTTTTAAAACTAAGTATTTATTTAGTAAGAGTAGAGTTAAAATGCATTATTGGTTTTGTGTTCCAATCATGCTTCACATCTTTATTTTCATTTTCAAAGTCTGAACAGTTGATCCGAACCGTTC
Source organism: Carex kokanica (assembly GCA_025461125.1). Classification (NCBI taxonomy): domain Eukaryota; kingdom Viridiplantae; phylum Streptophyta; class Magnoliopsida; order Poales; family Cyperaceae; genus Carex; species Carex kokanica. The sequence goes on from JAJGRX010000531.1 coordinate 437,908, forward strand.
ATCATGATATTTGTATTAAAATGTACTTGAAAACCAAATTTTATATTTTTTGAAATTTTTTTTACTAATTTTTTAGATAGGTACAAAATCACTGTTTTCAGAAAATTCTGGACCATCCAAAACAATAATTTTGTACCTATCTAAAAGTATAGTAAAAAAATTATCAGTTGGCAATAATTGCCTACTACCTCAAGAAACTTTACCTTTCATTTGTTGCAGATTGACAATGATCCCAACATCTTTAGGCGTCAAGCGTACAATTATTTCCCCTATATTTAACTAGTATACGTCACTATCCAATTAATCCGATGCTCTCTAATACTAATGGTGATTCTTCTAGCAACATTCTAGTAGAAGTCATAGTCACACACCCATCATTTCAGTCTGTCATAGCGTAAGCATAAAATGTTCCCGTAAAGTTAAAGTTCAGCCATACCAGTATATAATAAATAATTTGACAGAAGTATTTCTACCAAATCTTGCCAGGAGACCTAACTGAAGTGGCAGGATATGACCAAATCCACCAGGCCGTTTCTTAGGTACACCAGAAAGAAAGAAAAAAAAAGTAGCGGTAGCTACTAGCTAGCGGTTTGCCTTGGCTAGAAATGTATTCGCTACGAAGGATATTAATTGATTTACAGGAATGGGATAGCATTGGCACGCGTGACGCGTGGCGAGGAAAAAAAGTAAGGCCCATGAAGGCTGTCCTTTTCCTTATCCCGACTTTCGGTTGGCGTAGAGCGTACAAAATAAAAGTATAAACCTTCATTTTTTTTTTCTTATTTTGTAGCAGATAAAAGGCATTGTAGACCGCAGGGCCGACATTTTTAAAAATACCCCAAGTTAATTACAGATTAATAAATATGCCCACGGTTCCCGAAAAATTTTAAAAATGCCCAAACCGGCTATTTAATGGCCGGTACCGAATAAATCTCCCAACCGGCCATTAAATGGCCGGTACTGAATTTTTTTTTTTTTTTTTTTTTTTAGAAAGATAGCTAAAATACTGAAATCTAAAAAATCGAATTGTTTTGTTAAATTTTTGTTAGAAAATACGTTACGAATAGAGCCGATTTTGTGCTAAAATACGGTAAATTACAATAATTATGCTAAAATACAATAAATTTACTAAAATGCTAAAATTACAATAATTATGTAGAATTATGCTAAAATACGGTAATTTACTGAGCTACGTAGATTGAAGAATAGAAATGAAAATCTTAATCGGAAATGATGCAATATGGGCCTGTGCATGCTTCATGAAAAGGAGCGTAACTTTTGATCCGTCCGTCGGATCGGGCTGAAATTTTGACAGGAACTCCACAGCCCAAAACTGGTTCCAAAACCATCTATGATCCGTTTCGCCCATTTTGCGGGCTCAGATTCGCGATCCGAGTCTTCCTTCATGGACTTTTGGACATTTTTTTATAATTTTAAAGTTTTTAGGGTCTTTGATGTATCTTTTATATATATTTTCTGTATCTTTTATATATGTTTTCTATTTTATATATATTTTCTGTTTTGGGTAAAAATAAAAATCTCGGATTTTGCATATTTTAGCACAAAATCGGCCCTATTCATAGTGTATTTTAGTATAAATATGCTATGAAAAAAGTAATCTAACAAATATTTAACAAAACAATTCGATTTTTTAGTGTTAGATTTCAGTATTTTAGCTATTTTTCTCTAAAAAAAAAAAAAAAAAAAAAAATTCAGTACCGGCCATTAAATGGCCGGTTGGGCAATTAATTCGGTACCGGCCATTTAATGGCCGGTTTGGGTATTTTTAAAAAATTTCGGGAACCGTGGGTATTTTTATTAATCTTTAATTAACTTGGGGTATTATTAAAAATGTCGGACCGCAGGGCCTCAGAGACATCTCAAATTTTCAGTTTATGTGTGTTAAAAAAATTTCGGTGCCTATTCAGGAAGCCAGTACTATTGTGCTCTGAGATTCATGCAGAAAAATTTTGAACCGTCCAGATTTTTCACGTATCAACTCAAAGTTTGAAATATCTCATGAGATGCGAATTCTCGAACGAGTATCCTTTCAGGTATTGTAAACTGGAATCCTCAATTTTACGGTCCAGATCTACTTCCAGCCGAGTTAACTCAACCCGATGTCTATTGAAAATATAAGAGTTCCCTTTAAGATTCATGTCAGGTTAAAGGAACGTTCCAGATCTACTAATTATAATAAATTCTTTTTTACAGTACCGGAGTTGATCCGAATTCGTATTCTGATCGTAGAGCACTTGCTTTTAAACAAAATGTGCGATCTATAGGCGCGGATAACGAATTCACATCACCTCAAGTTACCTGACTGAGTACAATTGAAATGGATGGTCTAGAATTGTCCTCTTAATTTGACACAAATCTCAAAGCACAATTAATACTGGCCCTGCACTATCCCGAATAGGCACCGGCTGAAAGTAAATCTGGACCGTCCCTTTCAATTGTCTTGAGTCAGGTACCTGGAAGGATACAGAACTTTCGGTCGCGCTGTGTATCCATTGATCCAATATACACTATATACAATTTTTTATAACCCGATACATTTTTTTTACTTTTTGGTAATTAATACAGCTTTTAGGATAAACAACTTTCGCAATAATGATTTCACTCGTCCAAAAAAAATTGCCTCATATTTCATGCAGTATATAATCCACTTTTTTTTTGCTCGGAAAAAAAAAAACAATCCATATATACTTTAAGAGGGAACTGTACAAATTTTAAAAATCCTCCAATGTTAAAAAAAATAAATGTTATTTCAGTGATGTAAGATAAATCCGGCGAATTATAAGTCAACAAGCCCACATAAACAGGTCCTCAAAAATCAATAAGAACTGTACTTTCTGGATGTCTCGAAACTCAAAAGAGTACAAAAAATTTACAGCAGGGATAAATAAGATTAAATTGACAGAGATTGAACAGAGAACCCTAATTTTAAATCAGATACATACATTATATAATACAAGGTGAAATTAGCATTTTGCTAGGATTGTTAGACCTAATCAAGTTGCAGACCCAAAATGAAGAAATTGATCTGTATCAGCAATCAACAATGGACATTTCCTTCAGCACCCATGACAACTCCCCAAGAGTCCCCGGCGCTCCATGCTAAATTCAATTATCAACCCAAGAAGACAATTAACTTAGAAACGTTCCATATCAAAATTCACTTAAAATTAGACAATATTTTACCAAGTTGAGTATGGGTTTTCTGGCATTTTTGGGCTTTGTACTGAATGTATTACTTGTCGTCTTTACTTTTTGCTTTTGTTCAATTTTGGGATATCTGTGGAGATCTTTCTTTTTTTATTTTGACTGGCTGAATTACATTAAGTAAAGTAATTTCATGGAACTTGCCTTTGGAAGCTTGGTCAATCCACGGTCCATTCATGATATTTAGAACACTACAAGCATCACTATAATCCAAATCAGGTAGCAATTTTGGTGTAAGCAAGAAGCATCTGTGCAAAATTTATATTTAACAAAAATTAATGAAAGATGTGGCAAAACTTTATTCTAGCACTATTCACAAAAGCCGTGCTATTCCATGTAAAGGTTGTTACCAAATGCAAATTTGCCATTTTGGAATAGCAAAAGAGAGATGGAGAAAGAGAGAATAGTACTAATTCCAGTGCTATTCCATTTCTCATTTCCAGAAACACTAAACAGTTATTTCAAATAGTACTCTTCCATCACTTTTCAAACCACCACTCTTCCCCCATACTCTTCAGACTAACACATTCGAGCATTATTCCTTGATTTACCAAACATGCCCTTATAGTATTACCAGGTATGTAAGTGCTGGTATGCCGCAGGCACCTGTATAGCCACCTTCTAACCCTAGTTTTATTTCTCTCTTTCATCTTTCTTGGTCTTAATTGCTTAATTGCAGAAAATTTACTTCTGTTAAATGTTAATTGCTCATTTATTGATACTCTTTTTAAGGGAGCTGACTTGATTGCAATATGTATCTTAATTTCGAACAGCTCAAAATTGAGGCCTCTTGCAAAATGAGCCTTGATTGAGGCTGAACTGGCTTAACTGAACTTCTGGAGGAAACAGGCATAACACCACTCAGGCCCAATTGCAACTCTAGGTACGAATCAATTTAACAAAGTTCATCCATTGAATGTTGCTTTATATTTACTAATAACTTATTTGCTTGCTTACTGGGGTGTATTGGGTTGACTGGAAGCTCTGACAAGTTGCTGAAACATCTTCCTTTCATTTATAGGATCCATGCCTACATGTTTTCTCTCACAAAATCAGATTGAAACAAAATTTACAAAAATTAAAAATAATTGCATGTCATTTATTGGATTTTCTACCTTGATTTATTTCGTCAACCACACGAAATGGACAATTGGTGAGATCTTGCAGAGAAACAAGATACAGAATTGTTGAGACCGAGCGCTCCTGTACATAATGTAAATGTGACTATGCAGAACACTTAAATGAATGTAATGAAAAGAATTCCAAGTGAAATATTTTATTACCCCTCCAGACTGGTGGTGTGCGCTGAGAACCTTAAGCTGGCCAGTTTGCCTGAGCAAAGTACCATTTGTAATAGAATTAAAAATATATGTATATATATATGATAAATTTGTCAAAATTGAAAAAACAAGGATTATGCCATAAAAAGCTCACCTAAACTTAACCTTTATTAAAATGCCATATTGATCAAAATCCACGTCATGCTCATCTAATAGAAGAATAAAGGGCTTGGTTATCTAATTATCTTAATCAAAGAAAGCATATCACACAGTTAGGAGCAAAGAATTAAAAAGGAAGATACCTAATGAAACTTCTCCAGCAACAGCCATCTCTTGAAAGTTTCGGCTAAATGTATCATTTATTCTTTCGACAAGATCTCTTAACATAGGAAGCCAGCTCGACTAAAGCAACAATTTTACTTTTTAAGTTAAAGAAGGTGCAAACATATATAATAGGTAGAAAACCAGAAGAGAGATATATTTGGTTACCTTCAAGGAGTTTATGTCAGCAATACAACTCTGAAGCTCTTTCTCATCAGTTTCAAGCTTAGTTGCTATTGCATCAATCTGTTTAGATATACTTAGTTAAATCCAAAAATCATGACCAGTCTATCACGGTATCAAAATTCGCATTGTTACCTGGCGCTGACGACTCTCATATTCATGAAGAACATTCTGATTGAGAAGCAAAATTGAATTTGCTTCTGACAAGGTATCCTGAATAGCTGCTTCTAATTCCTCTATTGTACCTGGCATCTGCTTAAAAGACAACATCGGCAGGACAATATATCAGTGAGGCGAAAAACAAAAGAAATATGTTATGTACACCCTGAGAAACCTTAAAATATGATTTCTACTCCCAAAAGAAATGCAAAGAACCCTAAAAACATTGCAAAATATATTCATGATTTTCATCCACTCCCTCTCCAAGTGCTTTAAAAGTTGAGCACTATTACATCAGCTGGCTTCAAGGTATCATTCAATGGGAGTGGGAAAAGCAAAGTTCATTTGATTTGGTTTTCCAGAAGAGTATATATGACATTTGGAGTTTTAAAAAAGGCACACCATAAAATTGTCACATGAAAAAACAGAACCCAAACAAGCCCGAACCTCTTGAAATGCTCGAGCAAGGTCATCTGTGATAATAGCAATTGATTCTGCTTTCTGTTTTGCATCAGACAACTGCCGCTTGTGCTGCTCTGTTTCCTTTTTACCTATTTATAATAACCCATAATAAAAAAGGAAGGTACACTGTCAACTTCTTCCTTTGAATTTGAAGCAATCATCCTCTTTCTTCCCTCTCTGCTTTCCTTAGTCATTTTTGTTTTTTTTTCTACCAGGGGGAAGGGGCCTGGAGAGGGGGAGGTGATGTATTGGTGTGAACCGGGTTTTTGCTATCCTTGATTAAAAGAAAGGAAGGATTCTGTCTGAAGAGCTTACAATTATCATAACTAGTTGCAGCTTGCATAGCAGATTTCTCCTGTTGCTTGACATCCTTTTCCATTTCTTTTATCTAAAAAAGGATAAAACTATGTCAAACAAGAGGTAGCAAACAAATTACTAGACTAGTTTTTTAAGTTCAAGTGCAGAAAGTAAGTGCCATTAATAATCTTGTCCTCTTTAATGTTGATGATACCTTCATGTCAAGCTCGATTGTTGCCATGTGCTTCTCAGCATACCTCCATTTAAGAGCAACAGCTTCAGTAAGAAAATCCTGATTGCAAAGGAAAAACATATTGAACTACAAGCATTTTAATACTAATTAAATGAGCTAATCCCTTCCTGAATTAAAATTTAACCTTAATTTTAATTGCAATATCAAAGCGCTGTTGGTTCAACTTGGTTGCTTGTTCAGAAAGCTTTCTTGTGCTTTCCTCAATACCTTCTTCTTTGTTTATATCCTCCAATTGTCTCCGCTTGATGTCTAAGCACAAATTTAAGTGTCAAACCAGAAAGCCAAATTATTCAGCTACAAACAAATCTAGTACCAATTCAATGTCAATGCAGCATTACCAATACGGCTCTGCAATTGTCGCCGTTTTGTCTTCTCAGATTTCATTTTTTCTGTAATTTCTTCCTGTTAAAATGAAAATTAAAAAGAAATGAACCAAAAAAAATTTGCGCTCAAGTTGATTAAATATAATTACATACAAGGAAACAAAAACAGTTCCCTACACATGTAAAGTAGTACAATCAGAACTGACCCGTTTTTTATAAATATTTGCCATCTCATCTTCTGACTGCCTCAGTTCTTTCTGAAGGGATTTAAGGCTCTCCTCCCCATTAGCAATGCTCGTTTCTAGTTCAAATTTTTTAGACCTCAGCCTCTCTATATCACTCACATCAATATCTGTACAAGGAGCAAGCAAACATAGATTGTTCAGGTATTGCACTCCTTGCATGTATGTGAAAAAAGAAAACTGGTAGAACGTACTGCACATGAAAAGCCGGGAGGGATAGACTTGGTCAACAAGAGCTGACACGTGGCTCCCATATCTTGACTTCGACCATCTGTAGTGATTCTCTGGAGTCCAGAAATCTAAGATGCCTACCTTTGAAACTTCATCTGCTCTTCTATGAGTTTCATTTGAACCTATATACTACACAAGAAAAAACGAAGAAGTTTATATAAAGTAATATTATGTCAGCTTTGAGATATATTGTTAGATCTTATTTGGTCCAATCTTTCGTGTAAAGCCACGTTTTAGCTCTGAAATAGTTTGAGATGAGCAAGAAAGCAACCAACGAACAAGCAAGCAAAATGAGAAGTACTGTGGGATCAACTGATAAGCACCAAAATTAGGATAATCATATATTCAGTGTACAAACAAACGAGAAACAAAGAATATCCCACTGATCACAGAACAAAAAAAATAACATACCGACTTGTCCAGGCCGAACTGGCTAATCAAAACCTCCTTTACAGCATTTGGTGCGTCAAATACTTGATCAAGACGGGAGTATATGCCGAGATCCATCATCTAATCCAATATAAATCTAGGTTGAGATACTTATCCTAGTAAAAATGCAGGGGGGTCCTTGCAAAATCTTAGTTTCAATATGAAGTCAACAAAGATCACCTGTTGAGTTAAATCAAATGATGATCTATGCAACCCCCTCTCAGGCACATAGTTTAGTATAGGAACCTCATAAGGCTTGAGATTTTTGACCAAAAGATCTCGATCAGATGCATCCTGAGTAATAAACGCCTGACAGTATAAAATGATGATATTATTAAATAAACACCTTCAATTGTATTTCGATCATGTAGAAATTTAACTATCCCAACTTCCATTTTCTTGATGTGAACTTTTTATTTTTTGGTAAAAAGATAGTTCCAATTAAAATAAAACATCACAGCCATTTTCTCAAATGAACAATTAGATTTCTGTCCACCGATAGTCCCATGAAACAACCAAGTTGTCAGCAGCCAGGAAAAACCTCATAAGCTCTTAGATGGTACCCCTCCCGACAAATTGAGGGTTTATGTAGAAAATAGGATTTTGGAGGTAGACAAGATAGCAAAAAAAGGGGGGAATAATAAGTACATGGCGGGTGATTTATTAAGGTTCCAAAAGGACCAAAACTTTTCAATATTGACTACTTTATTCCATAATTAACCAAAATGATCCTCGAGAAAAGGGAAAAATATGTCAAGTTTTCCCATAAAATATCTCAATACATACCTTCCATACGTAATTGGGCACATGTTGCTCCAAGTAAGCCGCGTGAGCTTTGTCCGCTACATTCACCTAGAGGAACAGATGCAGCACTGAAGTTACCAAACAAAAAAAGGAGAAAATTCAAATCTAACTGTCTAAGGGATGCGAAAATGAAGAAATGACTTGCCTCAAGTAACACAGGCCCGTATACTTCTCTTCTTAGCTCATTGCGGTGCTCTTCCAACCATTTGTAGGCTTCAACAATCCTTTCAGCACCGCTGTTCTTCAGTGCCAGAAGCAGCTTGTTGTTCTTGCTTTCCATCTCCTTCAATCTAATGAAAATCAACCAGGTAAATAGAGAGTAACAAATGCATCATTTTCCCCATTTTGCACAAAAAAAAATATTTTTATGATTACCTATCCGAATAATTTCTAAGAGATCCTTTCTCTTGGTATATTTGAGATTCCATTTCCTGCTTTTTTTGTTTCAATAGTCTTTGCTCGGAACTTAGATTGTCTACTTGGCAACGAAGTTTGTCCTGGAGAAGTAGCAGAAAATCCATATAAGCAGTAGTCAGAGTAATATAATAACAACTAGATATGACAGACGTAAGAAGAAACTATAACAGCAAAAAGGCTGATACTAGTTACAAATTAATTAACAAAAATTTGGCAATTCCTTCTTTAGAAAATATACTCATTTTCATCAAAATAGATAATAGAAGGACTAGACTCCTATGTGCCATATCATGATTAGGTACTATACGAGTGGTAATTGAGAATGCTGATACTGTACTTGGCAGGTAGAGTACCAGAATAGAACAGTTGGTCTCACAGTCCTTTTCCCCTTCTGTAATCATGATAGTTGCAAGAGGCTTGAAGAGTTTTGCTGTGTATTGATAAGGAGAAAGAATAATTTTACCATTTCTTCTCTAGGAGGCTCAAAATCAGGCAACTCTTGAAGCTCCCTCTCAGCTGCAGCAAGATCTGCTTTTGCCTTTGCAATTCTTTGCTTTCGCGACTCCTCGTGTTTCTTCAGTTGTTCAATTTCTTTGTACTTGGCTTTGAGTTGTACCCCCTACTAGACACGACAAGTGATTAACAATTACTCGAGTAAACAGATATTAAACGAACATTCAAGCAGAAGAAAATATAGATGGGCATTTACCATCTCAGATTCTCTTTCTATAGCTTCTCTCCATTTATTCGCATTTTGTGTCATATTGGTGGATATCTTCTTTGTTTCTGATTCTCGGGATGCTTTCACTTTCTTCTGTTCCCTATGGACATTAATAAAGACTAATCACAAATATAATTTGGACAAAGTTTGCATTTGAGGTCCTTAATATGTTGCAGCTGAGGGAAGTCTATGACATGTACCAACACATATCATCTGGGAATACCAAAAATAATTTTATGTAAAAGATAGAACAAACTTACTCGATAGGGGCTTTAAGGTCATTCAAAAGTTTAGCTGCTTCTTGCATGTTTTTCTTGGCTGCTGCTTCATGTTTCTGTGCTTCCTTGTACTCCATCTTCTTCATATCATACTCGAGCCATGGGAGTTTTTTCTTCATCAACTCCGCCTGAATGTAGAAGAAAGCGTAATAACTAACATGAAACCCAATATTAAAATAAAAGGAAGACTGCAATCCTGGGTACAGTATTGTAACAGTTGTCACTGTATAAAAACATACTGTCAGCATATGTCCCAGTCATAATGTGGTTTCTTATAAATAACAAAACTGCCTTTTGTCTTTTCACCAAAATTGGGGGCTTAAGATGGACCAATCTTTGCCAGTAGCAGCTCTTAACTTTCAAAACATATCAAACCTTGCCCAAGAGCTCCTGTCTCTGCCGAACCCGCTTTACATCCCTTTCTTGTTCAGCATTGAGTGCTTTAAGCTGATTTAAGGTATCTCCATTTTGCTTGACGGCCTAGGGGAAATAAAATTCCAATAAGATATAAATAAATAGCACGCTAACAAAGAAAAGTAGCATTTTCCTGAATACAACTGAAAAATGAGAAAACTATGCATATCCCTTATAACGTATAAGCATGGCAATACTCAGCATTTACCTTTCCTTTCCCCATCTTATTAGGTATGCCCAATCTACCTCTATATAAAACTTCTCATTCTCTCAAAAACCAGTGTAAAAGTCTAGGAAAATAAGTTTACAAAGAAAAGAGGTAATAGTAATTTGTTACATTTTGTGGTTTCCCAAGGATGCCTATGACTCATTCTACAAATAAAAAACATGGTTATATTATTATTAAGGTAGTCAGATCATGCAAAAATATACCAACTCAAGCCTCTTTAGGTCCCGGCACTTCTCAACAAGCTGGCGGTGCTGAACTGGCAGATCAGGATTGCCGACAGCTTTCTCAGTCTCTTCCAAAAGTTGGACAGGAGTTAGCTTTGCAAATTCACAAACTCTATCTTGTGGCAAGAACTAAAAATAAGAAGGCCAGAAATGTAAGATAACACCTCAAGGACTTAACCCCTCTAGGCCTTCTTAATTCCGATTTTCACAAGGTATGAGTTAAATTCTCATGTTAAGCAACTTGCAGGCAACAAAACCCGACCCTTACTGAAGTTGTCTTATTTCTTAATCCACATGAAATAATAACCATAAAGGCTCTTCAATAAGTTAAAGGCATGAATGAAAAGTGTAAGGTGTAGTTTATAATATAACCTGGGTTAGGTTGTTGACTTGGATATTGTACTTTTTAATAACCTCAACCACGTCTTTCTTTGGCACCGTTACACCTGTGAGGAGAAAAAAACAAACACCTACATTTATATTGCCTTATCAAGCTTAAACATTCAGTCTCAAGCAAGGGAATGATGTCCCCGGATAATTTTGGTACTGTTCCAATGTGTACAAGTACAGATTGACACAGTATATCTCGTTTTGAGTACACAGAGGGGATGGCTAAAAAGGATCTTGGTATAGAGAAACAGATGAGTGTGTTGATGAAGAATACAGTTAAACACACTGTACCAAGAAATAAAATTATCTGTTAGAGATATTATATACCATTTAATACCCACTCTGACTTGTTGTGTGTGTCAATTTTTCGCGTTATCATTATCTTCTCCTCAGCTGTATCACCTCTAAGTGATATTTTAATGTAGCCAGACTCCTCGCCTCTTTTCACAAATGCCCCTACGCTTGATGCCCTTCCAAGAAGCTGTTTGCAAATAAAACATTGAAATATATGAGAACTGCATAAAAGGAAATTATCAGGTCGAGCTTGTTGCTGGGACTCACAGCTGCAGATTTCTTTTTTCCTCTTTAATTGATTTTTGGGCTTGTATCCACTAATAGTTAGATGGAGTGCATGAAGTGTTAATAAAATGGAGAAAATAGCATGCACTTGCTTCTTCTCCAAGAGAGATCAGTGTATGTTTATCTCCTTGTAGGAGGGATACCAGACAATGAATATCATTGAAAACTCTTTGTTCTTTTTACCCCCTCCAGTTAGCTTTGTTTAGTTTTAGTCTTCAGAGTAGGAGGAGGCAAAACATACACTTTCAGTCATGGTCTTTCAATGCATGACAAATAGATCCCTAGCTGGACAACTAGTGCATTTCCTTGTACTTCTAGTATAGGAGTTGTACAACAATGAAATTTCAATAACCCAGCTTCCACCTTTGAAGTGTTCAACAAGATGCCCAAAAGAACCGTATCTAATAATTATCCTGTTGAGACCTGAAGCCTTAAGCTTCTTACTGAAGAAGAAATAAAAATTAGGAAAATGTTAAAAGTAGAAAAGGGATGAAATAGATACCTGAGGTTCTCCGGTAAGACCAAGAGCAATGGCGCAGACAAGGGAGCTCTTGCCAGAGCCGTTGGGGCCTATGACTAGATTTAGCCGTGATCCAGGCTTGCAATTTAGGTGGTCATAAGTCATGAAATTGTGCATTTCTATCTCCACTATGTTTCCTGGCACGTAATCATCTTCCCCTCTGTTACAAGTCAATACCAGAAATTAATTGATGGAAATCACTACTCAGTGGCCTATTCGTTGTATTTATTTATTATATTGTAGTAGGGAATTAACCCGTAAAGGATTATTAGGTCTTTCGCAGCTGTACTGCTATTATGCTGGTTATTCTTCTTGTGGTTTATGGAAAATGAGAGAGAGGGAATACCTGTTGTTGAGTCTGGGCCGCTTCGCGGCACGGTGATCTGCCATGATTTCGCCCGACCTGAGAGTAGAGAGAGGACGTCTAGGGTTTTGATTTGAACAAGGGTAGAGGGGGGCGAGAAATGGCGCGAACAGAAAAACCCTAAGGCGCGGGAGAGATCGGATTTGCTCCACTCCCTCTCGAGTCTAGCCCTGGAGTCCGGATCCATGATGGTTCCGGATCCTCTAAAGCATAGTGACAACTTAATTGTTTGAGAAAAGTTCGGCGAGGTTAAAAATTTGTGATTCAGAAATAATTCGGGTATAATTTGAGAATGATTTGGAATAATTCAGATCAGAGATCTCAGTCCTACAAAAAAGTAAAAAAAAAAAAACCAAAAAAACAAATGTTCTGGGAAAAATTCGGGAAACATTCGCGAATAATTCGGGAAATTCGGGAAAAGTTCGTAAAATTCGCGAATTATTCGGATATAATTCGGGAAAAGTTCATAAAATTCGCGAATTATTCGGATATAATTCGGTCAAAGTTCGGTCAACCGAATAATTCGACGTTCAGTTCGGCATCACCAAAAAAATGAATTATTCGGATATAATTCGGGTATTATACGTGGATCTTGTCACTATGCTCTAAAGTAGGCAAATTTTGAGTTTAGGTCCGGACCGTCTGAATAGAATCAGGGTCCGAGGTGGAATGCACCGGTCCTTCGTGCCAGAGCAGATCAGACGGTCCCGATCTAAACTCAAAATTTGGATTACTTTAGGGGTCCGAGTTCCAGGTACCCGACTGAGTAAATACCGAAATTTTTATTAATAGAAAAATAAATAAATATCGATAATAAGGAAACATTTCGTGAAAATTCAATTTGTAGGAATTACGTGATAGTGCATAATGTCCTTTGGACGTTATGGACTATCACGGTCAGCTTAACGAAATCAAGTTACCGCTAATTAACTGAAATAAAATCTGAAACTGGCTGTTGTTGTCTATCACGGCCAGAGAAATATTATTTGGATTTCTGATTGAACTTTTTTTTCTCATTTAATTAGTTGGGTTGTGGATTTACCAAGTGACACGATTGATTGGCCGGTTGCTTGGCATGTTTGAAGAAGATTGAAGAAGATGATGTGGTTTTTTCTCTGGTCAATTTATTAAGAAAGAAAAGTTTGGTGATCTCTAGAAAGAAATTTCTAGGACACGTGCGATGAATATTATTTGAGGTAAGTGATAAAAAAATTAAAAACATCATAATCCCTTATCAATTGTATTCAAGTATTATCAGTAAAGAAACCTTATTGAAGAAATTCAATAGCAAGTGTGTAAAGCTAATAGTATTAGCCTTAAGTATCAAATAAGTGATGTTTTCCACTAAAAAGTCATTTGGTTCTCAAAGGATTTCTAAAGTGAGGGTATTCTTTGTCAGTCTTAGATAGACGACAGAGTCCACTATTTATAATGAGATTTAAAGGAGAGCCAACGACTCTAATGCAGATCACAATATCTACAATATTTAGGAATTAACCTATTTTGTTTGTGCCTAGTTTTTAGTATTGACTAATCCCGGTTGTTTGAATTTTGAATTGGACTTTCAGTCTTGCAACAGCTAAACTCAAGCGGTCATAACATCATATCTACTTTATCATACTTTTGGATATAAATTAAAAATGATAAAACAATATGGTAAAGTGTGATTTTCAAAATCTTCATGATCTCAATCTTTATAATCTTCCGTAATCTTCATAATTCAGCATCTCCTTAATATCTCACGTTTCAAATGACTCGTGTGAATCATCCATCAGATCATTTGCATCCAATCATTATTTATAGCTCGAGAAGATAATGTATCCGATTATCTTGTACAACTTGTCATGATATGTTTCTTTGACTTGGTTTGACCTTCAGACGTAACAACTAAACCTGCATACATCTCAAACAAATAAACTGTAAAATTCAATGTTTATATGTTTTGCAAATTAGTCAAACAACACAGAATATTGCTTACAACAACAAGTACTGCCTTATGCTTGCCGCTTTATTTGAAATTTGATTTAGACAATGTATATGAGGCTGTGTGTAGTGTTGTACATATAAACTTTTTCTTTATTAATGAAATTGTTAGCTCAGGCTAACCTTCAAAAAATACCATGTACATAATATCACAAAATATATTTTTTATAACCATATTTATAATTTTTTAATTCCATTATGTTAAAAGATATAAATCAATTAATTAAAGAGGAGGGATCCAATTACACCTTTTTTTGTGACACATCATGACACCGTTTTTTATATAGGTCAATTTTGCGATTTCAAAATCCAAACAGCCGATCTGAACCGTTCAACATGATCACCATATTAAAATGTGCTTGGAGATCAAATTTTACATTTTTTTTGAATTTTTTTACTATTTATTAAGATGGTTACAAAATCACTGTTTTTCAATGGTCTGAAAACAACGATTTTTGTAACCATCTTAATAAATAGCAAAAAAATTCAAAAAAATGTAAAATTTGATCTCCAAGCACATTTTAATATATCCATCATGTTGAACAGTTTAAATCGACTATTTGGACTTTAAAAATGGTAGGTGTCAAAGTGTGTCACCAAAAAAGGTGTAATTGGATCCCTCCTCTTAATTAAATGATGAAATATAGTGTAATTCAATTTTGTCCTAAATTACTAATTATAAAAATGATATAAAATGCTGAATAAATTATTTCATAAATTACTAAATAAAAATTATATGAATTGTAATATAAATTAATCTAATTATAGTAATAAATTATACAGTCATATGTATAAATAAAAAATCATCACATATAATTTTATATTTATTAATTATTCGGTAACAGATACAAAATAGCCATTACTCATATCCTTATCTAATAAGCTAACGAAAAAATATCTTACTCGTACCCATATCCGATAAACTGACGAAAACAAAAACCTTATCTACATCACTCTTATCGAATATAGTACCGATAAAAAATTATCATATATAATTTATATATAATTATTTATTAATTACTTTATAAGATAACAGATATAAAATAATTCTTATCCATATTCTCATCTAATAAATTAACAAAAAAAAATTTCTACTTATACCTATTCTTACCGAAATTTTTAAATGTAGCACCAATAAAAAAAATAAACCAAAAAGGCACCAAATCAGAAAAATTCCATAAGTAGCACGGCCGCAGATTGGCTAAGCGGCTCATTTACTAGGGACCGCATTTCGGCTGAGCGGTCCCCTATTTTTTTTTTTCTATTTGAAACAAATTTGTTTTTGGTGTTTTGTTAGTTTGTTATAAAAATGACTGTATTTGTTTAAGTTTTAGTTTGTAATGTTGTTTAAATTGATGTATTTTGTCGTAACGTATTTTAGAAATGTCGTTCGTTTGAAATATTTTATATATGTCGTTCGTTTCAAATATTTTTTTTGTACGAGGAGATAATGATATAATGAACAAAATAAATAAATAACCAAAACAAATAGTAAAGCAACAAAATAAATAAGTGACATAATCTAACAAATAAATCCAGTATCTAACAAAACATCTAACAAATAAGTCAAGTATCTGACGTAATCTACAAATCATTCATCTTCCTCTGCTTCTTCTTCCTGAATCCTCGATCCCGCCTGGAGAGTGGCGTCTCGTCAGTATCTCCTGAGTCTGTAGTGTCTGTAGAGTCCTCCGCCTGGACATCTACAGACTGGACTGGCTCGTCACGGACCTCCTCAATCTCGGATGTCTGCTATACTCCAGGACCAAAAACCGTAGTCTGTCCAGACTCAAGTTGAACCTATATAAGCATGCCAGTTGAACCTGTATATCATTATCTCCTCGTATAAAAAAAATATTTGAAACGAACGACATTTCTAAAATACGTTACGACAAAATACATCAATTTAAACAACATTACAAACTAAAATTTAAACAAATACAATCATTTTTATGACAGACTAACAAAACACCAAAAACAAATTTCGTTTCAAATAAAAAAAGAATAGGGATCCGCTCAGCCGAAATGCGGTCTTGGGTCCGCTCAACCGAAATGCGGCCCCAGAAATGGGACTGCTTAGCCAAAATACAGTCCCCAGTAAATGGGGCCGCTCAACCAATCTGCGGCCGTGCTACTTCTGAAATTTTCTAAATTTGGTGCCTTTTTGGTTTATTTTTTTTTTTGTGCTACAATTAAAAATTTCGGCTATACTTATACCCAAACTCGACAAGCTAACGATAAAAATCAAATTGTAAAAAGAGTTTTATGAACCCCTACAACTAAACAAGTCTCCTCGCCTTTGACCGTCAACATCTTTTCAACCCTTTGACCTTGCTGAGCTGGCACAAGAGTCCAAGAGAATTATAATTAAATAAGAATAGAAAACCCAATTAAGCGAATAGTATAAGTAAAACTAGTTTTTTAGCATCAAACAACAATTATTGGTGCAATACGGACGAATAACATACCCTTCATAAAAAAATAGTCAAATGGAATTGAAATGTTAGAACTCATTTATATCATTTACTCCGTTTCATTTTATAGTCACGTCGGGTAGCTTTTGAAGAAATTTAATTGTATTTCAAGTAATTTAGTGTCCTTTCAATACATCAGTAAGATAGAAGTTATAGAATTTAACAAATTAAAAGAAAAACCTCTGTGTTAAGGAAACAATGGACGCCTCCAGTGATCAGCACATGAGGACAATTGACAGCTCACCAATTCAGCTCTAACGATCTCTTTAGAAAATATTCCTCCGTCCGAGTGGTCTGACTCTGCTGGATCCGTATCCTCTGCATTAACTCAAAAGGAAATCTTTTGAGTTAATGAATTCCAACCGTCTAATTTTAAACGGAGCCAATCCGGCTCGTATTTATAACATAGGAGGCTTTTAATATTAGTGCAAATCTTGTTAGCACGAATCTTAAACAAATCAGACAGTCGAGATTCATTAACGCAAAAGATTCTCTTTTGAGTTAATGCAGAGGATATGAATTCGACTCTGCTGCGGCAACCAGCTTTTTCAGATGCAACTATTTAAATTTGTCGAGATTTATGTATGAAAAAGTTTATGTATCGAGATGCGCAAAATAAAAAATTTGAATGGTTAGATGCAGAAAAGCAGTAGAGTCCATTCCGTCCGAGAGAGTCCCGACATTTTTATTAATATCCAAAGTTAATTACAAATTAATAAAAATACCCAAAGTTATTGGAAATTTATAAAAATATCCATACAGGCCATTTTCTGGCCTGTTTTCATTATTTTCGGTATCGGCCAGAAAATGGCCGGTACTAATTTTTTTTTTTTAGAGACAAATATCAAAAATATTGAAATCTAACACTAAAAATTTATTTATTTATTTGTTAGATTATTTTTTTTGATATATAAATAACATATTTATAATAAAATACGCTAAATTACTTGAAATTATGTTAAATTACGCTGAATTATACTAAATTACGCTAAATTACAATAATTATGTTAAATTATTCTAAAATACGCTAAATTACTTGAAATTATGTTAAATTATGCTAAATTAGGCCGATTTTGTGCCATCTTTCATAAATCATAAAAAATAGTAAAAAATTCCAAAAATAATAAAAATTGGTATTCTACAAGTTCATTATATAACTATTTTATTGAGCTACGTAGATTGAACAGTACGAATAAAAATCTTAATCAGAAACTTCAACTCAAGTTTTGAGGCTCTTTTCTTTGTTTTTTGGCAATTTTGAATTCGAAATTTGATAAAATCGACACTGACACATGAGTATTTTCGCAAGTTTTCTAAAAAGTGGTTATTTGCTGAAATCGGACACTCGAGCGTCGTTTTATGACCGTTTAAAGTTTCGTCGTCGTTTTCGCATTCTCAGTGAAGATATCATCTCTATTCATATGTAATTTAGCATAATTTACTGTATTTTAGCATAATTTAACATAATTTAACATAATTATTGTAATTTAGCGTATTTTAGTGTAATTCAGCATAATTTAACATAATTTCAAGTAATTTAGCGTATTTTAGTATAAATATGCTAATTATATACAAAAAAAAGTAATCTGACAAATATTTTAAAAAAAAATTCAAATTTTTAGTGTTAGATTTCAGCATTTTTGCTATTTGTCTCTAAAAAAAATAGTACTGACCATTTCTGGCCGATACCGAAAATAATTAAAACCGGCCAGAAAATGGCCGGTATGGATAGTTTTATAAATTTCTAAAGTTGTTGGGTATATTTATTAATTTGTAATTAACTTTGGATATTAATAAAAATCACGGGAGCAATTACTGCTCTCTAAAAGATTGTAAACCTTAGGGTTTTAGTTTTCTATTTAGGCCTGTTCGGCAGCATTGAAATTATGTGGGAATGAGAATTTTTAATATGGAAATGAGATTTTTAATTTGTCAAAACCAAAGTTATTTAACTCATAAAAAAAATTTAAATATGGGTGTTCGGCAAATATATGGAAAATTTGTTAGGATATTGGTTTGTTTTTTTTTTAATAGAAGATGTAATACTACAATTAAACTATATTAAGTGTATTAATATTAATCTATTAAAATTAAGTATTGCTAGTTTAATTATGCTTGTTTTATAATTTTTTGTATTATTAAATTGTGCTTGTTTAATTAATTTTAGCCTTTGTTTTATCAAATTGTGTTTGTTTACTTGAGTGCTTGATTGTACAAGTTAATTTCAGTTTAATTAATTAAACAAGTATTGATTAGTATAATTCCTCTTTTTTAAGCAAGGTTCTAAATAGCGTTTATAGCGTCGTAGCGGGAAGGATAAAAAAAAGCTGTAGCGAATAGCGTCGCTATAGTGGAAGCTATTCCAAATAGCGTTTCTTTTTTACATTTCGTATATTCAATATTTGTACTAAATATCAACATTATCTAAAGTCTCATAGAACAATAAATAACACCAAAGTAATTAAGAAATTATAATATTCATCTTGAACCCGTACAAAGTCCAAATTGCGGTTCAAAATATCCATAGTAATATCATAAACTATCGATTTTTCCTATTAAAAATATCTTAAGCATCATGATTCATGACATAATCTATTTTTTTTTCTATTCAAATTTCAATTTCTATTCCCAATTTCAAATTTATTTATTTGTAGCAAGTAGCAACAAATTCAATTTCGGTTTGAGATTTTTTTAATCTTTATTTAAAACCCATATAAATTGCGTAAAAAAAAATCCATATTGTATAGCGCAAATAGCGGACCGCTATAGCGGCCGTAGCGCAAATAACACATTTTGATGTCATAGCGTAGCATTTGGGGTCCAAAAACGCTATAGCGCGCTATTTAGAACACTGTTTGTAAGTCAAGTTCGTGACAATGTACTCATATGCTACAATACAAAACATGTATCAAAAACATGATAACGGAGCTTTGCTGAAAACATGTATCAAAAACACATTACAGTATGAATGAAAACGAATTACAATCTATTTCTCTTCTCTAGTTTTACACTCTGTTTAGAAAAGGGTAAATATGTCAAATTACCTTTTCTAACAGTGAAACAAACAAAAAAGGATAAAAGAAAAAATATATTTTTAATAGAGAAATAAAACATTTTGAAATTTTAATAAGTAAATTAGAAATTATAAAAGTTTCATTGGGTACGAAGCAAGCAAACTAGCAATTATTTACACATCTACCCCCGGATGGCTTCATATAATCATATGCACTGTTTGCCTCTGCATAAAAATTCATCCATTGTCCAAACCTAGTTATTGCAAATAATGGTTTCACAGGGTAGATAAGTAAATGCGCTTCTACAACCGGGGTTTATTGCATTTCCATTTTTTCCTGGAAATTCTCTTCCTTCTTCATTCAATTCCCATTTAAGGTAAAACGCAAAATACCAAATCGTTCAACTGCCCTTTTGCTCATGAATTTTAGCTTGCATGATATGCATTAGCGATTTACGCATGCCGTGGTGCCTGTTGCTATACGGAAGCATCTCCGATTGTTCCCTGCTTTCCTGCTTTTTTTTTACCCACTTTTTTTTCTTTCTTATCTCACTCTCCAGTTCAAGATTTTGAGCATGCACGATACATATTTTTTTTTAATAACAACTACATCCATATGTTTGGGATTATTTTGCTATTTGATGATAATCGATGCTCATATTTGTCTTCATCAACCCTGCGAGTGTTTAAAATGTTACCCTTTTGTATTTTTTTACATTTTTGTAACCCATTTAAACGCAAATTAGTTCCCAAAGTTTGTTGCGGGTTCCCCTTTAAAATCCATTTTTAACATGGTATACCTCGATTTATGCGTGTTCTTCCGTGAGCATGCTAGTTTCAAATCCTAACTCAACAACAGATACTTGAGCATTTTAACAAACACCTTATGTCGTCCAAATTGATACACAGAAGTTCAAGCTAACTTTTTCCAAATCAGATGCTGATACATACCAATCTGGTCTGACATTTATACAGTATTGTTCTAAATCAGATGGTGATATCATACTGATGCAACTGATCCTGTTCGACATTTATATGTTATTGTGACCTTTTTCTTAATAAAAGAGTGAAGGCAGTAAGTTTGGAAGGGGCGAGCAAAAGGATAAAGTAACCTGTAGTGATAAAATGCTACATAGCCACAATCAAAATACTAAAATGTGTAAGTTATTTAGTATGCATTAATTTTGGTAGCCTGTTCTACATATCCCTTGCATGTTTTATATTTTTGGTGTGCGCCAATCCTTGCAAGCGACATAAATGATACCTTAATAAGCTTTTGTTTCTGTTCTTGCCTCTTCAGTCAGTATCAAATGGAAGGCAACATAGGAAACAAACCCAAAAAACCGAAAACAGAAGAGGAGCACTTTGTCTGGCCATGGAAAGGTATCTTGGCAAACATCCCAACCCAACTAAAAGAAGGACGTCTAATTGGTGAAAGTGGGTCCAAGCTGCGGGCTCAGCTCTCCTCCTTTAACCCGTTAAAGGTAAACCCTGTATGGAACTACCAGGGTCATAGCGGGTTTGCCATAGTTGACTTCGCCACAGACATGGTGGGGTTCAAGAATGCTATGTATTTTGAAATTGATTTTGAAATGAAAGGCCAAGGGAAGAGGGGTTGGGAGGGGAGGTTCAACAAAAATGGGGAGGAGTTATTTGGATGGGTCGCAAGGGAAGATGATTATCAGAGGAATGACTCGATAGGGGAATATCTGAGAAGGCATGGGAATTTGAGAACCCTAGCAGAGTTGGAAAGAAATGAGAAGGTGAAGAATGACCGCTTGGTTGCTGGTTTGCTGGTAGATGTGGAGGTGAAGAATAAAAACTTGATGGAGTTGGAGAACAAGTGTGCAGCAAATGAGGTGGCAGTCGAGAAAATTATGCAGCAGCGTGAGCAGATGCTTTGTGCATATAGTGCAGGTTTGCCATTTTTGACCACTTTAGTTTCATAGTACTTTGTTATCTGCACGTATTACCTTAGTTCAGAATTAAGCCCCAAAAAGATTTTAGCATAAGAGTGAGGCTATGGTACTATGCATAGCGCACTTTGGTCCGTACTATGGATGCATATCTCCACTTTTAAAGTGCAAACAGTCGATCCGTTCCACTCAACATGATTTCCATATGAAAATGTGCTTGGATGGCAAATTTTACATTTTTTAGAAACTTTTTACTATTTTTTTAAATAGGTGCAAAATCATTTGATCTAAAGATTCTAGACCACTCAAAAGTAGTGATTTTCTACCTATCAAAAAAAATTCTAAAAAATGTAAAATTTGGTCTTTAGGTACAATTTCATATGAATATCATGATGAACGGTTCGGATTGGCTATTTAGACTTTGAAAATGAAGATACAGATCCGTAGTACGGACCAAAGTGCGCTATGAATAGTACCATAGCCTCACTCCATACTTAGCAGAAATTTTTCTAGTGCTTGGTTAGTGTGAGTGGTCTTGACGTCTTGTACAGCTCTGGTCCAATTTTGGCTTTAAAATGGTTAAGTACCAAGATCCAAGCAAAAAACCCCATCAACTTACTTGTAACAGATCCGAGCAATAGGTACTACATTGTACTATTTTAATGTGTGTTTCTGTGTCTTTTTTCTTTTGGGGATGTAGAACTCGAAAAGATGAACCGCTTATCAAGTGACCATCTAAAGAGAGTAATGCAGGATAACATGAAGCTTCAAGATGTGCTAGAATCCAAGAAGAAGGAAGCTGAGCAAACCAACCAGAAAGTACTGTTTTGATTTTCTTCCCCTTTATTTATTTTTTCCCATTTCTTTAAAGCTTTACATTTTCCGTCTTATTGTAGATTAGAGATATATTTTTCTTCCTACATTGAGGAAACCGGTTCGAATAAAGTTGCAAAATGCCCTCTATTGCTAAGTCGCTTTTTCTCAAATGAGTCCTCGTGGATAGCATAAACCTTTATTAAGGATTTTGTTGATTTATGGCTGTTTGGAAGTATATATTCGCTATACTTCCTTTTTTTTATTATTGTAGTTTCTTCAGCTGTCAACAATGGAAAGGGAAAGGTCCAGGCAGGAAGCATCGAGACTCGCCAAGGAAATGAAGGTAATGAACAAGCTTTAGGATTACAACAAATAAATGCTCAATGGTCTCCTTCTAATACTATAGTTACATACTGGTATCGATACCATAATTTATTAAATTCTTTATTATATTTCTTGTATTTTACTCAGTCTATTGAGCTGGCATCTATAGAGAGGCAGAAAGCTGACGTAGAGGTGTGGAAGCTTGTGAAGGAACACAAGGTTTGTTAAAGTTATAAAATCAATTGAGGAACGCCATATTAGTTGCATTATGGTGCAAAAGAGTTGACTAGTATGCTACCGGACTACCAGTTATGAATTATTGGAGGGAACTAGGTTTGTCAAGCCTCCATTAAACCCTAACAGTACCAAAACTGCCAAATTAGTCTACAAATTGTAAACATTTTCTTTTAAAATTTTTTTGGCTTCTGTGGCATTTTCTGACAGGAAGTATTGGATTCGAGAGTTCACTGAATAATAATAACTCCAACTTAATTGTGATATGCAGAAGGAAAAAGAGGCACATATGAAAAGGATCCTCCAGTTGGAGCAACAGCTGCATACAAAACAGAAGTTGGAACTGGAGATACACCAGCTGAAGGTTCAACTGGAGGAGATTGAGGTGATGAAGAATGTTGGTAGAGAGGATGACCCTGCATGGATAGAGAAATTTGAGAGCATGCAAGAGGAGCTGAAAGATAAGATAGAAGAAATGGAGGAGATGGAGAGCCTGAATCAGGCGCTTATTATAAGAGAAAGCAGAAGCAATGAGGAGCTAGAAGATGCTAGAGATGAACTTCTGAAGGTTTGTACAACTACCATAGCAGAATTGTGAAACCCTAATTTATTAGAATAAAAAAAATGTTCATCTTGAAAACAAGGCATACAAGTACTTCCATAACCAGTATGCATCTGCTAATACCTGAGAACTGACCTGCCTTATCTGACCTGGTACAGGCCGGTATGGGCCTTCTTCTGCAATTACCATAAAGTACAGCTGCAACCAATAAGGAATTGTTTTATAAAGCCTTATTATGTGGTTGAACCTGAAAAAGCACACTATAAGAAGACAAAAGGACATATAAAGATCAATTATGGTCTTGAGGCCAAAATCACAAGTGAATGCTACTGTAAATAGGCTCTAGAGGGGAGGTTAAGTCTGGCTAAAATTGGTGTCAAGAGGATGGGAGAAATCGACCAGAAGGCGTTTAAAAATGCCCGCAGATTGAAGTTAGGAAAGTCAAAAGTTGATGAAGAAGCTGCAATGCTAGTATTGAAATGGCAAAATGAGATACAAAACCCAGCTTGGTGTCCTTTCAAACCCGGACCAGATGGAAAGGTAATATATGTCGGAACCTCACCATATCTGTTATATATATATATATTTTTTCATTTTTTGTTACTTTTACCCCCCTAGCTAGAATTGTTGGTTATCTCAAAGTCGTTTCTTATAGGCAAACAAAACTTCGTAATGTAGTTTTTCATGTTGGTATTTTACCTACACCTGTATGGAAATTCTTATTTCTTTTCCTTTTTTTTTCCTTTTGCTTTGGTTTTTTTTTTGTGTTTAAGGTTTACGCCCATTAATTTCCAGCTGAAACTAGGGTAGTAAAAGTTCTAGCCAAAAGGAGTGCTAGAAACACTCCAAAGGTTCTCACAGTTGATGCTTGGTCAGTGCGAATCCTGAATAAACTTTGGAATGTGGAGAAAGCTAAAAACTTCTTAAAGTTGGTCTTATAGCATTATTTATGATACAGGATGTAATCAATGAAGAGGACGAAAAATTACAATACTTAAAGAAGGAGCTGGGTGATGAGCCATATTGTGCCGTGGTTACTGCATTGTTGGAGATCAATGAGTACAACCCGGTTCAAAGGTGTCCTGTACCAGAACTATGGCACTTCAAGGAGAAACGCAAAGCCTCACTTGAAGAGGCAGTTCGGTGCACAGTCAACTGTTGGAAGTACCACAGAATATCCAGGTAGTATATCTTTTACAAATTATGATATCCTTTCCTTATACCGGAGCCCAGTAACAGTACATCAATAATCAAACAAAAACAATTGAAAAATTGGAATTTTAAGTTATTGTCCAAATTGTGACCTCTCTGCTGTTGATTGTACAAACTTATATTGGTCCATATGTCCTGAACCTTTTGTTTAACCGAGCAAGATTTTGAGTACTGACTGTTCTATTTGACATTTTTGGTGTGGTTCAAGGAACTGAAGCTGGAGTTCTGCACTTCCCTTGTGAAAATGGAATTTATAAGATTTTGATATAGTTAGTCTGCTCAAGTACTTGTAAAGCAAAATGATTAACCTATGATACAGTAGAGCAGTTTTGTTAGAAAGTTTAGAAGGATGATCAGTTAACCTAGGTATACTTTCTGATTTTGTGACTTGATGATATTAGTCAAGTTAGGTATACTTTCTGATTTTGTGACTTGATGATATTAGTCAAGTTCATTTTCTGTTGTTTACCGTGCATGTGTTGGTGGTACCTGTATGTTTCTGTGTTTTGATGAGTATGTTTGACTGTGTGGGCCAGTGATGGTAATCCTAGAGCTTACATCCTAAGTCGTCATGAGTACTCTCTGTCTGACCGTGCGTGTCCAATGCGTAGAAAACAATACATTTCATCGGAGGTCATCACTCATCAACACTTTTCTCAGTATCACTAGTATGTCATTGCATTTGTATTTATAGTTTTGATTTCGATCTCCCCGTCAACAAAATATCTAAACAATTATGTCCATATCAATAATCAGTATAGAAGTATCCACACCAGAGGTAGGAAACTAATAAGTTGCGGAAAGGTTATGTGGCATCTGGAACATTCTTTTTATGCAACAATCTTCGTTCGTTTTCCTCTGAATTTTTTTTTGATAAAACTGGGGTGTCTCGTTGAAACAGAAGAGTTACAAAAGCGGTAACAAGCGACTGTGACGTAAAATACAACTCATAACTAAATTAATACTCTGTAACCAAATTATTTCTGTTCTGTCAGATCCGTGGGATATTTCGAAATTTTTATTAATAGAAAAAACAAAACAAAAATATCATCAATAAAAAACAGTTTCGCTAGATTTTGAAAAATAGAAAAAATGTTATAGTTTATAACGTTCAGGGTATTGTAGCTTGACGTTATAAACCATAACGTTCAGTTAATTTGATCGCTAATGATCTCTAATTAACAAAAAACACTGTAGCTGGACGTTATGGTTTATAACGTTCAGTTACAGTGGTTTTTTTTCCCTACTTCGTTTGTGAATTTTTTTGAAAAAAAAAAACACTGTAGCTGGACGTTATAGACTATAATGTCCAGCTACAGTGTTTTTTTTGGTTAATTAGTGGTAACTTGATTTCGTTAAGCTGGCCATCATAGTCTATAACGTCCCCTAAACGTTATGGACTATCACATTTTTTCTACAAATCGAATTTTCACAAAATGCTTCTTCATTATCGATATTTTTTTATTAATTTTTCTATTAATAAAAATTTCGGTGGGATATTTGTCTTTTTTATTAGGATACGTATAATATATTGAAGCTTTAAAAGGCTTCACTGCGAGCATAAACTTCACCCGAAATTTTTATTAATAGAAAAAATAAAACAAATATATCAACAATAAGGAACAGTTTTGCTAGATTTTGAAAAATAGAAAAAATATTATGGTTTGTAACGTCCAGGATACTTTAGCTGGATGTTATAAACCATAACATCCAGTTAATCTGATCGCTAATGATCTCTCATTAACAAAAAACACTATAGCTGGACGTTATGGTCCATAACGTCCAGCTACAGTGTTTTTTTTTTTCTTGCTTTGCTGCTTCGTTTGTAATTTTTTTTTAAAAAAAAAAAACACTGTAGGTGGACGTTATAGACCATAACATCCAACTACAGTGTTTATTTTGGACGGTAACTTGATTTCGTTAAGCTGACCATCATGGTCTATAACGTTCCCTGGACGTTATGGACTACTATGTTTTTCCTACAAATCGAATTTTCACAAAATGCTTCTTCATTATTGATATATTTTTATTAATTTTTCTATTAATAAAAATTTCGGTAAACTTCTCCCCCCAACTATATAAAAATCTGGGGTTTCACTCGATTAATGCATAAAACGTAACAAGTTATTTGTTTAACAAATAGAAGGAAAAAAAAAAAAAAGTAAAAAGGAAAGCATAAGAAAGAGGGGTGCGTATCCCCTACAGTACCGGGACTCTGGGAGGAATAAAATGAGGATATAAATCTGTTGTTATTCCAAAAGACATCACAGGGCCCTGTTATTCCTATCCCAACCGTTCAAACTTTTTCATGTGCAAATCTCAAGAAAAAAAGTTTTTCATACCTAAATCTTTAAATCTCGACAAAGATTAACAGCTAGGATCAGAATAACAGATCCTGTTACCCCTGTGGAATAACAGCAGATTTATTTCCATAAAATGAAGTCCCAACCGAGCCATGAAAAAATTCGGGCTTATTTGAAATACAGGAAGTCCACCTTAAGATTTGTGCAAATTTACAATAAACAGTCCAGATCTAACCTGCCAAAATCAAGTACCTGACCTGATCTAAATTCAAGAAAGAATGCACAATCAATTACACAAGACAAAACACCTTTATAAAAAGAGCACCTGCCTCAATTGTGAACGTTTACATGTACACAGAAAGGTAACCATGCACTACTCGCGTACCTTCTGAACACCCACCCATCTCGCATAATCAACCCACCTACACAAGGGGAAAAAAAAAATATTATTCCAGTGATGAGGTTAAGATAAAAGAATGTCTTCCTGATTCTTCATAATGAAAATCAGGGCTTCTCCTCTACAAGCAGGTATTTCTCATTTTTCATATACAAACAAAGGCAATAGAAAAACAGTACACATAATAAGAACTTTTATCAAAGAAAATCTTACATTAAGGATCCAAGGAATGTGTTTCCAGTGCGAACAGCAAAGCATAGAGCACCAAGTGCAAGCTTTTGGTTGTGCAAAAGCGGTTCCAACATCCTCTGTTCGATTATACCAGCCAGTATTTGGTACCTATATCCATACAAATATCCAAGTTACTATTTGTTCTAAGCACATCATGGACAAGTGTTAATTAGGGGATACCAAGCAAGTAATATATTAAGCACCTAAGGTTACTTGAAACAGCCATATAGACACCATAAGCAGCACTAGTAGAGAGTATAGGAACATCTTCAGCCACACCGGCAAAGTCCTTGTCAAAAGTTTTTCTGGTGTAAATTAGTGCATTTGTTAGACCAGTGCCAATCTGCACAAAGGAAGATTTATTAATATATATCATTACAAATAGGCCGACTCATGTTAGAATTAATCAACTTATAGTTGGTTTGCATTTAGTTAATTAAAATGCGTTGCTGAGTCAGCCAGGTTCTCTACTGATATAAAAAGGACGGTCACAACTTGAACCATTAAGAGATACCCGTTTTTTTTATCATAGATTCAAGTAGGGCTTAAATGAGCACTAATAACAGATTTTTGCGAAAATTTTGCATGAAAAATACAACAGATGGCTATTATATCCATTCTAGTATAGGCACATTGTGCATGCAAGCCAAGTTATGTACCATCAATAGTGAAATTGAAGTTTGGAAAATTATCCTAAAAGATTTTCAAAATAAAAAAATGAAAAGAAATGTACCAAAGAAGCTCCTGTGCCTACACCAAAGAGCTTGGAACCATTTCTCTATACAAAGCAACAAAATCATAATAAAATGATAGTTACAGGCATAAACATAACACAGATTAAATCTAAAGGTAAAAATATAAAATAACATGATTACTGTACCAGAATAGCTCCAACTCTTTGCAAAAATGTGTATGAAGTTCCAGATAGCGCAACCTTGGTATAACAAATTTTAAAAAAAAATTATATACAGGCAAAAATGACATAAGTTCAGGAATAGAGTAAAATACTAAAATGTGAATTAAAAACTACCTGGAAAGCATTATCAGGACAGCTGTAAAAGAACTTGGCAATGGGCCCCGCACTAACTGCCAGAGGTGGTTTCAGCGAAACTGTTGGAGCTGGGAGCCATACAAGCATGAAATCAGCTACCAGTGCCATTATCTGTTATAAAATTAGTTTAAAGTCAGAGGCTTTTACAGAAACCATCTCCAATTGCTCCATTATATAACCAAACACATCTTTATGAAAGAGCACAATCCGACATTTTTCTCGAGTTACAAGAAAATTTAGTTTTTCTAACAAACACCGTACTTTCACAGGAGGTCCCGGAGCAATACTAAAAGTTCAATTGATCACTGGACTTCAATGATCCCTCCAAAACAACCAAGCTTCTATTTTAGTCTAAATTGAAATTTTTTTTTTCATCTCAAATTCAAATAACAGACCAACAAATACTGGATTCGTCAACATATCACACAAATTTTCAGTCACCTCTGGTGAAATCAATCCTAAGACATGCTCCTTTTGCAAAATTCTCTAAATATTAATATTATAATGAAATGATCAGAAATGAATGGGAACAGGAAGAGTATTAGAGATGATTTGATACCACATCTGCAAGCACAAAATCCAACTCCTTCATAAAGTTCTCTTTACGCTTTTCATATTCTGCAGCTGTCTAAAATAATAATTATAACAATAAGACAATAGGTCAATAAATGCACATTTTTTGAGGATTTTATTTTAATTACAAGAATGAAATCCAAAGGCTAGCAATGTACCAACCAACAACTTTATAGAATCAGATTCCATACCGTTTGAAGATTATTCATTCTTCAAAACTAACAACTTTCTCATGGTCTATGGGCCATGGAAGAACCAAAAAAAAAAAACTTTCTCATAAATTTCCCAACACAAGTAGGAAATCTTCACCACAAAAGACATACCCACTGTCAGTAATACTTGAATATACTGGGTATAGTACCCAACTATTTCTGGCAAGGCTAGCAATGTACCAACCAATAGTTGCCATAATCTCTTATCATTCATGCCTTAACACCAAACTGGGACTATGTCGATCATACACTCAATTTTCAGAGGCAAACACAATTACACAAAATTATTGAAATTATTGATCCTAAATCCATTTCGACGAGAGACATTTCACAGAAAAGCAGAATACCAATATACCTTGGTGAAAATACCAACGCCACATTCAATAGCAACTTTGGTCAGAAACAAATCATCAGCCAGTAATCTCTCTTTAAACCCACCAAACTGAAGCAACCACCTCATAAAAGGGGACTTCTCCAGTTCAAGGAACCTCGTCACAATATCTCCAGGTATTCTACCGGCCTTGATTGCTGCTGCCAGATCAGATGGTAAGGTCTCCAATCCCCTCCCCGCTGCACCCAGAACAAGCATAGCCTCCCCAAGGTTTTTCTCGTTCGAATCATCATCATCATCTTCTTTCCCGTCTCCATTGCCTCCACCGCCCCCACCACCTCCAGAGGGTCCAGTCGGACCAGAAGGGCCAGAGGGACCACTGTCGTCGATGCTGAAGCGAGCGCCATAGGAGGAGCGGCGAGGGCGAAGGCGAGGAGAGGGGGTCAGAGGAGAGCGTAAGTGTACGGTTGAGATGGAGGAAAGAGAGACGGAGGGAAGGCGTGGGGTGGAGCGAGGACGAAGGCTGTTGGTGGCGATGGCTGGAATAACGTTTGCCATGTGGTGGAGGTGCATTTGTTTGGGAGGTGGAGAGCGCTTGTGCCAGTTAGTGGCTTTGTGAGTGATGCACTGATGCTCGCTGTTTTCACTTGGCCTTTTGGTCTTCTACTCGACTGATTCTTCTTCTTCGACTTTTTTAATCTGAGAGATTCCGATAGAACGGTCATAGATCTGAGTGGTGGATCTCGTATGGACAATTTGTGGATAATTTAGATAGTAAGTTTTTTTTACTAATATTCGTATTCTTTGTTAGGCATGCAGCAGGGGCGGACCCAAATGGTTATAGGGGCAGCTGTCGCTCTGGATTTTGAGTTTTAGTGGAGATTTATCGGTTCCGACCGATTTTCTTCTTTCTGAAATTTTTTTGCTCCCTTTTGGACGTTTAATTTGTAATTCGAGTTAAATGTAGAGTTAAAATTGAAATAAATTTGTTGAATTTTGATTGGTAATTAGAATTATAAGTCAAAACATCAGAAATTACAAGTCAAAGTATTGGAAAGTATAAGTTAAAACATTATTTTTTATTGAGTACCCAATTGGTTAATGGATTTAAATCCGATTAGGTATTTAAACCTGATTCGATATTTTTTTGCCTCCTGACGAAAATTCTGAATCCGCCCATGTAGGCATGTTCCAAATAACGAACTGAATGTATTGTTTACAAATACCTTTTGTATTCTAAAGTATCAAAAATTTTATATATAATACAAAAGAAATTACTCAAATTGTAAATTTAGAACTCGTACTATTATCAAATTTGTATTTTTATGATGAGGAGGGATCCAATTACACCTTTTTTGGTGACACATCATGACACCGTTTTTTATATAGGTCAATTTTGCGATTTCAAAATCCAAACAGTCGATCCGAACCGTTCAACATGATCACCATATTAAAATGTACTTGGAGATCAAATTTTACATTTTTTTGAATTTTTTACTATTTATTAAGATGGTTACAAAATCGCTGTTTTTCAATGGTCTGAAAACAACAATTTTTGTAACCATCTTAATAAATAAAAAAAAAATTCAAAAAAATGTAAAATTTGATCTCCAAGCACATTTTAATATATCCATCATGTTGAATGGTTTGGATCGACTATTTGGACTTTAAAAATGATAGGTGTCAAAGTGTGTCACCAAAAAAGGTGTAATCGGATCCCTCCTCTTTTATGATAGATAATACTTTTTTTGGTAATTTTTCGAAGACGTAAGCCAAAGATTTATTTCACTTTCTAATTTCTAAAGTATATTATCATATAATTAATGTTAAGCAATTTATATGTCTTATCAAATTTTTTACAAGTCTTATCTGTCATTATTTTTCTTATATTGTGAATGACAAAGTAATACTACGTTGTACAAAAATAAATCAAATTTGAACAAATTTATATTCTTATATTATTTTTCTTAAATAGTGCGCTATAGAACCGATAGTGCTAAATAGCGCGCTATAGCACTGGTAGCGCCATAGCTTTATGGTCCAAAAACGCTATAATGCGCTATTTAGAACCCTGTGAAAAAATAATTTCTGAAAACAAATAATAGGATAAAAAGGAAAAGCAAGTCACCCTTTCATTTATAAGGGAAACACATTTTCTTTTATGCTAGTTTATTTTGATGGAAAATAAAATATTCATGCATCATTCCCTCTATTTTAGAATTTTACAAATTTTCTTATTTTTCATATTGTCGAAATTATTATTATAGCTACATGTAGAAAGCCATTTACATTAAAAAATCCATCAAATTATCATTAAAAAACAATTACAGAGTTTGCTTAGAGTTAAGATATGTTATTAATTTATGCTAGTTAATGTTTAGTGGATTTATGAACCTCCTAAATTTCGTAACTCTTTTTTTTTTTTAATTCCGTAAGATCTACAGTTATTTTTGAGGAAATATCTACAGTTAATTTTCTGTATAAAATAAAATCTCTTTTCTTTTAAAACTTTATTTAAAAAAAAATTACATCTAAACTTCCATGGGATAACAAAATAGCATCATACGCTCATTCATTTATTCGTGGTTATTTATTGTTATATATTAAATAATTGACATAACATTGTGGCGAAACACGATTCTATATAAAACTAAGCGCCACAGAAGATCAGCAGAAGCTAATCAACTGATTCACCTCACATAGTTTGCAATTTTACATCGTTTCGGTTCAGCGTTTTTTTCATGTTACCGCTTTCTCCAGTTGTCTTTTTCTCTCTTTTTACTCTCTTCTATGCTGCTCCGTTTGATTTCTAACCCAATTCTCAATCAATAATCCAAATTTTTATATCACTGCCAGACTGAAGATTTTGTCATCATAAAAATCACAATACATCAGTTTTTGAAATTTGGCAGCTAGGGTTTCTTCACGATCCCATGATCACCGCAGACAAGGTGTTCGACGAAATGCCCCTAAAATACGAAGCTTCTCTAGTCTAGCCATGCGCTTTAACCCTAGTCTAGCATCGCTCCTGTACCACCCGAATCAGCCAAGGCTCTACAGATGGTACATGACTCATTTTAATGCCATGTTCCCTAGGGAAGAACCTGAAAAAGAGCACTTTGTACCATCTCTCAAATGGTATAGAGCTGCCTATGCCAAGCTAATAAAACTATCTTATATTCTGCAAAATGTTGAGCAATCAGATGGGAGGCTAATAAACACCACCAATTGCTCAATAATCACAGATCCTGAGGTAATGTCACGTATGAATTCCTTCAATTCAACTGCCAAATCCTTCATCTCCTCTCAGCAAATGCCTTGCTTGAGTAAACCAAACGAACTCAAATCAATAACGCTAAACTCCCTGACCAAAATAGCCGAGCTACTGAGCATCACTGCACAGCAGAGGAAGTTGGTAAGAATTACAATCTCGCCACAAGTAACTCAGCACCACATATGGAGAGGAGCCTTTTTAGAGGTGTTAAAAGATGTTAAACTCGGCATTGACTCATTGAAATGCCGATCAACTTCTCGTTCCATGGCCGAGCAGATAGTTGTGACATGTATCAGTTTTCTCGCTGACACGGCTGATGCACATTCACCGGGATCACCATCTTGGGTGAAGCTTGCTCCGGTAAAGAAGGTAGAGAGCAAGGAGGTGAGACGTAAATGGGAAGAAGTGGTTGAAATGTCTGAGGATCTTATGAAGTGTCTCTCGCGAGAACATGCTTTATTGTACGATTTGACCAAATTAGAAGCCATGATAGAGGGCTTGAAGCAAATAAAAGATGTAGTGATAGAGAGAGATGTAAACCATAAGGAGGCAAGACAGCAAGACAGTTCGATACAGTGGAAACTTACCAAGAACTTGGGTCACTCATCAAAGTGTCTCTTTACTTTGTTGCTCTATTATCTATATGGTTATGTGAGAGATATTGAAGTTGAGGTATGTGGTGGTTTGCACAAAAATGGAAAGAAGCTGAGATTTTGTGTGGGAAAGGTGTTAACCTCCAATGACAAAGAAATGGTTTTGAATGGAGTTAGGCAATTGAGTAGAGCTTTGGGTGTTTTTAAATTCGTGTGGCAAACGTCTGGCGCCGGGAGTGGAGGTGAGTTAGAGTTGCATGGACATTTATGGTGTGTTGGCGCTAAAGAAAGGATCATTAAGCATAGAGGATATGATATTCTTTTGCACACAATCAGGCCATGAGATGGTTATTGAATTTTTGTTAAAAAAATTTTCTTCCCTTTGTGCTCCTGTTGAAATTTTTCTTTGAAACAGAGTTGACGAATCATATCTTATCAGAGAATTCTCAACTTATTTGCAGACTTTCTAGAAAAAATATTTTTTATCTTGGACAAAATATCCCGGAGCGATTTTACAAAATTTTCAAAAAGTGTAAATCCTATTATAAAATTTTGTACGTAATTTACACGCGTAATGTATGGTCACTGCCTCACTGGCAAGCAAATCTGGAGCGATTCCACCATAGGCGATAGTTAACGGGCTTTCTGAAGATGGTCCCGGAAAAATCTTGATTGCAAGATTAAAATGCACAGTTGGTCATAAAGAAACCTCATGATAGTGAAGTTACCTTCTAATTAACATTGCCTCTTCTATTGGTAGTTATTAAGCAATAGAAATAGAAGAAATGATTCCTAAGAATGGGGCAAGAAAGGACAAACCAATAGTAATTAAGCCACAATACATAGCTGGTTTTATACAAGTTGATCGCTTGAGAAGAAAAATACAGACCTGCTTCTATGGGACTATTATGCTCTTATAGTACTACATTTCTAATTGAAAAAAACAAAAAAAGAAAACTAAAGGGCACTGTAAACATTTACTTTCCAGTAAAATGAACCTATCTAGATACTTTTTGTATTAAGTACCTTTTACCTGTAACTGACTATACAAGTTTTTCTATATAATCCACCATCCTATATTTGGTCGAATTAGTGTTGATCAGCAGCAAAATGGTTAAAAATTGTCTCCAGTGTTGATTGACTGATGCTATACTCCTTAATACCAAGTCTATCCCTGAATTCCAAATTAAGAAAAATCAGAATTTAACTCCAATCTATAGTATATTACTCTAAACAAATAAAAATTAAATGATTTATTTGCTATTAGTACCTATTATGTTCTATGTGTCCAAATATATCAGCAAGAGAGTCATTCTCCCCATACGGCAACTGAAAAACAAGCAAATGGATTAACGAAAGAAAAATATTATTTAATTATGATAACTTACTTTTATTCATAAAACATTACTGCAAAAACAAAGTCTACAATTACCTGGTATTTTACACTCAAGCCATTGAAGCCATTAGTTGTTGCCCCAGGGAAAGAAGCAAGGAGGAAGGAATCTATCTCTGAGAATTTCTGTTTTGCCAACCACCACTCGGAAAATACTCTCACAGGTATTGCACCTTTTGGCAAGAATATTGTATAATAATTAAAAAAAGTGAAGATTTTAAAAAACAACAAGAAAACACCAGAAAAATATTTATGCCTACTTTAAACATATGTTTATACTAGTAAGTTGGAATGCATTAAGTAATTTAAATTTAAACAACTGCATTTTTTGGTATTTAAAATCACAGCAGATTTTAATTTAGAACCTTATTATATGCATCACTTCAAAAGCATAATGCTGACAAATGTCAAAAACTACTTGTGGAAAGGACTCGCTTTAGATTTCTATAACAATATCATGAACTATTTCAGAAATGCAGGGAATGGTAAGAGTCCCTTTTGCAATTTCTCAATAAGTAGGGACTTTGCAAATTTCAACAAACGAAACAAATGAACTCGATTAAAAAAATTTAGTACCATCTCGAGCTAACTGTTCGGAAAGTTGTTCGCCAAATGCATTGGCACTGACATTGACAGGATCTGAACACACAATCGGCTGCAGAAATTCTTCATCACCAAGAAATTTTGCAACACGAAGTACCATGTCCCTTGTTAGACTGATCTCTGGTGCGTTCTTAGAGAGAGACTTGCCAGCCATGCCAGTACATGTCTCAAGGTCATCAATGATGCTTTTGGGGTGGTTCAAAAGGTCAAACATTGCTGATTGTATTGTTCGACATAGTGCATCAACATCAGCCGGCTTGATCTCATATGGCTTCACCTACAAAGGATGAAAGAAATTATGTCAACAATATAACAGATGGAATTATATAAGGTTGGTCTTACTTAAAAAAGAAATTCAAGGTTGGGTTTCAAGCATTCTTGCAAGCACCTCTTGGGAAGAGCCAATATCACCTTATGCATAATTTCGGCAGATAAAAAAAATTCAAGCCCAACACAAGTTTCATGCCAAAACATCTTGTTTGTATTAATTTGTTCAAAGTAAAAC
The DNA here is from genome assembly GCA_025461125.1 of Carex kokanica. Lineage (NCBI taxonomy): Eukaryota > Viridiplantae > Streptophyta > Magnoliopsida > Poales > Cyperaceae > Carex > Carex kokanica. The sequence continues at coordinate 474,253 of JAJGRX010000531.1, forward strand.
TGGGGTGCAATAATGACAGAAATATCATCATAATCCTTTAATGTCCATCAATTATACCTTAAGCTTTCTTCTGATTAAATATTATAGACATTTTGCCCATCACACAAGATTCAAGAAAAAAAATTGAGCAATGTCAAATATATTGGATTCTAAATCACAAGTATCCATAAATTAAGTACCTCAAGCTCCAGATAATTCCCAAAACGGGATTTCAGGTGCTGTGAGCTGCCGACGCATCTTAACTGGCCTCCAACCTAAAAAAAGGTTATCATGATTCCAAAGTTGACTTGTAATTGATGATTTTTTTCATCATCTATTACTTCCTTATTTCTTTAGTTATCTATTTTTTTTTATTTCTTTACATCAGGAAAACAAAGCAAGCAGAGAGATACCATTATACCAATGCGAGTGCACAAAGCCTGGGCCTCATTCATGCTATGAGTTGTCAGAATAATAGCCGTCTTTCCTTGCCTGGTTGATATGCGAGATATCACATCCCACATAAATCGCTTTGCAATTGGATCCATGCCTGAAGTATTTAAAATCAAATATAACAGTAGATGTCAAAAACTTATCTTTCTTTTCATTTCTACGTTCTTCTGGGTTCAAAAAATTAACCTTGAAGTTCTTACAGGTCCTTCTAACAATTTGTGCATTAACCCTTGATAAACTATAAGTCTATAACATTAATTGTTTATGATATTCAGATAATTGGTTAATTTAATGTACCTGTTGAAGGTTCGTCAAGGATGACGATCGGCGGATTTCCAATCATAGCAATAGCAACAGACAGCTTACGTTTGTTACCTCCACTCAGTGAATAGGATGGTTTATCTGAACTCTTCCACAAATCAAACTCCATCAGCTTCTGATTAACAATCTGAAATGAGACACCAGTTGAAATCATAAAAATCAAACCACTTTAAGAGAGAATGGTCACCAGGTATATAAAATAAATCAAATTAATCACAAAACTAATAACATCAAATTTGCAAGATCAATGAGCGTACATCATTCAAGCAGGATTCAGGAACACCCTTTATTCGGGCATAAAGCTCAAGATGCTCACGTACTGTTAAGAACTCTAAAAGTGCATCAAACTGAGGACAATAACCAATCTGCAAGAATTAAGAGTTTCTTTTTATCATTATTATAAAAGATAAATCAAGGAGAATACTAAAAAAATAAAGATATGAGGAATATATATACACGGCGTCGAGCAGCTTTAGGGTTTTTTCTTATGTCATTCCCAAATATGTAAGCTGTGCCATCTGATGGGGTCTCTTCACCTTTCCAGATTAATGGGGATCAAACAAGAAATATCATCAAAAGAACTGAGATCTATATTATAGCTATATTCTCTTAAATTATGAAAGCAAATTGTGAAACATGTACCTGTTAGCATAGACAAAGTTGTAGTCTTCCCAGCACCGTTTGTACCAAGAAAACCGAAACATTCTCCTTCATTGACGGAGAATGTCAATGACTGGACAGCAACCTTGTTACCATGATGCCGTGTAGCAGGGTACACCTACAAATTTCAAACTGAAAAATGGGCACCATACTTTCTATTTTTGTAATATTATTTTTCTTAGAAGGATTTTCCTTTAGAAATACCTTTCGGAGATTGCAGAGGTAAATCATTGCATTACTGACACGACCATCAAGTACCCTTTGACGTTCAGCTGCAACATCTTCATCTTCTCCATTGGGGATTGCAATGGAGACGTTGTTACCTGCCCCAAGAAGAGGCTGTGTATGACTGTCAGCTGTCTCCCTAGGAGAGGTTAAACCTCGCCACCATTTTTTCAACACTGTGAGCTTTGGCTTTCCATATGGGGTACACTCAAGTATGATTGCCAGCAGAAAGTATAAGATCGCCTGTACTTGCATAAATACAAATAAAGTGATGCTGGAAAACCTTTTCAAATTTTTGTTGGCAACTTTCGAATAATAAAACTCTTTTTTCTCAAAAATAAAAAAGGAAATGTAGGGAAAAAAGTCTAATTTGATAATAGAGCTTAATAGGATCAATTTATTTTGCAAACTTCTTCTTTGACCCTAATTATAGGAATGAATTCATATTTTGCCTCTAATATAGAGATGCTAATGAGAAACTCAAAACTTACTCTCGTAAGTAGGAAAAAGATAAAAAGCATATAAATAACACAAGAAAGCTTTCCACTACCACGGGTATGTGAGTCTGAGTTTTGCATGCATCTCTGTGTGTCGATCGCATGCTGAAAGATAGAGAGGGAGAGAGAGAGAGCGGGAAGGAGGGAGGGAATGAGAGAGAGATACCTCGGCAGCTAAATAACAGATAGATGCACCAGTAACATTCCAGTTGAGGACATCATTGCTTCCGCTACCCAGTTTCATGTCTTGCTTCCTCAAAGCAAGCGAAGCAAGGCCATCAGTGAAGCAAAATCCAGGAGAAAGCCTAAAGAAATTCTGCAAAATTTAACCAAATATTTAAAGCTAGTAATACCATTGGGGATGAAAAGCACTTTTTCATGTCCAAAGTAGAAGGAGAAGAACAAGCAAGGTACCTTCAGCACAGAATTAGCTCCTTTTGTTGCCTCGACAAGACCCATGATAAATGAAATGACCATAAGGATAAGGCCGCTGAAAAAGTGAACAAGCAATACAGCATTCTGCAAGTAGAAAACAATGCAAGGTTGCTAAGTTAAATGCTGTTTAGTCACTTTACATACATAAAGGGCCCTTTTTGCAGCATGACAAACTAGGGATGATGTTAACAAAAGATAAGCTTTATTCCTCTTTATCTCCAAGTTTTTAAAAGGCGTGTTTGATACCAGTTGGGGATATTCGTTGGGATAATGTTGAATTAAATAATATGATACAATTACAAGACCAGAATACTCTCAATGATATATTATGGGATGCAAGAATGATAAATATATTAACAAGCTGAAAACATTAATACTTGAAATCAGATTGTACATGATAAGATGTTATGACAAAAAGAAATGCATTTTCTTTTACCGTTTACTGTTTTCCTATTGTACAACAAGAAAGACCTATGTTACACGGATACTCCATGTTGGGCTCCGTACCCGTATCGGGTGCGTATCGGATACCGATACGTGTCCGATACGGCCCCGATACGTATCCGATACGCCAGCTGGCGTATCGGCTTACGTGGCGTATCCTATACCACCGGATACGGTCTTCAATACGGCTTTGACTCGTCTGGATACGGATCTGACAGACTGGATACGGCTCTGATACGTGTATGACGCGTTCTGCAGACACCAGTGAGCAGCTCTCCAGCCCATGCACCGTGCATACACCAGAGCAGCTCTCCAGCCCATGGACCGCGCGTGGACCACCTACCAAAAATCAATTTTCTTACCGCTAGCGGGGATCGAACCCGGGTCCTGTGGAGTAAATAGCATGCCTCTTGACCACTACACTAGTTCACACTTGTTGTTAGAATTTAGTAACTCTTATATTTAATGTATACTTAGGCTATTATATTGTATCCAGAATTTTTGATATTTAATACTTGGACTCCAAAATTATATTTAATATATACAAGTGTTTTAATAATATATATAATAGGCGTATCGTATCCTTGATTTTTAAAAATTGACGTATCGCTGTATCCGTATCGTATCCAATACTATACCCGTACCCGTATCCATGCAACATAGAGAAAGACAGATTTACTTCTTTTTTTGGTTTGAAGGAAAAAAGCTTTAGTATCACTAGAAGCAAATTCCAAAATAGAATATGCAAAAAATCTCTAGCTCCTACATTTGATTTGGTGTTTGAACAGAGAGCTTAAAATAAACAACTCTATTCACCCTTATCCTTGTGCCAAACATAGCCAAAGATTACAATCTTACAAACCTGGGCAACTGAATGGTCACAAAAGAGGAATGTTAGGCAATATGTAGACGATGCAACTGCCAAGCCATAGCACAAGAAAATGATAACTGTTGGAACAAGACAGCCAGTGCCAATGAACTGTGTCAATCCTGCATCAACAGCTATTTGTTATGACATTTTGAAGTTTAGACTCAAAAGGACACTTGAAACTGCAAAAGTTTGACTGCATACCAAAAAGGAAGAAAAGAACCAGAGCTAGTGATGTTGGAAATAAGAAGCTCATGAAGTCCCATATGTATGTCGAAATCCAATATGACAATACTGAAACCTGAGAATTATACAAAGGAATTATACTTTGTCAAACTGCCCAAACACGCACAAACACACATAAACAGGACGGTAAATTATACCCCACTAATTAGCTGCTGATGTTTAGCCTTGACTTCACGCTCCTGCAAAAATCACAGAAAAAAAAAACAAAATTCTCTTTGTTTAATTGAGTAAAAAACTAAATGTCATCATATTATAATAACCATGCAACTATATTTATTCATACGGGATTTAACATTATTCAATATAATCTGAAACAAAAGAGATGAATATGATTCACCTTCACAATGGCAACGGCGAAGGAGGCAGGGATGAAGGAAAAGGCTATTCCAACAATAATTGATGCAGAGAATGCATCCAAATCCTAGATTAATCCCATGTATCAGAAATTAGGAAAACCAAAATTAGCTCAATTTTTAAACAAAATAATTAGTAGAAACAGTAAATATGTATTAAAAATAATGATCAAGAGATTAATAAATAAAAAAGGAGCCATGTTGCCGATAAAAAGGATAAGTGTGACTGTGATGTATGTTTGTGTTTTCTTTGTGTGGGTGTGTGTGAGAAAGAGAGCAAGAGAAAGAGGGACGCTACATGTCGTTGAGCCTTCTGTGACACTGTCAACGGCAGAGGATGGTTGCGGGTGTAGATGGTCATGTTTCTGTCACCTGTCGCAAGCCTCAACAAGGCAGCATTAACTATGTTGATATATGTGGGCCCTGCATGCTGACATGAGCTATTGTGAAGCACAGTGTATCCAGCTCCTCCACTATTATCCATGTCATCCATCACAACTGCACCATACCTTCACCATAAAGATTAAACATAGTCTCTATGTGTTGGAAAAAAAGGACAAATTGAACTTTTAAGATTGAGATTGTTAAATCATTGCTTAGGAGCAAGAACTTCACAAGCATGGCTCTCTCAAGTATTCAACAAGACCTTATCTACTGAGCTTGAGTGGCTTACAACCAAACTCCTCAGTTTCTTGGTCTAAGATTCAGGATAGGAAAAGACCATGGTAAACCGTATCTGGTTTCATCTAAGCTAGTTAAGGACAAGGGTTTGCTGAGCAAAATGCTTTTGAGCATTTAGAATAAATTAAGGCATAAAAAATTCACCAAGCAAGAAAAATTTACCTTGACTGGTAAGATTCGTTCAAGCTGGTGATAAGGAACTCACTCATCGAAACAAGAGTGGGCCCTAAGGTGGGCCCTGCAGCAATGATGGCATCTCTGAGGACCTTTTCTGAATCAGGAAACCTGAACGACCTTGGTTTTTGATTTTGAATCCAACCACCCCTCAGATTTGATGCCACCTGCACGCACAAATTAGGTTACAGTTCCTCCAATTTGATGCTTTTGAGTGTGTGAGGGGCAGAGAGAGAGAGAGAGAGAGGTCATTGTATTAATAAAGACACTCTTCATGCACAATTCCCCAAACATAAACCATCCTGGCAAATCACGTACAAAAACAAAACAAAAGAGGGAAAAAATAACCTGTAGAGCAATTGGTAGAGAAAGATTAAATGGGATGGGCCCACCGCCACCTCCTCCACCCAACAATGGGTTGAAATAATCAGTCGTTAGTCTAATGGAGCTCTGATCTGGATGCGGCTTTAGTCTAAGAAAAGTCAACCCAAAAAGTAAGAACACAGCTGGTATAATTAGCTGAAACATGACTGTCCTTCTGTCTCTCTTGGCAGAAACAACGCGTTTTATTATAAGTGCATGTGAATGCCTCCAAAATGTTAACCTCATCAGAAAATCACAGCACCAGAACTTGGCAAGAATAGAAGATACAAAACCAACAACTGCTCCAAATATGAAGCACAAAGTGTTTGCAAGAGTGGTACAGATTTGCCTGAGAGACTTGGTACTGGTTTCCAAAGGAGGTACAGGTTCGCTCTGATCTTCTTCTGAGATGGTCTGATTGGAGACTCGTAGGAAAACCTCTTCCAGAGTGGTGACAGAGATGCCGTAACTTTCAATGCAGGAAGTTGTATCAATGTGAATGGAGCTGCTCTCAGGTTGCTGGATAAGTTTTCTGATGCAGCCCTCAATCTCTCGAAACATGGCTTCAAAAGAGGAAGCGGAGGAAAGAGGAAGTCTGAAGGAGATCTCTGTGCCCACCTGAAAAAAGGGATCAGCCCCATTATTGTTCTGAACAAGAAACATAGTTCAAAAATAATCCCAAAAGAAAACAGACATACATCAGACAAGCATGTAGCAGAGGGAATGTGTCGATGAACAATCTTAGCGGCAACAGATGCAAGACTAGAATTCTGAGAAAGAAACTAAATAATTGATTATTGACATCTTAGGGAGCATGAAACATAAAGTACTAAAAAAAGGATGTAAAACAAACCTTAACAATTGTAAGTGTATAGCCAACCCCATATCTGTGCTTCAAAAAAAGAGAGCTGAAACACACAACACACACAAATAAAAAAGAGGGGTTCAAACATAAAAGGAATACCATGAAACAATTGTCAAAAGAAGGCAAAAGAATTGTAGAGTTTGTAAATTGAGAAATCATGCACCTGCCACAACATCTGAGGTGGCCATTAGCCAAGATAGCAATTCGATCACCCAATACATCAGCCTCGTCCATTGAATGTGTAGTCAACAATATAACTCTACCCTTTTTTATTTTCTTTATTAATTGCCATGTAGATCGCATCGAGTATGGATCCATACCACTTGTTGGTTCATCCAAAATTATAACCTTCACACATAATAATGATGATGATGATGATACTAATACTAATACTAATAACAGGTATTGAAGGAGAGAGAAGGAAAAGTGTGTTTGCTTTTTTGCACACCTTGCTATTTCCAATAAGTGCAATACCAAGAGACAATTTCCTCTTCATGCCTCCGGAAAGAGATCCAACAATTGTGCTGGTTTTATCAGCTAAGCCAACCTAGATCAGTCAATTATGGATAACAAGAGATAATAAATATTTAAGCTCTTTAGCAATTTATAATACCAAATCTAACAAAACATAACGACTATGTATTACGCTAAAAAGTTCCCAGCAACGGAACCTAATGCAATTCTAAACTAGTTAAGACTGACCTTATCGATCATGTCAGTCACCTCCTGTTCTAAAGCGTCTTCCTGGACCCCTTTAAGTATAGCAAATAACTCCATGTGTTCCTTCACCTAGGAGTTTAGCACAATTGAAGAAAATATTTAGGAGAACCAATAAAGTTGCAAGAGTTCATCTCTTAAACTAAATTTTTTTATTATCGATTTCATCTCTTACTAGAAAATTTTATTATAGATTTTCTGATTTTGGGGAGGATTCTGGTGCCATAACTTCTGGATGCCATAGGTTTGCTACAATCTCTCTATTACATTAATATATGTCAAAATCCAAAATGCAAACGATGAATTTGAACAGTAGATTTCATTGTTCTTCATGAGGGAAGCATCCATGAAATTTTTTATCATTTTTTAGTTCATTTTGTACAAGCAGGCCAAAAGATAAACACACTAAGAATATATCTATTATAATTAACCTAATCTGTTTATTTTATGAACACTTGATCGTGTCTGAAACGAAATTACACAATAGAGGTTGTGGCAGCTCGTGGCACCCAAAAGATAAACACACTAAAATTTATCTATTATAAGACTTACAGTTAGCTCTGCAAAGAGAATGTCATTTTGAGGGCATACTCCCAGTGTCTTCCTTACTTCATCCTACAAAAATTCATTCATCAATGAATTACTAAGCATAAGAAGGACCTCTAGCAATTTACAATTGCATTACCAGTGCGTAACTGGTAAGAAAAGAAAAATTAAAAACAAGATATTGGCATACCATATGTGTCCTAATACTCTTTCCAAAAATTAAAGCATCACCAGACGTAGGAGGTATAAGGCCAACAAGCATTGAAATTGTTGTACTCTTTCCAGCCCCATTATGACCTACATGGGAAAAGTCAAACACCTCATAATAGTCCAAATCCAGCTAAGTAGTTGCCAATTAAAATATGTGTCTTAAGAGTTACTGTATACCACCTTGCAAGTCAAGAGTGACTTTGATCCAGAGAAACAATAAGATAAGGGTAAAAGACGTGAGATGTACCTAGAAGAGCAAGTATCTGATTTTCAAATAGTGTAAGGTTCAGCGAATTAACTGCACAAAAGCTCCCCTTCTTACTTGTGTACACTTTGTGAAGATTCTTGATCTGAACACAACTGGAAGAGCAAAACTTTCTTAACTAAGCTACAAATCTTAACAATGTTTCTTTCCTTTTTTTTTTGGTTTCAGACTTTCAATAATAGAAAAAAAATACAATCTACATTCTCACAAGTTGCCAAGAGAGGGGAAAAAAATATTTTTTACAAAGATAAATGTATACCGGCCATCGAGCACCTGTTGTTTAGCATCCAAAGAGATATCTTCTATTTCCACCTCAGGAGAAACTTTACTTGACCAATCTGATTTACCTTTTGAGACTTTATTATAAATTTCAAACTCAGAATTATCACCATAAACCTGAGTTGATTTCATCCTCTGCCAAAAGGATCTGGTGATAAGAAAGTTCCAAGGATATCGAACTCCATACTCTCTAGGAAGAACCTTATGAAAAAGACAACAAAAACACCACTCAGAAATTGAAGTCACAAAAGTTAGGAGGAAAGTCTAATTCATGCAACTCGATAACAATCCCTAGTGGGTAGCTCACATGTCTTTCCCAAAACTTACTGAATTTTATGATCTGGGTTGGTCGTTGATGGGTATGATGTAACCTGATTACGTTCTTAAATGAGATAATTGCGACAACACAATGCCACCATAGAGCATATACATGCTATAAGTTGTATAATATATGCAAAATGAAAAAGAACAACTTGATTACCTTATCAAAGTACAAACCGATCAAGCAATATAGAAATGTATCCACAACCATCATCAACAAACAGACCAGAAAGTTCACTCCGGAAGAACTCTGCAATATGGCTCTCAAAATTATACTTTGCATAATTATGTTATATCAGTAATGTAGGTTCGGGATGAAACAAGACAACACAAATATAATGATGACAAACCTGCCACATGTTACTCCACCTAAGTCCCACATGAGCACGCTCATAGTCAGCAAAATTTACTGTTCCAAGGGCAAATGCGGTCGGTGATAGAAAAGAAGCCATAACCTTCCATACACTAGCACAGAAAGACATTAATAGAGCTTTTGTGTTAATTTAACAAGTTCAGAATGAATACTGTAGCAAGTGTAACAGGTACAAAGCGTGTTGTTTGCAGGTTAATTTTATGTACAAAGATGGTAATGTTTAATGTTTTTGTATTCTTCGTTTCTACATTTTGCTTATGTTTATACAAGGACATAATTATTTAATCCTTCGATGATGCAATGCTCATAGAGTATGAAAAAAAGGAATAAATGAAGCCATTTATAATAATGGTACAATTGCACGCTTGCAAAAATGTGAAAAGCACGATGTATGACCCTGCAAAATGATACTCATAACTACCCTAAAGAGCATAGAGAAAACCAATAAACATTCCCAAGTAACATAAAGACATGAAAATATTTCATGTGCCCTTCCAAAATACCCTTCCAGCCTCAGGGTCTACCTCTAAAAAATAAGAAAGAGAAGAAGGGTATTTGGGCAGAGCTTTGAAAGTATTAGAAGCTGAAGGTGATATCAATGACCTGCTTTTCATTTTACAAAGGCATTCATGATTATGTGTGCTTTGTACGAACATGTATAAAATGATTCATGTGACAGTTCCTGCTTACATTGGAACAACTGGATCGTTTACAGAATAGTAGGGGAAAAAAGCCCCAACAAAAGAAAGTGTTCCAACAGCAGCAGCAGTTTTTGCACGAGAGAAGAATGTAGAGATCATGAAGGAGAGCATGATTGCACTAATCCCGAAGAGAAAGAAGTATGCAAAGACCAACGATTTGTCACTGTATCGAAAAAGACTGCTCATAGTGCACCCTGTGATAATTGCTGAAGATATTGCAAACTGTACCAAAGAAAAATACAGGAGACAATGCATAAATGTATTATTAAAAAAGAGTGCTTAATATTATTTTTTTTTAAGATTGCTTTAGGACAACTTATTCCATGTCGTTTGAATAACAATACACACAAGGACTATATTATGTGTGGACTATATTATATATATAAAGTTTGATTATAATTTTTATCTGGAGAGGTCAGTTTGGAGGACTTTTACACCCTAAGATCAATAGGGCCTGTCATGCAATTTTAAGGGCGACAAACTACAACATAGGTACAAACTTGTACAAGCACCAAAAATGCTACAGAATATCAACTCCACAGAGCAAACTGATTTGGATTGAACTTAAAAGAACCATTTTTGTAATCAAATGATTCTAGGTTAAAGAAATGTACAAGACACAAACAGCCACAATAAATAAGTATAAGATTTAACAACAGTAAGAAAAAGATGGATAGTGCTAAAAGAATAATTTAAACATACATTACTTGATCAGAATATACCTGTATGAAGTATGTAATACACCAGGATAGATAAAATATTTCATCATTTAGCCCCATCATGTAAAGTCCTTCTTTAATCTTCTGTTCCTGTTAAAACAACTAAAAAGATAATTTTCTAAATTACTGTTGAACTATCTAATTACAAGCTAATGAGAAAATTCTGTATGTGCAGTTTGACCTTTTCATATACAGAGTAGCTGATAAGGCGAGAAACTGGGTAGAGGAACCCTAAGAGGTATCTGCCTCCCACACAAAAAAAGAAGAAAGTTGATGAAATGATCAATCAGGGTCCTGAACCAGCTAAAAAATCAAAACAAACATCCAAAATATATATACTAACTATAACAAATCAAATGAAGTTAATTTTCCTTGGCCAAAAAGGAATGCTCTATTTCACTGTACCACTTGGAGATCTACTAGTTACAACAAATAAAATGAAGTTGCCTCCTCAACCACACTGAAAGGTAATGTTTTATTTCTACTGTGCCATTTGAAGCACCAAGGTACTTTTTTTAACAATGACAAACTAATTTCCCTTTTTTTATGACAAAGCCCTAAATATCATGTATACCCTAATAAATTAAGATATTTCTCTTGCAACCAACACAATGTGGGAAGTTTCTTAAGCAAAGAAGAAAAACATATATTAACTCAACCAAAGAAGAACATATATTAACCCTCACCTTTTTCATCAATTCATGGAGAAAGGGTGAGAAAGGAGGGTAGATTGGGCATTTTAAATAGCAAAAGAGTAGGCAAAGGTATATGAAGTACAAATACATTCGGTTTCCAGTGAGAAATAGACTGGTATTTAGATTACAATTCTTAATCAACAGGAAATAAAGAGGGTGCACATGAAATTTCCATTGAAAAAAGAAAAAAATAGAATTTACTCACAGAACACCCATGACCCGCTTAACAATGGACTGGAATTCATCATCAGTGTATTCTCGTGTGGGAAATGGAGCTATTCTGACATGCTTAGGAATAAATTGTTCCTGATGGAGATGACTGGCATTTGATGTAAGATTGGTTTCATATTGTTGTGCAAGAGTAATTAGTAGTGAATCCATCACTTGTTGTAACTGTATTAGCAAGTAAATACAGATGAAAATACAAGTAAAGAAAAGAAGGGTGCATTAGATAGTTCAAAACTAAGAAAATAAAGAGTGAGCTTAATTCTTATTTCACAACTTTGATAATTCTTCATGACCTCGTAAAACTTTTTCATTACTTGACCATCTAGGGACTTCACTAAAACTTGCATTCACATTGACTTCACTAAAAATTAAAATGTGTAGCATGTAAAATGTCTAACTCTTATCCTCAAAGATTTTGCTGCACTTGAGCTTGCAAGATCCTAATATTTTCTGTTCTACGTTAAACAGCGTACATTTTGGCACATCGTTGATATTTGCAACTTGAATGATTTGAATACAAAGAGAAAAGGGTAGTTCATACAGTGAGAAAACCACTGGAGCCATACTGCAATGTAGGAACAATATTCATGCCTAGTTCAAGGTCATTGAGGTATGGCCCATTCACATCCATAATGCTTTTTGTGTCGGGAAAGCCAGAAAAAGCCCAGGTGTGGTTCAGCCGTATGCTGTAGTCAAATGTCTTTGGCCCCTGCTTGTGGAATACTATTGCTCCTCTTAACTTCGGGTTTGATAGATTTCTAAGAAGACATATTTGTAATAAGATAGAAGTAGAAAACTACTCCCTATAGAAATAGAAGTGCATAAGAAGATAAAACTCAGCGTATTACAGAGTTGTTTTTCCCGGTACTGCAGCCTGCAGTTAAAAGTAGGGGGCAATTTTCTTTTTGAGTCAGTTGATGCTAGTTCTCTTTGTAATTTGGGACAAATATACAGGAAAATTTACATAGTTTAACATGATTACTATACCTAAGAAAGAATATCATAAATTCATCCATAAGTCAGTACACCAGTTATATTTACAGATATGAGTTACCTTGAAGAAGATTAAACATACCTAGAATGATCGGTGATGCCATATAAGTCCGAGCGAATGTAATTTTCAAGATCTAACTCATCCTTATAGATTTTTCCTACCATCTAGCAAAAAATGAAAAAAAATTAACACACAGAATATGCATGTGCAAATTTTACTGGCATGTCAAAGAAAAAGGTTGACATCAGATGATCGATCAAACAATCATAGGATACAAGAACAAAGAAAAAAAATTATTGGTTTTTGGAATATATTCTTTTGTCCTATTGTTACCTTTATTAGTGGAAACTCAATTGCCAGTGTTTTGAGCATAAAGCGTGTCTCCTTTGTATCTGGTGCGAATGCCAAGTATTCATTTTGATCAACCAACAATTTCAATATGCTTGCAAAATCAGGTGATATCTCACTCTTTCCTACTTCAACAAACATCCCCTTCTTGATGTACCTGAAAATCCAATTAACCATAGAAGGGACTTAACAGAAGTAATTGAATTTGTATATAAATAATTCTGCTTTTAATAGATAAAAAGAGTACGATTGCACTGGGTGAATCCTCGTATCAACTTGAGTGCGGATGGCTACGAGTATCAGCATCACAATAGTAGGCAGTAGAATCTGCCACAGTAAAAAGAAGATTTTAATTAAGGAAAAATAATTGGCATTTTACACTTGGGAGTTCCAAATAACTGATACTGAGATAATTTCAACACAAGGATACCATCAAAATCGGTACCAGTACAGCCCTGGTAATAAAGAGATTTTTCTTTATTTTGATATTTTCCCATAATTAATCTCTAGAAGGCACAACTCCCTCAATTTTAATAAGTAAACCTTCAATAAAGCCTCAATAGTCAATAAAACCAGAGATGAATGTCGGGATCATATAGTACAGCCGCACTCATACCATTTAGCACTAATCTCCTATTACTTAACCGTGAGGCGAACTCATATTACTTAACCGTGATCAATTTTACAAAATTAGAAAATCCATTCGAAATTAGGAACCTCAGTCAAGGTAGTGCAAGGATGGCGGATTTTGAGGAGCCAGTTTTTCCTCAGCATGGCCTTCAGTTGCCTCCCTGAACTCCCCATCTCTTCAGCGCCGCCACTGCCCACCTCAGCTTCACCCCCAAAAAACCAAAACTCAAAAGGAGAAGCTACTCAATTGGACACAAAATCGATTGGAGTAACTGAGATGTAGGTTTCAGAAGGATTGGAGAAGAAGCGTGGAGTGAAAGGAAGAGAAAATAGAGGGGGTTGCAGGGTTTAGAGTTTAGACGAGGTGATTCTTCATTAAAGACTTAAAGCTAAAAGGTCGAGAAAAAGAAGAAAAAAAGTTGATAGCGGACGCGAGAGAGAGATGAACTAAGTCACATAGCACCGCCCGAGGCGCGCGAATGTCGTGAAATTGGTTATTTCTGTGGCACTTGTGGTGTTAATATTTGTGCAGTGAAGTGCTGACAACAAACAGATATTTAGGTAAAAGATTAATAAAATTTCAAAATTTCCACAAGAAAATCAAAATATATCTATCTATATATTTAATCCTGGATGGAGGTGTTACTGTAGCGCTACAGTACTGATACAGTAACATCTCTATTTTACACCGTTTGATGCAAATTTCGTGATTGAGATAACTTTTCACTTTGCTCTATAGGTCCCGATATTTTTTGGTCTTAGTTTCTCTCGAAGGCTCTAGAGCGGTCCGCTCCATCTCCTCCTCTCCTTCGATCCGAACTTGCCTCTGCCAGTGACCTCTCTACTCCGAGTTCTCTACTGCTTCCACGTTTCCACGAACCTTCCTACCAGCAGTACCGTTTGAACCTTTCCGACCTCCAACGCCGCCTCCGCCCTGTCTCTCTCTTTGCTCTCTCCGTCAGGTCAGCTTGCTCCTTCCTCTCTAAACCCTTCTCTATTTCCCTCAAGTTTGACCGTAGACACTGATTTCATTTGTTAAGAATGCCTCACTGTGTAGTTTATGTTGTATTGAAAATCAGGGCCTCGAATTATAGTAGGTTACCTTTTTATGTGCATGACAAAAAATCAGATAAGCCTCGAACTTAGCCTCACTGTGTAGTCAATTAAGAAGGTTCGTTAGTTTATGTTGTATTCAAAACAGAGGTTTTCTAATTTGGGGGAGTTACGATTTTAGAAAGAAGAAGAAGAAAGCTTAAATCATTGAATAAACTTGGTGTATGTATGGTGAACAGTTTTATTTTGAATATATAATATGGTTTATAATGGAGCATGTCAAAACCGGTTACTAATAAGACATGATTTTATTTTTATTTGTATTTGACTAAAGTAAAGACGGCAGTTAACAATAGTGGTTTGTTTTATCTATTTTTTATTTTGACTTTAAGTAAAAATAAAGCATTAATTGTTTATGAAATAAAATATTTTCTATGAAGATAAATTAAAGCATACAAAATAAATTTTGAAAATGTAAATGTTAAAATTAAGCATTTTATTTTTCTTTTGTGAATGTATTCAACTTTTTATTATTTTATGGAATAGTCGATTTAATTTTTAAATTACATAAATATTATTTTTTTGAAGTAATACATTACAAATTTGATTGTTATTTGTCCAAATTTAATTATTATGAGTGTTGGAGTAGATTATTTGACAAATTTAGTACCAAATATGCTTCTGCCAAAAAAATCCGAGTTTCCGATTCGACTCCGCTGATTCCAACCGATTCACTCGATTCTCTGATTCTACGGCTCAATAACCAATTCCGATTCCGATTTTCAGAACCATGCTTTTATGATTATTTCACAACTCGATGATAAACCTCCTTTTTTTTCTTTATCATTTTTTAATTTTTCGTCTTGCTGTTGATTTTTTATTATATGCAGGAAAAAGGAGACCACTGATTCCTCTTGAAGTAGGTATGCTAATGAGTTCTTAAAACTTAAATTGGATGAGGTAACTCTTCAAATTTACCGCTTTACTCGAACTAATGTTAATTACATGTTAACCACCTATTGACCCTAATATATCAAGTATAAAGTGTATTCTGCCGAAAGTTTCCTGATTTACACCTCTTAGTTTTTTTCTTCTTTTTTTGTGCCCATATCTTTTAAGTAATTATCACATACTACCTTCACTAAGGCCTTACATTAATTTTGGTTTTATTTCCCATCTTTGTCAGTTTTTTCAGTAGGAGGAGTGAACTATCTCATGCTAAGTAGCTACTCATTTTTTAGGTTCGGCTACTAAAAGTACTGTGATATTTTCTGAGCTTGCTTTTGTTGCACAAAAAAAAAACAGTGACTAGCACCGAGTAAAGATTAAAAAAAATAACTATCTCCTTTTTAAAATTAGTGAACACATTGTTCTAGCACAACCCATCTGTAAAAATACTATAGGTATGCAATTATCAGCACACCTTTTATAATTTATAATTTTCTGATTTCTTGCACATCCCATCTATAATTTAGAAATTTGTGACTTCTAGCACAGCCCATCTAAAATTTCTGACACCAATTTTACCTGTCTCACACATCCCATTTGTAAATTACACATGAAAAATATATTTTGGATGGTAAGTTCTATAATATATATTTTTTTTCTTTTGTCCCAATACATTAAGGTCATGGCCTTTCAAAATGATGACACCTATATAATACAATATCTTCCCAATTTCATCTTCTTGCACAGCCTAGCTATAGAGATTAGGCTCCTGCCCTTTGAAAATGACTAGAAAATCAAAGACATACTCAATTTCATGACATTACGCCCACGTCGTTTGCAAAAGATGGCGCGTACAAAATCCAATGCCCTCCCATTTTCACATTTCTTTCACAGCTCTGCTGGAGCAAAGATTTTTATTACATCTTTCACCCAAGGAAATCTCAAGACAGAAACATCCTTCTAAAAGATTGATAAGGCGGGACCCATGTACAGGAATTGTGGATGAAATTAGAAGACATAATTTGAAACACTATATCACTACTGTATTAATTATTAAAAAAATGACATACTGTATTTTGTTAGCTTATCATAACAGTTTATTTGCTCTATATTAGATTAAATTGGGCTCAAGAAGATTATAAACTCATCCCAATGAGATAATGAGATGCAGAAGGAACAACAAGCTACTACAAAGCTGTCACCCCTCTTTCAAACACAACACTAGAATGAATGATGACTAAGAAGACCCAATCTTTCTAATTTTTGTACAATTTCATGTACAGTTGTTGTCCTAATACAAGTAAACTACAACATTTGTACTATGGTGTCCCTATATATTTATTGAAAACTCCTAACATGCTTCTCCACCAGCCTCGACGACCCGTTGCCGAAGCAACGCGAGGCTTATCGCTAGTGTGTCATATGTGAGGACGTTGTTACAGGAGGAGGGTTGAAATTCCTCCCATTTTTGTGCATTGAATATGTTTTTTATTTTTTTTATTTTTTAATAACAAAATTTTAAAATTTATATGTCAAAATAAAATCTATATTATTTTCTTTACATGTACATAAAAAATATCACTCTTTTATTTTATCTATATATAAATAAAAAGTTGAGATCAACATTCAAAATTTATTCGTATCAATGTAATTTTTGCAAACTCTTGATACCGATCAAAACAAAGTCGAAATGTGGTAATATTTTATATTTGTATTGAGAAAATGATATAGATAAAATATAATAATTTAATTTGATATTTAAATTTAAATTTTAAATTATTAATGTTTAAAAAATAAAAATGGAAGGAACGTAAAAAATAGAGAATCTCCTTCCGTGGACTGATAAAGTAGTGCGATTTTTCGAGTAGAACTAGGGTGTTCCTAAGCTCACCAAGCTTCTTGTGAACTCAACTCAAAAATCTATCGAATTGACTTCAAACGACATTTCCAAACCGTTAGATGTTCAATCTATATTAAAATGTGCTTGGAGACCAAATTTTACATTTTATGAAATTTTTTTACTATTTATTAAGCCGGTTTGAAAACCGCTGTTTTTATTAAAATTCTGCACCATTGGAAAACAACGGTTTTCAAACCGGCTTAATAAATAGTAAAAAAATTTCAAAAAATGTAAAATTTGGTCTCCAAGCACATTTTAATATAGATTGAACATCTAACGGTTTGGAAATATCGTTTAAAGTCAATTCGATAGGTTTTAGAGTTGAGATCACGAGAGGCTTGGTGAACACCCTAGTTCTACTCCGATTTTTCTAAAGTTAACGAAGCTGGGGTTTTTTAGAAGTTTAGTAACCGCATTCCCATAGAAGCGGGTCCAGATCTCCTAAAGTAATTCAATTTTTGAGTTTTGGATCGTAATCGTCCGATTCAAATCCGTCGCTTGGGATGCCTCGGATTCGAATCCGTCGCGATTTACTTCACTGGATCTGAATTCCGTAGAAGCCGGGGGCTTTTCAAAGCGTCTTATTAAGTTATTATAATCTCAAATGAATTTGAGTTCGACTTTTGGTCAACAGATTAAAATGAAATTCCGTGACGAAGACGATGCTTGTATTACTGTCGTGATGCTCAATGTAACATAGTCAAGTGAGGGCAATCTGACAGAAATGCCCTTTTATAACCATTTCTGATTGAGGCACAATTAAACAGAAATATTTCTACACCTTTCTGGTTATTACTGTTTTTGTAAACTCGAAGTTACATACTGTACTGTTTTGCAGCAATTACTGTTTTTGTAAATATGAAAATTAAATGGAAAGTGCTTTTGACAAGCTTCATATTGTATCCTCTTTTTATTTTAACGAGGAGCGAGGGGGCAAGGGGCAGGAGGGGTTGGAGGCGCGAGGCGCGACAGGGGCTGTGGGAGAGTGCGTTGGGGTGAGAGATGTGCACGAGATGATCCGCGGAGGAGGGACGACACAGGGATTGGCGGCAAGGGATCGGAGATTTAGGTTTCTTTTTTTTTTTTTCTTTTCACAGAGGTGATCGGAAATGTTTGAGAGAGAAAGGCTGTGATTGGAATGGCCACGCGATTTCTCAAACGCAAAATGGAAAAGGAATTCTCGTTGCGTTCGTGATCAGAAGCAAAGATTAAAGGCAGCGAGAATCGATTCGGTAAGATTTGAGAAGGAAAAAGTCGCTCAGCGAAATCACGTGAAAAGTGGAGGTATTTGGTGATAATTGAATTCAGCGAAGTGTTAAGACACAATAGCCCTCCGTCTTCTTCTCTTTCTTCGTACTTCCGTGTAGAACTAAGATATGGTGCTTCTGAGCACTTAGCGGAGGGTAAATCTTCCGATTAAGTTTTTTTTTTCTTTCTCTTCGCATTTGCTATGATTCTCTATATGCGCAGCTTTTAGTTCGTAATTATTTTTCATACTAAATTTGAAACCCTAGTTGTTAGATTTCAATGGCAAATTTTGTAAATTAAGTGAAAACTTTGACTTTTTTGCTACTTTAAATACTGAATTCTTTTTCTATGCTTGAAACTTTAGATCAATAAAATTCAATTCTATGTCATCCTTTTCTATTGAATTGAACTCAATTTTAATGATGAATTGTTCTGATCACAGTGAAAGACCGGAGACGTCCGATCTCGAAATTTTCAAATTGAGCGAAGACTGCCCGAAATTTTTTAACTAATCTGATCATGATCCGCATGTTTTTTGAAACGAATTCAACAGTTTAGATTGTAATGCACAGATGATCAATACATTGCATGCAATGTATAATAGCCCATTTCGTTCCTTTCACTCTTGATAGGCCCAAAATAATCCAATAAATTAAAAAAGTTGCACACCTGCTTTCTAAATTGACTTCTCACTTCTCACCACTGTTAGTTCACAAGCTGTAGAATTCCTTTCTCTATCAGCCCAAAGGAACTCGAGAAATTCAAAAAGGGTCCCCATCTGCTCTATAAAATGACTTCTCAATTCTCATGATAGTTGGAGTTCATAATTGTAATGTTTAAACAAAATTATAACTACTATCACAGAAATTAGTGTTTCACAATTTCTAAGTTGATCGTACAATTTTAGTAGAAACTCTAGAGGTGTTTAAAGGCTAACTAATTATCCATAACTGTAGTAATATAACATATTTATATATCACTGAAATAATATAATATTTTTTCTAAAACAACTCCTCACCAAAGTTGGATTCCATTACTGTTTATGTTAATTAAAACATCGCACGATAAATGTTTAATAAAATACTAATTATGAACATTTAAGATTTATCCTGTCACTATTCTCAAGTTAATCAACTTCTTGAATAAAAAAGTACAATAATTTTAAAACTGAGCGGAATAGAAAAATTGGTAGAGTGGAGTTAAAATGTATCATTGGTTTTGTGCTCCAATCATGCTCCATGTCTTTTTCTCCGTATACAAAGTTCGAACAATCGATCCGAACCGCTCAATATGATCTTCATATTAAAATGTGCTTGGAGACAAAATTTTATATTTTTTGAAATTTTTTTCTATTTTTTTAGATAGGTACAAAATCACTGTTTTGGATGGTCTAGAATCTTCTGAAAACTGTGATTTTGTACCTATCTAAAAAATTAGTAAAAAAATTCCAAAAAAATATAAAATTTGGTCTCCAAACACATTTTAATACAAAGATCATAGTGAACGGTTTAGATCGACTGTTCGAACTTTAAAAATAAAAATAAGAATGTGGAGCATAATTAGAGCACAAAACCAATGATGCATTTTAACCTCTCACTTCATCTTTTCTTTGATTCTCTCCGGATTTATCCTTAATTTTTTAAAAATTTATGTGACGAGAACTCTACAACTAAACGTGTACCTGATAAAAAGCTACATATGCAGGTCTGTTCGGCGCAGTTACTGTGCGTGTGAGAAAAAAAAAATTTAATTTAATTTAATTTTTGTTTCACATACACACAGTAAAAGACAGTTCAAATTGGCCCATATTCCGAGCCCATACCCCATCCCAGTTGGAGCCCGTACAGGCCCGCAGCGTGTTTAAATGACTCGAGATAACCTCTACAACTAAACAGAAGATTTGCTGCACCATGGCCTGAACGTGGCGCGCATAGGACCTATGCAGACTCGACAGCCCAGTAGGAACTTGACAGCGAAAAGAAGAGTTGTCTTTTTCTATTGCCGATCGAGTGTGGCAATTTCTGTGTGATTTTTCGTATTGAAGTCCAATAATGGTATATTAGTTACTCGCAACACAAAATGAAATAGAGTTTTCTCTGCGTGTAATTTACTATAATATTTGAAAAGACGATAAGTTAGAACATCTACGTCCCAGCAACTCAAATGAGTTTTTAAATAACTATTAACCACTTTTAGAAATTGAGGTCTCTAAAGTTTCTAACTCTCATATTCCTGAAATTAATTTTAGAGTTTCTATTAAGCTACGTCATTAATAAATTAATAAGGAGAAATAATTTGAGCCAATTATTTGGCCAGCGTGGAGTTTATAAACAGTTTCTTAATAAGAAACTTTCATGCATAGTTTCTAAATAAGAAACTCTCTCACATCTCTGAAACTGGATTAGAAACTGCCATATCAGATTAGAAACTCTCATAGTACCAGGGATGTAGATGCTCTTAGGGAACTATTTATTGTGACTTTAAAACTACATAAAAATGTGTATATTTCTTTATGTGTATATCGGTTTGAGGTGTTGTTTTCTTCAGAATGGTCGTTCCATTTTTGCGAACAAAGCGAGTTCGATACAGAATACAACTCAGTCTTTAGTTGAATGACAAAGACAATGCTCTCTAAAATTGTCGGTTCAAAACTTATTAGATGGAGCAATTTTTTGTGAATATTTTTCATTTATAAAATTTCTCATCTTTAGTAATTTTTTTTGCATAGATAGATGAAGATGTTTTTAGTAACTTGTACTATTACTAATATCGTTATTGTTGAAAGGGTTAAGTTTGGTTCTGTTCTTGAAGGTCAGCACAACATGGTTCGCATTTTGCTAATATTACTTTACCAGTATATATTCCAGCTTTTATTGTACAAACTTTCTTTTCACAAACGAAGTTTACCGAGACCATTCATTATTTTATGAAATTTCAGATTGAAATATAAAATATAATATATTCTTATAATATTGATTGATACATGTGGGTTTCAAGCAAATTCGTGTACGGGAGACCACGACAGATTCATAATTTTCGTCATGAAAATAATAAAATAATGAATTGAATTTAAATAGCTAATTGGATACTAAAAGAACAATGCTAACTTTTAATATTCAATGCTCTAAATTCAGGGGTCAAAACTTATACAGCTACTAATTCGAATTATATTATATAAGAGGAGAGTTCTAGTACCTCATGCTTTCCATACCTCATCATACTTCATATTTAATATCTTCGTTTTCAAAGTCCAAAATGTCAATCCGAACCGCTCAACACGATATCTATATTAAAATATGCTTGGAGACCAAATTTTATAGTTTTTGAAATTTTTTTACTATTTTTTTTAGATAGATACAAAATCATTGTTTTTGAATGGTAAAAAAACAGTGATTTTGAACCTATCTTAAAAAATAGTAAAAAAATTCAAAAAATTATAAAATTTGATCTCCAAATATATTTTAGTATGAATATCATGTTGAGCGGTTCGGATTGACATTTTGGACTTTAAAAATGAAAATATTACATATGAGGTATAATGAGGTATTGGAACCCTCCTCATTATATAAATACTATTTTATAGTATATCGCTATATAATAATTTTACAACTTATAAATAGCATATGCACGGCTGTTTTCATATGGTTGATCGTCATGAATAAGAACTGCTGATCACCCATGGATGTCCTAGTTGACCAGGCACTTCGTAGAAAGTGATTCTTTTGTTCATTTTCTTTCATGGAAGATTCTTTGGTTCAGGTTTCTGCTCAAGTCTGCTACTAATAATTCATGTATTAATCATTGCATGTGAAGTCACAATGTCTTATTCCGCAGTTACCAATTATGGGGGGGGGGGGGGGGGGGGGGGGGGGGGGGGGGGTTGCTTCTCTTTAGCTTGTTAATTACATGCATCCAATTTTTGTTGGATCATATATCAACGTTGAGCATATATAATAATATATAATATAAGAGGAGGGATCCTTTTTTTTTTAACACATCTTGACATTGGTTTTTTTATAGGTCAATTTTGCGATTTCAAAATTCAAACCGTTCAACATGATCACCATATTAAAATGTGCTTGGAGATCAAATTTTACATTTTTTTGAATTTTTTTTACTATTTATTAAGATGGTTACAAAATCGTTGTTTTTCAATGGTCTGAAAACAACGATTTTGTAACCATCTTAATAAATAGTAAAAATTCAAAAAAATATAAAATTTGATCTCCAAGCACATTTTAATATATCCATCATGTTGAACGGTTTGGATCGACTATTTGAACTTTGAAAATGGTAGGTGTCAAAGTGTGTCAAAAAAAAGGGTATAATCCGATCCCTCCTCATAATATTATTATGAATTATATACTGTCATATATAATTGTTACAATTAAGTGATATAATATGAAATTAAGATATTATTTTTATATATTCAATAGAGTGTGGTTCATAAATGTGTAGAACAATTAGGTAAATATCAAATCATTGATGGACTAATTATGATATTTGCAAATTCGAAAAATTGCCTATTTAGAACCATGCAGCCCACGTATGATATAGTAGTGCATCCCTATATAAGGATGGGTCCCCAAGTCACAAGATAACGAACAACTTAGATTTCTGAACAACAATTATTTTAGACATAATCTAAGTATCTTCTCCTTACTTCCACCATCAAAGAGTTGAGAAAAGAAATTCATTAGGAAATTTGGAGATGATTTCTCAAGGGCCACTTTTATTGTCTTGGAAAACTTAATCCACGACCATACAACATAAATGTGAGAATGACTTCTTGCAAATGAAGACTTGTCTTGTCCACACACAGACGGCTCTTCGCACTTGAGAATTCCATCGCCAATGTTATGGAATTAGATATTATATTCCGCACTTATGATTATGTTTAATGAATCAGCTTTGACATAGGACGATTCATAGGTTAAAGTGAGAAACTATTTTTTCTTCCCTAATATCAAGTGTTTGATCTCTAGATAAAATGTAATTATTAATCTCTAAATAAGACATAATTGTTTTACCTTTATGATTTCTCTATCATTTTAGCAAGTGAGAAGTTGAATTTCATTTTCGCTCAACTCCCTTTTAAAGTTTCAATCAAACAAAGATTAATGGCTTGAGTTCAGCAGGACCCCAACTAGTTGGTGTATGTGAAGGATGTGCCCTGTGGCACATGGTGTGTCCAGCCTCTGACAATATTTACGAGCCTTAATTAATTTTGGTAAAGTGTCACTTGGTTTTATGGCAGCCTTACTATTATGCCAAACTTGATCAATTATTCACTGGTCAAAGTAATTTACGAAGATTCAATTGTAGAATTAAAGTACCATAAAAATAGAAGAATCAATAAAGAAATCTTAAAGATACGAATAGAATAGAACTTTGAAAAATATCATAAAAATAATTTCAACGCGCCAATGAATGCTCGAAGAATCCAATCAGAAAGTGACACGTACATCATGTTCTTGTTACACCTAGTGGTCCCCATTTTAGCTGCCGTGTTGCTCAACTGTACAAAGTACAAAACATTAATTGTGGCTGCAATTTTCATTTTTAAACTTCTAGAACCTCTACTTGTAACGGGACGGATTCGTAACGGGAAGGATTCAGGATTTTTGTCGGGGACAAAAAAATATCGAATTGGATTTAAATATCTAATCAGATTTAAATTCATTAATTAATTGGGTACTCGATAAAAACAATATTTTAACTTATATTTTTTAATTCTTTGACTTGTAATTTTTGATACTCCGACTTATAATTCTAATTATCAATCAAAATTCAACAAATTTATTTCAATTTTAACCCTAAATGTAACCCAAATTACAAATCAAACGTCTAGAGAGGAGCAAAAAAATTTCAGGAGGGACAAAGTCTGTCGGGACCGATAAATCTCCACTAAAACTCAAAATTAACGGGCAGCAACTGCCCCTCGGAACCATCTGGGTCTAACATATATATATTTAGCCATAGACTCTGTGCACATCATAAGTAAAAAAATCAATTACTTGCTCTCACAAGTCACAACTAGCTAATTAGAATTCTGCACAATTATATTTAAACAAACTACATATTTTTTATTATTTTAAACAAACTATATTAATTAGAATACTGCACAATTATTCCTCAGATCCCACGACGTGTGGAACCTTTCGGCACTGGGTACATTCTTTTTTAAATAAAGAGAAGAAAGGATAATTTATAAATTTAAAATGAGTTTTAACAGAGAATACAATAAATTAAATAAATTTGTGAGTTTTTGAAATTTAAAGAAGTAAATATGATATTATGAATTTTAGATGGGGATACGTAATTTTGAAGTTTTTGAGAGGTATACATGAAAATCAATCAATTTCAAATGAACTGAAGTTCGATATATATTTTATTTAAATCATGGAGAACGTACAATTGTCGTACATACCATTTGAATAATATTTTTTGATATTATCAAATGAATTTCCATTGAAGTTGGGTGCCTATGATATGCAGGCCGTGAGAGCCATTAATTGAGATCCATACCATACAAAATTACAAATATAGCTTCTATAAGTGTGAACATAAAAATCGAACGAGCCGACCTTAAATTAATGCGAACCAGATCTGAATTCTGTTGTACCAGCCTGAACTTATTTCTTGTTTTTCGGCTGAAAACCATTTTTCTTCTAGGAGTCTGAGAAGTATTTATACTAGTAGCATCGTCGGCTACTGTCTATTCAATTTTAAATAATTATTTATAGGTGTGTAAACGGAGCGGATTCAGAGCGGATAATGCTAATACAATATGCATATCCACCTTTCAAGGAACGGATACGAATACGGATACGGATAGTAAACGAATGTTAAAATTCAAAATCAAATCCACCTTAAACGGATACGGATACGGAGCGGATAATTCACGAATACAGATTCGAATACGGATACAAAACGAATAATTATCGGATAATTTGAGCATATGAATAACCCACTCAAATAATCCATTTATATAATATAATACAAATATTATAATCAAAACAAAAAAATAGTAATACAAAAAAGGAAAAGAAATCTCCATGTTATATTCTTCCGGGATAGTAGTATCAGGGCTTTTTAAATATGACAAAAATTCTAAGTATACAGTGATAAAAAGCAAAACAAAAAACAAAAACAAAGAAACTACTCCGGTTCGGAGTGCAGTCTAGTCCCACAGCTAAAATCATAGTTTAATTGGGACATTTATATATTAGGAGAACCAATATGATTTAACCCCGCGTGGAGGCCGTCCTTCAGGCTGTGCTCCATATAGGGTTAGCGGAGGGGAGGGTGAGGAAATTTTTAACTTTCACCTGTTCCACAATTCAATTTTAGAAGGAAGGGAAGACAGAGCAGGTGAATAATTCACCCTGCAGAACCCAAAATCGTCACCCCCGATTTGGGGTGTAGGCTCTTCCCCTCCTCTCCCCTCCCCTCCCTTCCCCTCCCTCTCTAATACAATTACTGGAGCACAGCCTCAAGGAGAAAGCAGTCACATGGGCCAAGAGTCGCTCCAAAATGGGTTCCGGACTCTATTTACACCTCGTTAGAAAACGGGTTCCGGATAGATCCCCGGATATCCGCTCCGTTTATATATTTCTGACCGAATTCGTATCCGGATACTGTACTGATTATTCAATATCCATTTAATTCCGGATTCAGATTATAGTGGATTCGGAGCGGACCGTTTAGACATTTCTGACCGAATTCGTATCCGGATACTGTACTGATTATTCAATAATTATCCATTTAATTCCGGATTCAGATTATAAGTGGATTCGGAGACGGATATCCGGATCCGTTTACAACCCTAATTATTTATCATTCAATATATTTGACTGTACCTTTAATTAAGTTTAGTGTCTTTTCATTGTAAACAAACTTTTTTTTAAGTACAAGACGAAAGTGTGTTTTGGTATCATGTTTTTTAATATTATAATACATTCAATTGTTCTGACCGATATCTCAAGTACTTCAGATTTTTTTTTTTAAATATATGCATGAAACTCATATGACACCGGTGTTATTTTAACCGTAATAACACTTGACTTCAAAATCCATCAAATAAGCTTCAAAATAATGAATACAACCATTCAAACCGATTTATCTTAGTAGTGTTATATTTACATGCAAAATTTATAAATTTTCGAATGCGTTACATATGAAGTAAGCAGTAAAAAAATGATAAAAAATGAATGTGTTAAAATTAACTTAAAAATCTTTTTGTTTTAACTGCTTGACTTCGTACGAAATAAATTTGAAATTTTATAAGTGTTGTATGTAAATGTATAGCTTGTAAAGTAGATTAGTTTGAACTGGTATTTGTAGTTGTACCACATTTTGAGATAAATTCTTTTCAAACTTTAAAAATCAAAATAATCGTATTATTCATGTAAAAATATGGCATTGACAAAAAAAAAAAAATTCTGTGAGTATGGCGAGTGCGTATCTCTGAGATATCTCATATTTTGCGTGACCGACGTGTCCGGTGCCTATTCGGGGATAGCGCAGGGTAAGTAATATTTGAGCTTTGAGATCCGTGCAGAACGTATTAAACGCTTGAGATATTCTAAAAAGTCGCGCAAAATATGAGATATCTCAGAGGATGCTTTTTCGAGTATGGCAGCAGCCAGCAGATACTCTGAAAATTACTCTGAAAAAGTCACAAGTAGATATTGATAGGAAATGTAATGTCATCTAAAAATCTAAAAGCGACATGCATTATTGCATATGATAAATAAAACCCTACTTCCAGCCAACGTCCAACAAACTCGGTCACTTTCATCAATTCGCTCGCATTTAATGCCTCCCGGGCCGACATTTATTATCTGGATCAACCGCTTTTTCGTTTTTTGACCTTTTCCTTTACGTCGGTTTTTCTTTTCCGATGAATCGCTGCATCATGTAGACATATTACCAGCTGGTACATCGGAATTGTATAAATTTATATTATTTTAGTATTATTTAAGCGCAGGGATGAAATGCATAGTTAAATAGCTGGTAGATCGATGCATTTAACAATGATTTCAATGTGTGTGATTGTTTATATGTCATACTAAATAGTACTATTTAAATTACGTAAAAAAAACCAACATACCTCCTCCATAAATGCGTATGAGACACGGTGCTTAATATGTGGGATCCACATTTCTAACAATTTCTAAGCATTTTTTGACAATTTATATTAATTGGAAATAATTTCTAACAATTTTCAAACAATTTTGGACAATTTATAGTAATTTTAAACAATTTGTAACAATTTTTAAATAATTTGTAACAATTTATATTAATTCCTAACAATTTCTAACAATTTCTAACAATTTCTAAGCATTTTTGGACAATTTATATTAACTGGAAACAATTTCTAACAATTTCTAAACATTTTTGGACAATTTATAGTAATTCTTAACAATTTCTAAAAATTTCAAACAATTTATATTAATTCATAACAATTTCTAACAATTTCTAAACAATTTTGGTCAATTTCTAACAATTTATATTACTTTCTAACAATTTCTAAATAATTTTGGATAATTTCTAGTAATCGAAACAAGTTTGGACAATTTCTAAACAATTTCTAACAATTTTGGACTAAAAAATAAAATACAAAAAAGTTGAGAAACTTAAATGCAAAAGGGGAGGTGATCATTTGGAGAAAGAGAGAAAGAAATGAGAGAGAGAGAGTGAAAATTTGAAATGAATGAGGTAAAAAACGGAAGTAGTACCCTCCAATAGGCAATACCAAACTGTCTCCCAATGGGGCGGTTTGGTCTTCAGCTGACCGCTCCATTGGGAGACGGTTTGGTATTGGGAGTTGACCGTCCCAACATGGAGTGATTAGGTTATTTTTGAAATTATTTCATAGTTGATGGTACATTTGATATTTTTTTTAGGGTATTAATAAAAATTTCGGTTTGGAGACCATTTTTTTAATTTTCTTATTTATTTACTATTTATTTAGATAGGTACGTACAAAATTACTGTTTTGGATGGTCCAAATCTTCTGAAAATAACTGTTTAGTATATATTTAAAAATAGCAAAACAATTCCAAAAAATATATAAAATGTTGCCTCCAAACACATTTTAATATGAGAATCATGGTGAGCAGTTCAGATCGATCGACTATTTTTTGTTGTTGTTCTTAGTTCGGATCAACTGTTCAGTCTTTAAAAATGGGAAAAAAAATATGGAGGGTAATTGGAGAACAAAACCAATAATATATTTTAACCTACTCATTTAATATTCCAGCATTAAATATGGACCGTTAATAATTTGATAAACGGTAAAATTAACATCAATCTTCATAAAATTTTCTACCATGAATCCCTACATAATTAAAAAAAAGTAGGATTTATTGGCAATAATTTAATTTGGTAAGCTTAGTAATATTTTTTTTCAATTCAACTCAGAATATGTAAAAATAAAAAATTGTGGACATATTACTAGCTTTGTAGATTGGTTTGTGTAATACAGACTCTATAAGAGTAGAACTAGGGTGTTCTTAAGCTCACCAACAAGCTCTTGGTTTGCTAGATTTCTAAACCTACCAGATTGACTTCAAACGATGAATCTAGAATGTTGAAACCGATCTATGAGTAGAACTAGGATGCATTTACATGTATAATTTTAAATTTTAAATTAATTTAGTATAAAGTCAAATGGTTCAAAGAATGTTTATGAACTAATTTTAACACATTCATTTTTGAGCACTTGACTTAATAATAAATTAATTAAAAAAATTATAAGTTTTACATGTAAATGTATCACTTGTAAAATAGATTGGTTTCAATGATATGGATTCATCGTTTGAAATCAGTTAGTTAGATCTCGGGGTTAAGCTCACCAAAGGAGTTGGTGAGCTTAAAAACACCCTAGTTCTACTCATTTTAAATAATTAATTTTTAAATTATTTAATATTTCACCAATTATCGTTAAAATGGACCGTTACTAATTTGATAAACGGTATAATTTACATCAATTTCACCATTTTTCTTCCTGATGAATCTCTAATTAAAAAAGTGTCTATTGACAACAATAATTTAATTGATAAGTTTAGTAATATATATATATTTTTTTCAATTCAAGTTAAAAAGTTTTTAAGATAAAAAATTGTAGACATACTATTATTAGCTTTGTACTATTATACTTTTATATACTTTTAATATTATTTAATATTCCATCGACTATCATTTAATATGAACCATAATAATTTTATAAACAATAAAACTTACATAATTTTTTGATTATTTTTATATATATATTATAATGTATAAAGTATACATCATATTTTAAATGTCTCATTTAAAAATTATTTTTAAAGCTTATCAATATTATCAAAACAAGAATCTGTACTTTCAAAGAAAAAAATTAAAGGACGAAACAGAAAATATGTGCGTCAATCCTTTATTCCTTTGAGGTCGTTTTGGACCACCAGACGAGTACAAATCCAGAGTCTTAACTCAAAACTGAATTTCAAACATTTTGTATTCTTTTCAGTAGAATCATTGCTGAGAACTGTTAGTTTGGGTTGGGTCCCCACATGTCAGTGACACTCATGCTCACCTGCAATTCCGCTTCAGAAAATCTATGTTCATGTTAAATACGTATGTGCTCTTCACACCAGACCCATGAAAAACAGGTCATAAATTCGTGTGTTAGCTCAATAAAAGATTTGACAAGAAAGAATAAGATAATAAAAAATGGCCTCACTTATGTCGAGCAATAACTGGAGCTAGCTACAACCATATAATGGCCTTTATTACGCACTCTGAGCACAGAAATCAAGCAAATTAATAAATCAATCCCCTACCATTCTCCCATTCTCCCATCGATATCATTTCATCAATACTCGAGGACTGGTTAGCTATCCATCCCTATACACTCTCTACTGTTGTTGTACCAGCAACATTTATAACTCATCTTATATCGCAGGGTTCCAAACTACAACTTGAAAAAAATCAATAAACAAGAACAAGAAAGGTATCATCACTTGGCTGCGGGTTGTACCTAGTAGCCATGGAGATGCAAGAAAGAGGCGACAGATCACCTTTACCTGGATCAGGTGCAGCGGTTCCTTCTGCAGCCTATCTTGTGTGGGAGGATCTGACGGCTGTTTTGCCGAGTTATGGTGGCCGTAAGCAGCCACGCAAGCTGTTACAGGGGATCAACGGCTATGCAGCGCCGGGTCGGATTATGGCGATCATGGGCCCGTCCGGCGCTGGCAAGTCGACATTGCTCGATGCTTTAGCAGGTTTGCACAGCTTTAATAACTAATATAAGCTATATTTTTCTTATTTATTTTGTGTAACGGTCCAAAGATGAAAGATCTGTTAGCATGAAAAGATTTCTGAGTAGTTCTCTGGCCACAGTATTCCTCACTCATCACTGATAGGAAGTATCAAAGATGGATCTGTAATAGATTTAATGGTATTTTGTTTCTCTAATTTAGCCAGCGAACTATTGTTTTTCTCTTTTTTACTTTTTAATGTTAATGCATATATATGTCCGTTGGTAACTATTCCAAGATAAAGAAATATATATAATTTATCTTGGCCGACTTCTGTCCCATCACAATTGAAAATGATTTTATAAGAAAAATGAAAACAGATAAAAGGACTATTTCTGTACTGCTTCCAACTAATTGAAATTATTTTTGAATCTGATGTAAGAGCCAGTTTTTGTTATCAAACAATCATCACATGCCTCATGCATGCACCGTCTTTTTGTTTCTTTTGTTTCCCAAAAGAAAGGAATTAATTTAGCGAAAGAAGGTAATCTATCCGTCAACCATTGTTATATATTTTTTGTGCCCGTGGGTGCCATCATTTGATTCCAACCACTAGTTTTTAACACCTTGGATTTCCCCCATAATTGGATGGTTTGGATTGGATAATCAATTAATGAAGTGACCGTGGATTATCCAAATCCAGCAGTCCATTGCTTTCTACTTTTATTCAACCAAATACCAAAGTGGTAAAAAGAAAAAGAAATAGATCTGATCACATCACAGTCTGGTTCAAGTAAATTCTGGAATGTGAAGTTCCGTTCTTTTTTTTTTTCTTTTTTTTGTATGACTGAATTATTATCTTTTATTTGTGCTAATTTTGGTTGTTGTATACACCTATTTTGCTTTGAGCAGGGAGACTAGGTAGCAATGTGGTGTTGACAGGGAAAGTGCTTTTAAACGGCAAGAAGAGAAAGCTTAATTATGGTGTTGTGGCAAGTGGTCCCCTCTTTCATTTGCATTTTCTCCTTTTATCTATTTATGATTATAAATTTTTTGATCAATTACAATTGATGATTTAGTACAGCCTGATAGCATATAGAGAACCCTAATTGTACTTAAATTTTAGTCGTTTTTATTGTTTTAGTCAACATTTCAACATACACCAATTAGTAATTAGTACTTCAAAAAGAAACACGCTTAAACTTGAAGCACTTGGTAATCTATTTATCCTGGTTGAAAATTCATGAGAAATAGTTTTGAAAAACTCTGATTGATTTATTGCCAACTACCACAGCTGCATTTCAATCAAAAGTGTGGCACCGACTAGGCCATGCAAGTTATGGCTATTAATAATATCATGGTCTCCCCTTAATAATATCATGGCCATGCAAGTTATGGCTATTAATAATATACTGCACGGTGTTAATTTTCCAACTAATTGTAGGGCCACAATAGGAGAGTACTTCACTTTATTGGTTAATACTTGTGGGAAAAAAAAATGTATAGCATTTAAGTGTTTATGGCTACTTGAAAGTGTATAATTGTAGGGCCACAATAGGAGAGTCCAAAAAATTATAAATATGATGCTTGCAACTAGTTACTTAGTTCCTTCATAAATTGGACTTGCAAACTTAGGCTACTTAATTAAATTATATTGTTATATATATATATGACAAGTTGCAACCTGAAAAGCTCTGATAGTACATTTTTTTTTCTTATCAAGAATTTACTTTGTGGTATGCTGGGTCATATTGTTGAACTCACATAATTATGGCAGAGAAATACAAAGTTGTATAATTTTTCTTTTGAAGGTTAGTTGACATAGCAAAATTGTACGATTACGTAGAATCGATGAATGAAAGCAAACAGGTTGTTTCGAGTTTATTAATCATAAAAAAAAGAGAGAATTCAGGCCGTCAAGGAGCAGAACGAGCTGTTACTATTTTTATAAGGATGAAAATTTTAGCTTGATTGGGAAAGAATAAAAATTGAAACCTCTTGTTGTTGTTCACAGGCCTATGTGACACAGGAAAATGTGCTTCTGGGAACTCTCACAGTGAGAGAAACGATTACCTACTCGGCTCTCCTGAGGCTTCCCACTACAATGTCGAAGGAGGAGGTGCGCCATGTAGTGGAGAATACAATTGAAGAAATGGGCCTCCAGGATTGCTCCGACCGCACCATCGGTAATATTTTTAATTGAGGATTATGTTGGATGGTACTATCAGTATATAGTGATTTTTTAAACGTTGCTCTAGTTTGATAACTAAGTTGGTTCGGTGGTGCAGCACTGGTATTAATATTATATAGGATAATAGTACCTTAGCCATACATCTTGGTCTCTGTTCTGGGATTTGTTGGGCAAATTAACAGACCTTGACCGAATATTGATTTTATTTTGTTTGGAACTAAAATTTGAGAAATAATAGGTAACTGGCACTTGAGAGGAATAAGTGGTGGAGAGAAGAAGAGACTGAGCATTGCCCTGGAGATTCTAACACGACCTCGACTCCTCTTTCTGGATGAACCAACCACTGGGTTGGATAGTGCCTCTGCATTTTTTGTTATACAGGCTCTAAGACAGATGGCAATTGATGGAAACAAGACTATAATCTCCTCTGTGCATCAACCTAGCAGCGAAGTCTTTTCGCTATTTGATGACCTCTGCCTCCTTTCTGGCGGGGAGGTGGTTTACTTTGGTGATGCTAAATCAGCTACTAAGGTAATAGCTAGTTTTGAACTCCAATATTTTATATATTTTTTAATTTTCAAAAGAGCATTTGGTGGATACTTCAACACCTAAAATACGCAAAATAGCTAGATACTGAATATACCAAAATGATGAGTCTTATTGTTATTGACTAGGAGATTGGAATGTCAGGATACCACTTTATACATGTAGAAGTTAGTAGATAACAAATCATTTTCCTCACAAAATAGAACAAATCATTTAATTGTTGTCTTACCAAATTATGTGTCCATTTTATAGTTCTTTGCTGAGGTTGGGTTCCCCTGCCCGAGCCGAAGAAACCCATCAGACCATTTCCTCAGATGCATTAACTCTGACTTTGACCTTGTTAGTGCAACACTGAAAGGGTCTATGAAGCTGAGAAGAGTATGAATCTAGTCACCTTTTCTTTTGCTATTAGCTTATTGTTGCTATTTGTTTTTCTTTAAATTGAAATTGTGTTTTTCTTTCTACTTGCTCAAGGAGGCAGAATCAGACCACCTGTCCAAACTAAGAACCTCTGACATAAGAGCAAGTCTGATAGAGAAATACAAGACATCGGAGTATGCAGTAATGACTAGGAAAACTACTGAAGAGATCTCAAAAATAGTAAGAATTTGTACAAGTTCAATAAAATTTCAGGTCATGAATTTAATACCTAATAGCTACCAATTTATTTGATTAGTTAATGTGTACTGTTATACTATTAATATTTGCGATACCTGCAATTTTGTATTGCTGGATGCTTCCCGGTGTAGTAAGTAGGAAAAAAAATATGGCAGGGTACGCTAAGCCTTATGCAAACAACCTCAATCCTTAATTCCCCATCCAAGAAGCCCTGCACCTTAAAAGGACGGAAAATAAAACAAAACAAAACAAGAAGCACTAACAATATTGCACCTTTCAATAAAGAAATACAAACAATATATATTAAATTCCAAAATTTGTCTACGAATTCCAATAAAATGCAGTAATTCTGTTGGTTCCAATCACTTGATTACAGTGTATGTTTTTCTCTTGGCTGTAGGAAGGTCTAACATCTGAGTCAGAGAAAGGCAGCCAAGCGAGCTGGTGGAAACAACTGGGTACCTTGACAAGTCGTTCATTTGTCAACATGTATAGAGATTTCGGCTACTACTGGTTGCGCATTGTGATCTACATAGTTGTTGCAGTATGTATCGGGAGCATATACCATGATATAGGCACAAGCTACACTTCAATTTTGGCACGCTCAGCATGTGGAGGTTTTATGTCTGGTTTCATGACCTTCATGTCAATAGGAGGCTTTCCTTCCTTCCTTGAAGAGATGAAGGTTTTCACTCGAGAGAGGCAAAATGGCCATTATGGGGTGGCTGTTTACATACTCTCCAATTTTATGTCTTCTTTCCCATTTCTGTTTGCAGTCTCGATTGCCACGTCATCAATAGTATACCCCATGGTGAAGTACCGGCATAGTTTTAGTCACTATGTGTACTTCGCATTAAGCTTATATGCAGGTGTTTCGGTAATTGAGAGCCTCATGATGGTTATTGCGGGAGTTGTTCCAAACTTTTTGATGGGGATAGTAACTGGAGCTGGAGTCATTGTAAGTAAATTATAAATATAATATTGCTATCTTAAAGCTAACTTACATATGTTGATACCTAGGAACTTGGGAAAATTTGCATTGATATCCTCCAGAATTTCCTTTTTGTCACCTCAGCCATTGACAATTCTGCTGCTTTGGGATATGAACCTCAAATAAACTTGAAAAGATAATTATCATGATGAATAGGAGGAAGATATAGACTTCAATTTCATTTTGGTACAGACTGATAAAATTTTACCAAATATCTGAAATTTTGCAAAAATTGGTCTAAAGCTCTTCCCTTCCTTTTCTCATTGAGGCACTCTTTAAAATTAGCCAATTCAGTTATTGCAAAAAAATTTGAGCATTTGAACAAATAAAAGGCAGCAGCAAGTAACTAGAAATGTACACTTGAAGGCTATAGATGTTAAAATCCATGTCTTGGAATGGTAGATACTGCAAATTAAAAAAAAATGTTCATGGCAAGTGAAGTATGGAGGTATTGTTTGAACAGGGAATTATGATGATGGTCTCTGGATTCTTTCGACGGCTTCCTGACCTTCCAAAGCCAGTCTGGCGTTATCCTCTCTCATACATAGTCTATGGATCTTGGGCTTTGCAGGTAACTGAGGATGTACTTCATGAAACAATTTTAAAATTAAATTATAGTGCCATGTTTTCCAGGTGTACTTTTCTTTCTGACAGACATGACAATTTACGATCTGTCTCAGGTTCCAGTTTGACCTGTTATGCTCGAGACCAAATAGTCAATATTTTTACCAAAAGAGAAATACTAGACCCCACTTTATTTGGTTAAATACATAGGTGTGCCCGAATTAGTGATTTTGTTAATTCTTTCCTTTAAGGTCATTCGGAGTTTGTCTAATCAGCTGAGAAGGAACGCAATTACTTCTTGGTGTTTTATAAACTTTTCTCCCCGTTTTTGATATCATCAGGCCAACATTATGCCGCAGGGCAGATAAAATACACTTAGCATTTTTTTTTGGGAAGAAATAGTCTGAGAATCAATACAAAAAGAATATTTTTAGGCAAATAAAGCAACAGTATAAACTCATTCTGTTCATTTCTTTGCTTATAGGGAAATTACAAGAATGATCTACTCGGGCTTGAATTCGACCCTTTATGGCCTGGTGAAAAGAAGCTTACCGGAGAATACATCATCACAAACCTTTTTGGGATCAAACTCAACCACTCAAAATGGTTTGACCTCGGGATGATGTTTGTCATATTATTAGCCTACCGGCTTATATTTTTCTGTGTTCTAAAATTGAAAGAGAGTGCCTCACCTCTATACCGCACAGTGTATGCCCAGGTAACCGTAAGGAAACACATGAACAATCCCTCATTAAAGAAAAAATTTGTATCTACATCAAAGAGACACCAACCTCCACATCCAATGGCAATACAAGAAGGGCTCAGCTCTCCTCTTCCATACTGAAAAAAAAACAGTTCTATTAGTTTAAATGATTTCGCTTTGATACTTGCCTGTATTTATTTTAAAGATGAGAAGAAACTTCCATGGTCATGTTGGTAGTGTTAAAATAAGTGAAGACTCAATGTGTTTTTAGTGACCGTCATACAGAATTTATTTATTTTCTTATATTGTACACACTGGCTAATGTGTTGATAAACTCGATACGTTTTAATTGGACAATTTTTTGCAATAGCATTTACAGTCTCCTTTTTACCAGTACACTTCTAAATATTATAGCAGGTGAGCAGTCCAGATCTTATTATATGGTTGTATTTATTTATTATGACATATAAACCACCCTTATTTAGTTTGCAAAAACAATGTTGGTCAACTGAGTTTATAAGTTTCTGTTTGGATAAGAACCTATCAACTGCCCCTAATACATAATGGATTTTTAATTAAGAACAAAATGAATATGGTGACATTGAGGATTCTAATTACGCGTCATTTCCCGCACGCTCACCTCGTTTGCTTGAAGTCTTCCAAAAACTTTCACCTAGTAATCTAAAAAATATCACTGCGTCAATTGCAGCACTCCTACTTTTGCCAAGGATATTAAGAAAAGGACACAACTGCTCTTGGGTGTACCTACTTGTGGAAAATGCCTGTTCTTTTTCTTTTAATTTGTTCATTTTATTTTTACTAATAATCCATGCATGTTCTAGTTTTGGACAAGTATAAACATTCTAGCGTAAGTAAATATTAAGTTTTACAGTACATGAATTTACAATTGGACAAAACAAAAGACACAATTATGTGATTATGTCCGCATGACAGATAACTAACAAGTGTATGACTGAAAATGAACAACACGTGCATCGCCTTTGTTTAGCAGGTGCAGTGCAGGCTCTGTTAGTTCCAAAATATTTTATGAGAGTGAGTTTCTATATATATGGTCGACAACCAAGACTCTGTTTCATTTCTATATAGATGTATTATATGAGAGTGAGCTTCCAAATGGTAACCTTTCACCTCAACCAGCCTCTCATATTACTCTCTTTTCTCACAACTCTCTTCACTCTCTACCCCGTTTCTCTCACAAGTACACTACATGAACAAGGTACCACCAACACAACACACCTCCACTTTTACCTTCACGACACGCTAAGTGGGTCCAACCCATCAGCCGTCCGTGTTGCAGGCCTCCACCCCAACGCAAACTCTCTCTCCTTTGGTGATGTAATCGTCATTGATGATCCCTTAACCAAAGAGCCAGATCTCAACTCTACTCTCATAGGAAAGGCACAGGGCTTCTACACGCATGTTTCAAAAGAAGATCTGACATTACTGATGGTGGTTAGTTTAGTGTTTTCGGAGGGGAGATTTAATGGAAGCACACTCACCGTGATCGGAAGAAACTCCGTTTTAGAGAAAGTCAGGGAGTTTCCGATAGTAGGTGGCAGTGGTGCGTTTAGAGGAGCAAGGGGTTGGGTTTTAGATCAAACGTACACTGCTGATCCTCGTACTGGTGATGGAATATTTGAGTTTGATGTATATGTGATGTGATTTTGGTGTGCAGATGGATATTTGGTATTCCTTAAACAGAATGGCTGGCCATATGGTCAAAAAGGGCTTAAGTCAATTGAATTCATTCAACAGAATTTGAGTGCAGATTCCAGTTTGATTATTGAAAATAAGAAACAAGCAGAGGTTAATTTTTTTTTGGAAGTAAACAGGCAGAAGTTAAATCAAATGCACCTTTATTCTAAGTTTAGAAGGAAACATAGAGCTCTACTCTCTAAGGCGATAGTCTCTTTGAGGCTGGTTTCCAACGGAGTGAAATTTATGCCAGGCTCTTTGCCTTTCTTTTGGAACCTGGTAGACAGATAAATATAGCTTGTCATCTGTTGATCTGAACATATAAATTATGACATATATGCTTTTACATTCTCCTTTATCTTTACTGACATTTTGGTAAAATGTAACAGATATACCATTTCAAAATATTTTTTATGCTGGGACGTTAAATTAAATTTTCTATTCATTATGAATTAAAGGTGTTCAGTATAAATCTCTAAACATCATCTTTAACCAGAGAAAAAAAAATACAAGACCCAACTACAGGTTTTGATCCATACAGGACAAACCAGCAGTACAATATGTTTTTAAAACTCAAGACTAGGAAGAAATTAAAACCTTTCACATAGTCAACTGAGGATTGAGGAGGACTTGAACAGAAGCTTAGTTAATTGTGAGAGAGGTTCCCGGATCTCAATTAATTATTTGTTTAATTTCTTTTCATTTATCTTTAAATCAATGAATTGCAATCTCTAATTCAGTTTTTGCCCAACAGGATCAGAAGTCCTGAATCCTTATTTTATCTTATTAAGGAATTCAACAGGTTCTAAACCTCATTCAGTTATTAAATAATACATTAATCAGTAAGGTACATAATAAGACGAACAATCAATCATTTTATATCTTCCCAATTTGCATTATTTCTTCTAGCTAATCTAGCCAGCTACAACAATTTTCAATTTTCACCTTTCTCCCCAATCTAGCACATCTTTCAAGAGAAAGAACAAGCAATTATAAACCAAACATCTGAATGAAATTGACAGAATACCTCGCTAAGATCATTAAACTCATGACTGATACAAAAATACCGAGGAAGAGAAATTAAATCCAAATAGCAATTGAAATCTATAGAAGTAACTACAGGGAGTGGGCCAGGACAGACATTAAGCAGCCAGCCAAACAGCTAGTTAGTGTTAGTGCTAGTGGGTGTGGGAGAATGCGTAGAGGACAATGCCGGCATAGATTAAGAGGCCAGAAGGAACGAGGATGACGAGAGGGAGCACCGCTCCCAAGGCGGCACCCCCGCAGCTAATGCGGCCTAGGCGCACCTGCACTACATTGATCAAAGCCAGCATGAGAAAGAAACACGCGAACACCGATCCAGTGGCGCATGCCAGGATGCCGCCGCGCAGACCAAGGCGGTTGATGCGGGCGGAGGAGGCACGGCCGTGGTGGCTTACGGTGTGGATGGCCTGCTTGAGGCAGAGAGCGACCAGACTGGAGAAAAGGAAGCAAGCGAAGGCCAGCACGTGGAAGAACACCAGATCCGACTCCACGCGGTCCCCGGCGGCGCATTCCGGAGAGGAGAGCGTGGTGGCACCGTCGGAGGGGGTCCACGCCAGCCCCGCAAAGGCCGCCAGAGTGAACAGCGAGTTCACGTTCACGATCCCGTCTAGCGCCGTTATGCTGATGCTCGTCCCGCCGCCGTCGTCCGCCATGCTCTCGCTCGCTTAATTATTTTCTTTCTACCTACTCCGCACTACTAACAAACTACTGATCAATGAAGACCGAACTGGCCAGCCAAGAGGCAATGCTGCTGCGGAGCCGTGGATCTGGTCTTTCTCCTCTCACTCTCTCTTAATCCCTTTCTTTCTTTTTCACCTTTACTTTTTTTTTTTTTTTGGTTGATATGATCTCGCTCTCTTTTTAGTAAAGCTGTAAAGGTAAATGGGAACCCACCGCCGGAGGTTCTTTGCTTTTGTTTGATTGGGAGTAAAGATGGAATTCGCAGTAAGATGGGTCACAGAACACGCTAACCAGCTGCTTAGCTAGTAGGAATTCAGATCCTCTGTGTTACTCGAGAAAATAAAGTGAGTCTCAGCCGGTGGATTTAAATTTACACGAATTTCAAAGCACAAATAATACTGCCCCCTCCAATCACCCGAATATCCACCGGCTGAGAGCTCATTTTATTTTCTCGAGTAACACAGAAGATACTGGTTCAGCTAGTAGACGGCATCGTATCGTCTTCCGCAGCAAAGATCAGAATCGTCCAGACAAATCACAAATCAACGGTGTATGATTTGCTTTCTTCCCAAAAGCCCAATTCTCTTGTCACGTGACCTCCCTAATTCACACTTGCTCTTCTAAGATTTTTTTTAAATAGAAATAAACCAACCGATTTTTTTATCCATAGAAAAAAAAATATATCAACCTAGGAGTAGAATTTTGTGAAATTTTGAAATATACGTAGAACGGAATGATTTATTCCATCCGCTGGACGTGATAAACCATTATGTTCAGTTAATCCCATCTCTAACCACACAAACTCGTTAATTTATAAAAAAAATATTCTGAACGGGATAATCCATCCCGTCTAATACTGTTCATTTTTTTTAAAATTCTGCTTGCAAGTCCAATCTCCTTGATATAGTCTAAACTCAATTAATCTTCTAATTCTGCAGTGCGTACTTTATTTTTTATTTTTATTATTATTATTATTATGTTATGTTTTTTTGTCCGGTGTTTTCATGTAAAATATGATATTCTACTAGAGATGATTATATTATATAAATAAATAAAAATGAACAGTATCTGGACGAGATAATCCAT
This sequence comes from Carex kokanica, assembly GCA_025461125.1. Lineage (NCBI taxonomy): Eukaryota > Viridiplantae > Streptophyta > Magnoliopsida > Poales > Cyperaceae > Carex > Carex kokanica. Next base: position 515,377 of record JAJGRX010000531.1, read on the forward strand.
CTCGTCCAAGATTTTTTTATTTTATAAATTAGTGAGTTTGCGTAGTTAGGAATGGGATTGGCTAGATGGGATGGTTTATCACATCCAGAGAATGAGATAAACCATCAAGTTCTTCATATATTTCAAAATTTCACGAAATCCTATCCCTATTTCGATATTTTATTTTATTTTTTTCTATTAATAAAAAATCAAAATAAACCAACCTATTTAAACGAAACAAGCACTACTGTATTTCTGAAAAGCAGCTGGAGGGTGCTACTTTTACTAAAATTGAAAAATATGTATTTGTACTCAGCATCTTCCACGCTCCACCGTAGCACTGCTATGGTGGAACTACTTTTCGAAAATCCAACATATTGAGTGCTTGTTTCGTTTAAATGAATTTGTTTATTTTTATTTTTAAAAAAATCCTCTTCTACGACTAACAAAAAAACAGTTGCTCGTGGTTACCGATTCGAAAAACAATGTAACTAAGTTAGACTGATTCTGGTTTATTTTGCATGAACGAGTTCAAGCCTGTCTCAACTCGATTTATTTTTCAATGCTTTACAAAATGAAGATGAAGTTTTTATTTATTATTATTATTTTTTTATGATCACCATGCATAAGAAAAAAAACAACGAAAATTGTTCATCTACGCAACTCATAGCAAGAACAATTGTAAGAACCTGGTTCAACTCAACTCATAATTAACTCGGCTAAAATCAAGCTCGAGACAACTTGTTTTGGCATAAAATAAATTCAAATTTTGACTAATTCAGTTTAGCTCTATCGAATCTGAATACAACCAAAATTGTTAGAAATTTATTTAAAACTCAAAATTTATGTAAATAAATACTAATTTTTATATTAACTTTTTTTAAAACTTTATGAACTATGGAGCTGTTAATTTCTTTGGTCCCCATTCTATTCATTCACAAATTAAATGACATTTATGCACATTTAAATGTCATTCATTTTCTTTAATATATTGAAACGGTAATATATAGTGAATAGGAATTTAAATATCATGATTGCACATATTTGTCTATAAATAACACATGATATTTGAAGAACAAATCATCCAACAATTCACGTAACATTAATTTAATTTAATTTTTACATAATGAACTTTAATTTAATTTTTATTTTCTTAAGATTTTTATATAGTTTAACCCCCTTCATGAAATACAAGATGTGTGCTTGTAATTTAGTGGTTAAGACTCTATTTTTGTACTTGAGAGGTCTAGAGTTCAAATCTCACTAACCACAAATTAATAATTATATATTATAAGTTTCAGCCCCCTCTAACTAATTTTCTAGTTCCGCCCCTTAAATTGCTAATAATTATTCCTCTCCGATTTGTTATTACCAATGCTCTTGTTATTTTTGTTATTTTAGTTTTCTAGTTCCACACTTGTATTATAGACGAAGTAGAAATCATCAAGTTTCTAAGATAAAAATGAGCCCCATATTTTTCAAATGCATCCAACCATATAAACGAAGTACAAATCATCAGGTTTCTATAGCTCTGTTTCTTTTTTCAAAAGAAACCAGGCCTCCCTTACTAGAACATATAAATATAAAATAATCTAATTTATTTTCTAAATTTTTTGTGTTACCAAATTAGAAAAAAAAAAATGCGAAGAGTTTTGGACCTGGAGCAATGCTGTACAAAACCAAACACATGCCCCAGGTCTAAACTACTAAAAGCAACAACTAACTATTCTTTAAAGAGCTGCGATATGTCGCATTGAAACAGAATGATAGTAGCAAGATTCTGTTTTTTGTTAATTGACGTGAAAATGATATAATCATCGCTGATGTTCATATACACTCGTTTAAACGGTCAAGCATTTATGGCTTAATAGATTTTCTCCGCTGCCACACAGTGCTAGATACAGAGAGAAAGATCATGCCATATGCATTGAACACGCCTAAGAATAATGTAGTGGGTGCAAAACCATACACATTATTCCATATTTTCCTTCACATTACATTCCCTCAAAGAAAAAAATAAAAGATAAAACAAAAAAAAATATTAATAAGATATATAGATATCTCATCATCCCTTGAAAAACTAATCAATAGTCGTACAAGCAAATTAAACCTATGGTAATATTATTCCTTCCTCGCTAGTCCCCTTGCTGATATTTCCCATGGAACCATACTCTTCAGCTCAAACTGCAGTGCTAACTAAAGGATCAAAGAGTATAGCATGATAACAAATTACAACTTCTAAACACTGCTCCACTTAAGGACAGAAGTATGTACTAATTAAAAAAGGTTCCTTCTGGTAAATCAACATTTACTTTTATTATGCAATTTATTATTTTTTTAGAAGTTCACAAAACCCTTCTCTTTCAAGCTATCTATGGTCTCCTTGACACCAATCTTCGTTGGTACATAATTAATTCCCAAGCTCTTTGTCTTCTCCTTCGAAACCTGGTAGATTGACACAAATGGCTTGTCATCGGCACATCTGCAAATAAAAGTAACTATAAATCAGCCACCAAAAAGTGATGATTGTCATAACCACATATCAACGATTTAACTTTTCACCACGAGGCCCCCCAACAACAAGCAGTTGCTCAAATGAGGTGTAAACACTAAACAAGTGTCCATGGTTCTAAAGCAGATAGGACATTAAAAATTTGATGAAAATGGGGGAAAATGGACCTACTTTTCAGGGAGGGTAATAGATGGATAGAGCTCGCGTATCATCTCAACAATCTCAGAATAGTGGGCAACTTTATCCACCAAACAGTATCTCCCAGAAGCAGAAGGGACCTCATAAGCCAGTATATGTGCCATTGCCACATCTTTCACATTCACCCAACCAAAGGCTGCGTTTGGATATGTTGACGCTCCTGCAAAAAGATGTGTACAATCATGAATTCAAACTTGAAAGTCAAAACATAGTAAAACCTACATGTGATGGAAAGTCGGGAAACCATGGATAGCATCTGAAGAAGTATTAGCAATAACACTGACTAGTTGTAGCAGCAAAACAAGAGTAACTTCTACGGACTTCAGTTAAAAAAAAAAACAAGACAGTAATTTTAGGGCTTGCTTGTAGTTTGAGGAATAAAGAAAATTAATCAACACGGGACTATTGAGTTTCAAATTAAGTTTTTTGGACAAATTAGACATTCAAAGACTATTTCATGTAATGTGAGTACTTACCATTAATTAAGTTAAGGATAGCTGCAGCACTTGTGTTGAGTGTAGGCTGTAAAAGAGGACCTATAACCATAGCAGGGTTAATGGTGACAATATCAATTCCATTTTCCTTGGCAAATTTCCAAGCAGCCTCTTCTGCCAGCGTCTTTGACAACACATACCATAACTGATAATTAAGAAAGAAATGGAGTTAATTGCGGTCATATTCTTTTTGTTATCTACTTTAATTTTTGTCTTTACTTTTCTCCGGAAGACAGCTTTATAAACCCCGATTTGGAAGAAGTTAAACTAGCAAAGATAGTTCAACTATATGAATCAGAAGCTACTCTGAATTTTGTTAACATAACATTTTAATAAATACATTTAGGTGTACAAAAAATTAAGAGAAAACCCCAGAAAGTATAGCTTCCAAATGTTAGAAAAAGAAATTTTACCTTTGATTGCTCACAAATCTCCGGACTGGAGAACCAAGTCTCATCAACAACTACATCAGGAGTTCTTGGCTTTTCATTATAGGCAACGGCAGCCATTGATGAGGTCACAACTACCCTCTTTATAGAGGGATACTTGACACACGACCTGAGAACATTTAGTGTGCCCTTCACTGCTGGATCAATTAACTCAGCCTAGAACAAAAATAAGTAGACAAACTCAGTTAAAGCTACTTCAGTTTTATTGCAATCAGTTAAAGCTAGTTTAGTTTATCCTAAAAAAGGTGGCTTCTATTTTTTTCTTAATTAGCTGATGATGACAATAAGCTTGAGGCTAATCCCCAATTTATTCTAAATCCTATTTCTCAACAGGTAGAAACTAAACTAAACCAAAAGAAAGATACAACATCTTGAAATTTCAATGTAACAGGATTTCCAGAATCACAATAAGAAGTAGATTCAATTGTACTAGGTTGATATAGAACGAACGGTACCAATTAACAAGGATGTGAAGACAAACCTGTGGATCTGTTACATTGTGATAGAAAGGAGATGCAGTGTGAAAAACACCAACACAACCCTCAATTCCAGAATCAAATGAACCTTCTTCCAACAAATTTGCCTTGAACAGGTGTAGCCTCTCATTGGCTCCCCCCAATTCACGCAAATGTGCAGTTTTCTTCGGATCAGCTGGAAAAAAAACAGAAATGTAAGGAGAATTAATTAAACCCTTGAACCAGACTTCTACAAAGGAGATAGAACTCGGGACACGACTTCTCTCCCAAATTTTGTTTGCTTATATTCCACTTTCTAATTTGATGTAGTAGTAGTAGTGTTTATAAAGAACTTCCATTTAACAACTTCAGAAAATAGAATATCGTAAAGAGAGCAATTAATTTTGTACTCCCCGCCAGATTGAAGACTTCCCAAGTAAGCCAGTAGATTAAAGCAGTTGCAATTAAGACCAAAAAATATTTAATAGTTCCAGATTGCAACGAAATTAAGAAATTTCATAAATTTGATAGGGGTAAAAGACGGAACTTTTGCCTAGGACTGCAACTGATCTGACAGCAAGAGATAGAAAGATGGGATTGGGGTTACTCACAGGGGTCGCGAACTGAGGCGCGCACGATGTAGCCACGATCGAGGAGGAGCTTGACAAGCCATGACGCAATGTAACCGGAGGCTCCAGTCACGCAAACTAGCTTTCCGCTCCCACTCATCCTCTCTCTCGGTCTCTCGGTCTCTCTCACTCTATGTAGTTCGGGTAGGAAGGGGGATGGAAGTGGAAAATATATATAGGTGTAAAAATAGAGATGTATTGTCTCACGGGTGACGTCAGATGGCCTCTTTCCACGACCCGGATTCTCCGATGTTATTTAATTGAGTCCAATTAAAATGGAATAAGTCTGAACTTTTAAACTAGTCTAACTTGATCTAAATTAACTCATTTCTTTAAGTGATTAATTTTATTGAATATGAGAGATTTTTTATTGTTTTTATTATTTTCAATTATTAAAAAAAATATAAAATCAATAATAAATTTTGTTTCCATTTAAACATAAATTTTTTTATAACTTTATCAATTATAAAATCAATATTTTTTAAATAGCTTAACTTTTTAGATTCACAAAATATGAAATTTAAAAAATAATGAAATAATATTTTTTTAAAATTCTACTACAAATAAATACTATTGTTGTTCAACAATCCAACATATTTTTAATTTGTACATAACTCATTTTTTTTACAATTTCTTTCAATCAAAAAAATAAAATACAAAGAATAGTTTTATTATTAATATTACAAATTTTGTAAGCCAAAGTAATTTGTAATATTAAATCATACTTTAAACTACCAAATTCTTACCAAACATCAACCAAACATAAATAATTTAGATTGGCCTAAATTGAAATAACCAAGTTAAGCCTCATTGGCTTTAGTCCACAACCAAACACCACCTAAAAGAATTTAGAAACTTAAAATAAGCGAAGCAAACGAAAAGCTTAATTGAAAATGAAAATGGATTATAGTAGTAGAGACCGGTTTTTTTTTTTTTTTATGTACAGCATTAAAAAATGGTTAAATTCATAGCATCAAATTATAAATATTGCTTAATAGTCTCCAACGATTTTAGCTTCTGACATACTTCAAGAAAATTATTGAAGTCTACGACCGTTTTCTGCCTGGAATTTATTCCGGAACAATATAATTTTTTTAGCCGATCTTTGCAAGAAAATTTAATAAGAAAAAACTTATCCCCCCCTAAAAATCGCAATACGTTATTAATTCAAAAGTTGCCCGCACTAAATATCAAGATACGAGGCTCTCTTGATCTCTTTTGTCCACATCAGTTAAATGCTCTTCTATCAACAACGCTCTCCAAGCTCAAAAAGAAAGACCATGCAAGCCACTTTGTATATAATCATTGATTGGTTACTTTCTAAATTAAGATTTTCTTTAGACTGCCGAGGATAAAAGAGGAAAGTGCACTGAAAGGTGGAGACCAGCTTCTTTATATTATATTAGAGAGAATTTCTTTACTTGTGAGTTTTGAACCAATAATCATTCACATAGAAATTATGTGTCTTTGTCACTAGATTAAAGAATGATTCTCTTATTTATTATTTTCTAATTATGTTTTATAAAAAATTTTACAAAGTCTGGAATGTTTTTCTTGTAAAATGTTACAAGCTATATCGTTTTTTTCCACGCTGAAATATTATAGACTAAAATTTGTCAATATTCCAGATTACATTTCATGAATAATTTTTTTTAATGTTAAAAATATTTATTTCGGAGTAAAAAAGTTCAATTCAGAAATAAAAGAACAAACACATTATGTAGGCTCGGTCTAAATTCTTTTATAAAGGACCGTATATTGATGTGACTCGGGAGAGCATGCACTACTCGTACATCAAGGGAATTACCTTAGCCTTATACCAATAAAAGCCCTAAAAGAATAACTAAAAAATATAGATCATAAGGAAGTAACTAACACTAGATCATAAAAATCCATAAACGTCGAGATTCTAGCTAATACTACCGAAATTTTTATTCATAACCTAAAAAAAAAAAAAATCCAACTCTACTCTCGATTTTTCAAAATTTTAAAAAATGCCCCTAACGCTGGCATTGCGACCACTAGAATCTGCTTTCTACCGCTGATAATACCAGTGGTGTGTGTGTATATATATATATATATATATATATAGTAGGGCTATTGTACTTCGCGAAGTAAAACGAAATTTTATTTCACGCTCATATTTTCATTTTGAAAATTCAAACCGTCGATCCGAACCGTTTAAGTTGATCTCCATATTGAAATGTGCTTGGAGACCAAATTGTACATTTTTTGGAATTTTTTACTATTTATTAAGCCACTTTGAAAATCACTGATCCATTGTGAACAGTAACAAAACAGTAAAAATTCTGGACCAATGGATCAGCGATTTTCAAAGTGGCTTAATAAATAGTAAAAAAATTCTAAAAAATGTAAAATTTGGTCTCCAAGTACATTTCAATATGGAGATCAACTTGAACGGTTCGGATCGACGGTTTGAATTTTCAAAATTGAAATATGAGCGTGAAGTAAAACATTGACTTTATTTCGCGGAGTACAATAGCACAATTATATATATATTATATCTTGGGATCAATGATAGTGCTAGTGTCCACAAATTTTGGAATCAATGATATATTAATTGAAAATATCTTTGCAATTTTCTAAAATTCCAAATATATCCTTATATCCAACAAGCAACCGCCCATACTCGACTAGAAACTTCAAAATGTTTCAAGTGCAGAAACAAAATTTTAATGTAAATATAAGCAAAAGATAATAGTTATGTTTCATTAGACAAAGGTCTGATAACTGATGGTGTACCAATACGCCAAGCTTCCTTTTGGTTAATGCATGCACCAAAAAGAGCAGGACTTTCAATCAACTTCTGCCACTTACAAGGACAAATTTCCAGAGTAGAACTAGGGTGTTCCTAAGTTCACCAAGTCTCTTTGTGAACTCAACTCTAAAACCTATCAGATTAGCTTCAAACGACGAATCCAAACCGTTAAAATCCTTCTACCTTACGAATGATGCGTCTACATGTGAAGATTTTAAACTTTTGAATTAATTTAGTATAAAGTCAAGTAGTCAAAATTAGAAGGTTTATAAATTAATTTTAATGCATTCATTTCTTGAACGACTTTTGACCACTTGACTCTATACAAAACTAATTTAAAATTTTAAAATTTTCACATGTAAACGCATCACCCGTAAGTTAGAAGGATTTCAACAGTTTGGGTTCGTCGTTTGAAGCCAATTCGATAAGTTTTAGAGTTGAGTTCACAAAAGAGTTTGATGAACTTAGGAACACCCCAGTTCTATTCCAAATTTCCATATTATAAGTATCATTATATTATAATGGCTGAAGTCATTCAAGAATAAAGATTAAAAAAAATGTTCTCTAGCAGCTTACCATTGCTCAATTACTGCATCTATACAGATTTTCTAGTTATCTTCAAAATAGTAATAGTTTTTTCGGATTTATTTAGTATTTGCCCCTTGCGTTTTCAGAATTCATAAAGAAGCCCCCAAGGAACTGCAAATCATTTTTTCATGTCAATTTCATCAAGCATGCTCAGCTGGCCAATTGTCTCGTTAACATTAGAAACTAACAAAGCCCTTCTCCTTAAGACTCTCAATGGTCTCTTTGACGCTCTGCTCCAGTGGAGTGAAGTTCAAACCCAAGCTTCTTGCCTTTTCCTTTGAGACCTGGTATACTGTCTCAAATGGTTTATCATCAGCGCACCTGATAAAAGATATCCATTAAATATATTAACTTATTTTGGCAAAGAACTTGTGAAAAGTTTGTTTTAATGTACGGTCCTCACTTAAGGATTAAAATTCTGCAACTGTGACAAAACCAGAAGAGTAAAATGTCAGATTTTGACCCTGTAACTATCAGACTTTGTACTGGTACGTACAAGAGTGACTCTATTGGTTTCTAACTCTGTTATCAGGAGTATTTTATTTTACTCTTGTAAACCAGCCAATCCTGTAAACCACCAAAGTGTACATTAATATATTTTGGTATTTTGGTCGACTAACTATTACCACATAGTTTATCTGATATTTTGGCTTTAAATAATAATAAGATACAAATGCCTAGCCTACAGAAATTATAGGTCAAAACTCTTGTTCTAGAAATCTATCCAGAGTAAAATGGCCAATAACCTCAAACAAAAAAGCCCATAGGCTAATTACTCACAATAATCTCAAGCCAGATTGCAACCCGTGGATAGCAAAGTAGTAGTTTTAAGTTTTAACATATAGAGTAAATTGCTAATAAGGCATTGAGTATGGTTCATACTAAATATAAAATAAAATAGAAGTAGAATAAAAGCTTATGAGAAAAATACTCTTACTTTTCAGGAACCGGAATAGAAGGATATAGTTCACGTATAATCTTCACAATCTCTGAATGATGAGCGACCCTTTCAACCAAACAATACCTTCCATTTGCCGAATGTATTTCATAAGCAAGAATATGTGCCATAGCAACATCTTTCACATGAATCCAACGGAAACTTGAATTTGGAAATGTGGTTGATCCTAAAGGCATGTACAGTAGAATAGTTTATAATAAACACAAGGAATAACCACATATTACTAATTAAGAGAAACTGCTTTAATATTCTAGCTGCAAACATCAATCATGTTTGAAAGAAAAAAAATTAGATCATATGCTGGTATGGTGATATCCAAAAAATAGAACCTAATGGACCATAACGACAGAACATCAGCCTGTTGCAATTCAAATTGACACTCTTATAACTTTCTTTGTTGTTTAAACCAGTAGTTCTGAATAAAATGTCCAAGATATACAATATTTCAATATGTATAGAATTTGAATAATTTTATAGCTGATTTTTTTGGTTTGGACAGTTGGACACTGGCCAGGCTTTTTTTCTCTCTCTCTCTCCAGAATTTATACTACCGGAGATAACTAAAAATAGTAAACATAAACATACAAAAGCTGAAATTCGAACTTGTATACTTAAAATACAAAAAGAGTAACATAAAATCATATACCATTGATTTTGTTATAGATATATGAAGAGCTTATATTGAGTGTAGGCTGCAGAAGGGGACCAATAACCATCCCTGGGTTTATTGTAACCAACTCGACTCCATTCTCTTTTGAGAACTTCCAAGCAGCTTCCTCCGCGAGGGTTTTTGACAAGTGATACCATAGCTGATCAAAGATGAAATTTAGTTCAATTCACCAAATTAAAGAAAACATAAAAATAATATCCGATGAATCCTCTTGATGAGACTTACGGTTAGTAGTGGTACTACCAAAGTCAAACAATAAAGTCATATGTCCATTCCCGCAACTCCCAACACCCCCTCCCCCAACCGCAAAAAAAGATCAACAAATAACAACAACAACAATAATAAATAAAATAAATGAATAAATAAATAAATAAGAAATGAAAAGAAAATTATGTTGAGGGTAAGATATACAAGTGCTTACCTTGTTTCCTAGACAGAAGTCAGGATCAGAGAACCATGTCTCATCAACTACTACATCAGGACTTAGTGCTCTTTCATTGAAGTTAACAGCAGCCATTGATGATGTCATCACCACCCTCTTGACAGATGAAGCTTTCGCACAGGATCTGAGAACATTAAGTGTTCCCTTAACTGCAGGATCTACCAGCTCAGCCTAAAAGAATACAAGAGCTTTATTGATAAAATTCAAAGTATTAGAAGTTACCAGTTGAAGAAAAAAAAAACCAAAATTATTTTAGTGACACATGATGTGGACCTGGTAGGAAACTTTTTTTAAGAAATACTGACTATATTGGACCTACATTAGTTGAGTCAAAGTTCTTCATTTGGTTCTTTTCTTGCATGTTGTATTGTATTTTCATATACAGAAGGGGCTTAATCAAGGCACTAAGAGTATATTTGGGCCGACAATTAATGCAACAAAAACAAAAAGGTTATCCAACAAAATTCAGTTTCTTGATCGACTGCTGGTCATGTCCCATAACAAAGAACCTCAACTGACTAGTACTGATACAACCTGACTGGTACATATGCCCTGAAAAAATACTAAGGCAAGAAAAATCAATGCTAAGACAAACCTGAAAATCGGTTGCATGGAAAAAACAAGGAGACGCAGTGTGGAAAACACCAACACAGCCAGCAATTGCAGCATCAAAAGAGCCCTCTTCTAGTAAGTCAGCTTTGAATAAGTGCAGCCTTTCACTGGCTCCATCCAGTGATTGCAAGTGCTCTGTTTTCTTTGGATCAGCTGAGATCAGCCAAAACCAGGAAGAATAAATGTATTTATAAATTATAGACGTCTATCAAGTTTGTTATAAATTCTATGGCATAAACCAGGAAATTGACCACAAAAAGATCTTGCAACAACAAAATAAAAAAAATCAACTCGACATAACTGCTCCTAGTTAATCTGAGATGATTTTTGTGATTAAATTAAACCTTTGAGTAGTGGCAATTGCAATACAAACTTCATCTCCCTTTGAGAACACCCAATAACGCATTTCATTGATTATAAAAAATTACCTTTCATAAATTGTAATGGCACTGAAGTTATGTAGTGTGGGAAAAAAAAAGGAAAATCTAAAATGTTTTCCTTGTTATGCATGCATTGCTTGAACTGATATTTGTTCTTAATAATTATAAGTTCAGATAATTCTAGCATGCAGGCCTTTCAATGCTTTCATGGTGCATCAATTTGATAACTTATGACAACTGAAATTGGGTTGTGTCATTTGCTGACTGAATATGGTTGTATCAATTTGTTTGGGTTGTGTCATTACAATTCACAAAGCTCTTGAAAGTTGAAACTACACCTTTGAATTCCCAAATCATTTCATGGAATGCCAAAGGAGTCCAAGTTGGGGCCAGATTTGACAAGCCCAAATCACGCAATCGTTGAATAACAAATTATTACACGATGTCCGTTTACAAGCAAGCTTCAAATGTACAGAGAGAGAGAGAGAGAGGAACGGAGAGAAGGAGGTACTCACAAGGATCACGAATGGAGGCATGCACGGTGTATCCGCGCTGGAGGAGAAGCTTCACAAGCCATGACGCTATGTAACCCGACCCACCCGTCACACACACCACTTTCTCACTCATCTCTCTTTCTCCGTCTGAGTGACTATGCTTCCTCTTTCGTCATTTAGTGAAGTAGGTAAGTAGGCAAGGGCGGATCCAGGAATTTGATCGGGAGTAGGCACAAAATACTAATAAGAGTGTAAAATATTTTTTTACTATATAATCTCATGAGCTAAATACAAAATGCTAACAAGACTCGAATTTGATCAGGGGTTGAAATGGTTTTTTTATTAGATAAGAGCGACGTACACGATCTTGCTCATTTGGATTGTATTGAGATATAGGTGACCTTAAACCAGGATCAGAAGGAGGTTCTTGTTGGGCACTATTAGACTCGATTTGTCTTGGTTCTTGTGAAGTTGAACCAATTGGAACTTTAGATGTCTTCTTATAGTACTTGTTCATTTTTAATATCCTAAAATGTAGAATTCAAGATCATTAGGTCAAGCAATTCGAGCAACCCCTCAAACAAATCAAGTAATTCACAATTCAAGCACCAAACCATATATAATTCACAATTTAATTCAAGCACAATTTAAGACTTTCAACATTCAATTCTCAATTCAAGCACAATTCAATTCATAAATCATAATTCAAGGCCTTCAATGAATTTTCTACATGAATTATGCAAGAACTAAATTCAATTGATCAATTTAAATTAGAAATTGAGATCTTACAAAAAAAAACGAAAGAGGACTGGAGGAGAAAGCGTGCTGGCGCGTGAAGAGGGCGGAGCCGCGGAGAGGGAAAAGGCGGTGGAGATGGCGGGAGGGCAGAGGCGGTGAAGATGGCGGAGATCAGGCCGTGAAGATGGCGGAGATCCTTTCTCACTCTCCGTGCGATATTTTGATTTTTTTAGCTCTCTGGCTCTAGCGACAAATGAATGAAGGTCTTTGTTTTTCCTCTCTGACTCACAGGAACGAATAGCAATTAGAGAGCAAAGAACGAAGCGGACCAGCAGGCAGCAATTAATATTTCAATTAGGAACCTTGGAACGGTGATAAGTGACAACGGATAACGTACCCAGCATGAGCTCGGATCCTAAGGCATACACACGGTTAAATGATGGCGCAATCTGAACCGTTCGATTGCACGTACGGACAATTTACAGGAGACGGATTGTTTTAAAATTTATAACGTAGGTCTGACAGCGAAAGTTGATATGCACGACAGTCGACAGCAAGGTTTATATTTGTCAAAATAGATTTATAAATAATTTGACGTTATTAAATATGGACTTGTATAATTTTTTTATTAAATATAAAAATTATGCATAATTTAAATAGAATAAAATTTGAATATTGTTGTCAAGCAAATGTGATGTGCTTACCGAAAAGATTTGGTGAGCACAACTTTAAAAATCTATCAAATTGGTTTCAAATGACGATACCAAACTGTTAAAATCGACATACTTCATGAGTTATGTGTGTTCATACAAAATTTAAAAAAAATTGAATTCATATAGTACAAAGTCAAACGGTAAAAAAAATGAAGTTTTATAAGTTATTTTATAAGTTAGTTTAATGCATTCATTTTTCATCATTTTTTTTTACCACTTGACTTTGAACTAAATAAATTCAACAATTTAATTAAAAATTATCTACACACATCACTCGTGAAATATATCTGTTTCAACGATTGGAATTTATCATTTGAAATCAATTCAGTAATTTTTTTGGTGAAGACATCACACGTTAACTTTGCTCTTGGTATAACATTAGTATTATTAATAATTTAAATAAACTTCAACTTAACTTTGAAGCATCAGACAATGGGACTTTCAGACTTTTTTCTGCAAGTTTTGCCCTAGATCTCTTTATTAGCTTTCCGAATTAGAAGTCAAACACTGAAATTGAAGTTTCTTATCAAAAATTATAATCATTTAAATTTCAAACTTTTATTTTCATTTCTCATTGGATTTCTTGAGGCTGCAAATTACTTTATATTAATTACAAATATTTATTGCCAGTAAATTATTTTTTTGTTAATTTCATTCGACAAACAAAATATGATATCTGAAAACAAATAATTAAAATTCAATAACATTAACAACAAAAATAAAAAAAATATAACAATATACATACATACAAATAATTTAAAATCAATAATAATACTAATAAAAAACATCAATAAAATAAAAATATTATTTTCGCTCAAATCATTATTTTTTACGATCTATTTATACATATTAAACATAAAAACAAACATTCGGTTCAGGGTGGACCGAAAATTTGCTTCGGTACACTTCATTCCTGTGTGGTGTGACATGTGAATTTAGAGCACATCGGACCTACTTTAGTTCGATGGGTGCGATGACCATCCGATCAGCATCAAGATTCGTGCACTCTGCATCAAAATCCGTGTGCACAGATTTATTACTAATCGTATAGTGCTAGAGTCAATTGAATCTAAAAGTAGATCCGATACCCATGAGACCTACTCCTTTCTCGTGACATGTAGTGTCGTGGTAGGAGTTGTATCGAATCAAATTTTCATTACCTCTTACCTGTACTGAGTATTTGCTCGTCTTTGCCATTTTTGTGGGAAAAGAAACAATCAATATATTTTCTGACATTTTTTATTTTTTATTTTCTAAAAATAAAAAAAAATTCAAAGGGAGCTCTCTGAACATTGGTAAAAAGCATATGAGGAAAGCACTGGCGTGATTTGCAGCATTTGCTCCAAACAGCCGTTGAAATTTTCTTATACTGGTTACCTCATATTATTAATTTATTATAATCCCATTTTCATAAAGAAACCGACACTTTTTTTTTTTTGTGGAAGATCCTCCGACCTCTGCAGCATCGAGTTATTCATAACAAAGCCGTTTTTAATTACAATAATTAGAAACGAGAAATAAATCATGAGGCATAAATACTTGAACCCAATCAAATTAACTTCCCTTACACGTAGAAGTGCGAAAAATTTAATGGGACAAAAACGACATATTTTGTTCATGGAGCGCAAATTTTGAATATTCGTTGCTCTGGGATGGAGAAGTTATGTACTAGTGTGCACCAATTTTCGGATCAATATTGATATATTGATGAAAAACATCTTTGCAATTTCCTAAAATTCCAATATATCCTTCTAGAGTATATCAATTTTTTATTTAATTTATTACATACGGAGACTATGAAACAGTTAGTTTAAGCTAACATAGTCCAGTTGATTTTTGTTTGGTAGTCATGATCGACTTCAAAATGTACTAGGTGGATGAAACAAAATATTAATGTAAATATAGGCAAAAGATAATAGTTATGTTTCATTAGACAAAGATACTGCTGATAAGTGATGGTGTGCCAATACGCCAAGCTTTCTTTTGGTTTATGCATGCACCAAAAAGAACACGAGGACTTTCAATCAACAACTTGTGCCACTTAAAAGGACAAATTATCATATTATAAGTATCACAATATTACAATGGCTGAACTAATTCAAGAAAAAGATGAGAGTTGTCTAACAAACTTACCATTGCTCAATTACTGCATCGATAAAGAATTTCTAGTTGTCATAGCTTAGTGGAGTTTTTTTGGATTTATTTAGTATTAGCCCCTTAAGTTTTTAGTATTCATAAAGTCATAAAGAAGCCCCCAAGGAACTGCAAATCATTTATTTCATGACAATTTCGTCATGCAAGCTCAGCTTGGCCTATTGTCTCTTTAACATTAGAAAGTAACAAAACCCTTCTCCTTGAGACTCTCAATGGTCTCTTTGATGCTTTGCTCCAATGGAGTGAAGTTCAAACCCAAGCTTCTCGCCTTTTCCTTTGAGACCTGGTATAGTGTCTCAAAGGGTTTATCATCAGCGCACCTGATAAAAGATATCCAATAAATATATTAACTTATTTTGGCAAAGAACTTGTGAAAAGTTTGTTTTAATGTAAGGTCCTCCACTTAAGGAGTGAGATTCTGCAACTGTGACAAAACCAGAAGAGCAAAATGTCAGATTTTGACCCTGTAAATATCAGACTTTGTACTGGTACGTACCAGAGTGAATCTATTGGTTTCTAACTCTGTTATTAGGAGTATTTTATAATTTTTACTCTTGTAAACCAGCCAATCCTGTAAATCATCAAAGTAGTACACTAAAATATTTTTGGCATTTTGGTCGACGTTACAAACTTTTGCCACATAGTTTATTTGATCTTTTGGCATTTTGGTGGACGTTACAAATTTTTTTACTATTTTTTTTAGATAGGTAGAAAATCACTGTTTTTGGACGGTCCAGAATTTTCAGATCAAGTGATTTCCTACCTATCTAAAAAAATAGTAAAAAAAATTTGAAAAAATGTAAAATTTGGTTTGCAAGTACATATTCATTTTATAATTATGTTGAACGGTTCGGATCGACCGTTAGAATTTTGAAAGCTCAAATATTGAGCCGTAGCACGGACCAATCCGTGCTATGCATAGTACCGTAGCCTCACTCCTGAAGTAATACATGTACATCAGTGCATGTGCTAACATCAATTTTACCCACTTTTAGTCATGTTGATTTTAGATGCCATATAAAGTTGTTGCGAGCAAGCATTTTGAGCGCTTATTTGTGAGTTTTGGTAATATACTAACCAAACGATAACAAGAAGTTAACATAAACGAGCCAAAAACATGTAAATGTCTTGATATTTTCAATTTTACAAAAAAAGGATGTTATTTTGTCTTGGATAATAAGAAATATCAGTATTCCTTTTTTATTGCAAATGATCAGAAACTAATGAAACCCTTCTCTCTCAAGCTTTCTATGGTATCCTTCAGGCTGCTCTTGAAGGGAATCAAGTTACCGAGACCCAACTCTTTCGCCTTCTCATTTGAGAAATAATAAGGTGGTACGAATGGCTTGTCATCCGCGCACCTACAATAGTAAATTAAGCAAATTGAGAATTTGGGGGTTTTTCTTCTTTTGCAACTTCTCTAAATAAAAGGTTTAAATTTATGTTGCGGAAAAATGTTACTTAAGAAGACTTACTTGTTGGGGAGTTGAAGAGAAGGATAAAGCTCATGAATTATTGCCACAATCTCAGAGAAGTGCAGCACTCTTTCAACTAAACAATATCTTCCCCTTGCTGAAGGAACCTCAAAAGCTAAAATATGTGCTGTTGCCACATCTTTCACATGGATCCATCCAAAGTTTAAATTTGGATATGTCGGTGATCCTGGAGGATAATTAATAAGTTAAGAAACACGATAATCTTCAGCTCAAAATAAAGAATCATGTTAACCTTTCTTTAGAAAAAGCTATAATTAAGGATTCACCCTCAGAAGCAATTAAGCTCCAAACAAAGAACATAATTGAGTTTAAACAATAATTTGACTGATAGTGCACAGTACAATTCCAGAATAAGCTGGTTTGTCTGGAGAAATTTAAGAACATAATTCTTCAACAAATAAATAGTAAATCCTAGCAAAACACTCCTAAAAAGAAACTTTTTAATTGTAGGAATCGGCCCCAACCTTCATGCATGCACTGGGATGGTTTTAGCTAATATCCCAATTGTAGATTAGTTTTAGCTAACACCAATAGATACACAAAATTACTATAATATCCCTGAAATTTCATGTTGTCTCTTCCTTTATTTATCAACCGTTTTACGTTTTTTTATTAATATTTTTAACTAAAGTTCATATAATTACCATTGATTAAGTTAAAGATATCACCACAGGTAGCATTGAGAGTAGGCTGGAGAAGGGGCCCAATGACCATGGCCGGGTTCAATGTTACCATGTCAATCCCATTATCCTTCGAAAATTTCCAAGCCGCCTCCTCTGCTAGTGTCTTGGATAATGCATACCACAACTGGTCCAAAATCAAGAGTTAATTAAAATTTCCAAAAGGTTCTGCCATTCAACATCAGAAAACATTCAGAGCTAATTAAACTTTACCGACCATGATTCAACATGTATAAACAGAATATTTTCAAAAGATATGGATACAAAAATGGTAATAACCACCAGCTTGGCTATTCTACCCGTGTTCGCACCATTTTCACCATTACCTTTAAATTCTCACAAATCTCGGGAATGGAAAACCAAGTCTCATCAATGACTGCATCAGGACTTCTTGGCCTTCCATTGTTTGAGACTGCAGCCATTGATGATGTCATCACCACTCTCTTCACAGTAGCAGCTTTAGAACATGATCTCAGAACATTTAATGTGCCCTTAACTGCTGGGTCAATTAACTCTGCCTAAAAAAGGAAATCAAGCAATTTTTTACTTGTCGGTAAAATTAATGGCTTGATAGTAAAAGGTGTGCAAGGAGAAAAGGTTATTATTTCATAACAATACCGCTGGTCCAGATGGTACTTTAAAATTACACTCCCTGAACCATATACCATGATTACAACCCAAAACTTGTAGTACATAAATATGGTCTATCATGTTAGTCACATAGTCACATATGATCTTGGCAATAAATTGTCATTACCGAAGTCAAGCATATGTTGACTACCGACTAATATTACAATTCACTTGATTCAATGATATATATAGCCAATTAAACAGGATTTCTTGTTTTGTGATACTGGTCTTATGCTAAGATCAGAGCTCATTAAGAGGTCTTATGCACAAACTACTACTGGCAACATTTGGGTTTATTAATCACAAATATAGTACCACTCCTTTTACTGATATCAAGTATCAAGAACAACCTGTGGATCTGTGACAGTAAATGTAACAGGAGATGCTGCATGAAAAACTCCTTCACAACCATCAATTGCAGTATCAAATGAGCCTTCATCCATTAAATCTGCTTTAAACAAGTGGAGCCTCTCACTGGCTCCATCCAGTTCACGCAAGTGCTTGGTTCTCTTTGGGTCAGCTGAAATACAAGGAAAAACTATATGAGGCCCAATAAATGTAGCCAAAGCAAGCCATGCTGAATCCTTCCACTAGAGAAAGATATGGGTTGTCAAAAGAAGAAAAATGAATCAAAATAAAAATGTTAACATTCAATGAAACAAGGTAAATTTATGAAAAAAGAAATAATGTATTTTTGAGGAGTTTAGCCATGCTTTGATGACGCCCACCATGTTCTGAAAAAAAAATATATATTTGCAAAATCTGAATTCACTTGTGATTCATGTCGAACATGAAATTCCTGACTAAATAGTATTACCTAACATCGGTCCTCTAAGTTTACCTCAATCACCTCAACATTTCCTTCTTATTACAAGTAAAAAATGTACCCCAGGAATGCACTGTAGGTTATCTGACTATCTGATCCCTAAACCAGAGCTTACAGGTAACAATATTTACCAAACAAAACCCGAAACCTATGAATGTACAAGTAAGAAGTGGATTGATTAAAATGTGAAACGAAAGAGAATTGGGGGTACAAACAGGGGTCGCGAACAGTGGCGCGCACAGTGTATCCGCGCTGGAGGAGCAACTTAACGAGCCAAGAAGCTATGAATCCCGAAGCACCCGTCACACACACGATCCTTCCACTCGCGCTCATCCTCCTCAGTCTCTCTCTCTCTCTCTCCTTCTCACCCCGACGAAGCGGAGAAATGGGAAGTTGGAGATTTGAAGTAGGTAGGTGGAAGCAAGCAGGGAGGTAAATGGCCGAATGGACCAATTATATGATGACATATCCGCACTAATCGGATTCAAATAACTGCCATAATCGGATTCAAATAATTAATTAGATTCAAACTCATTAACTTATTTGATACACAATTACAACTCAATTTCTATAACTATGTTTATTATAAAATCTGTTATAATCATAAAATCGATTGACACAACATTGAAATATTTTTAGTAAGTTAATTAAAAATTCGTTTGATACAATTCAAAGTAGGATTGCTCTTAGCCAATTAGCAAATTGAAGTCAAAATTTAGATAAAAATTTATCTGAAATATAAGTGTTGAATAATAAAAGGCACAAAAAGTTCGGCCAACTCATTTCTTAAAATTGTAATAATATGTCTTATCGTCAGATCTTTCTTATTCTCTTTCATTATATTTACGAAATAGAGTATCGCATATCCGAAAAAAACAAAATACACAGAATCGACCAAAACTCAGAAGTAATCGGATCAAGAATCGGACTAACTCAAACAAGATGTAAGCACTATATCGAACCAGGAATAGACACATTGAATAATTAATGCTGAATCGAAATAAAAAATTTTAATCCAAAAATAGATACTTGTCTACCTAATTTGTACATGATCCGCCAATAGACATATCTTCATTATAATTTAATGAAGTGATTCAACTTGCATTCGTTAGCCAGTAAAATAGTGTTTTCTACTGTTCTCGCTACAGTAGAGTAGAGTGTGATAAATAGGACCCACTTGCAGATCTTTCTATTCTCGGGGGCCAGCTTGGCTGAAAAGAAAAAACAAATAGATTAAAATAGAGGTTTGTGGAATTGTGAAAATTAAAAAAGTGAAATTGAGTTTCAATTTTGCACTTAAATTCATGCTTTTTACAACTATATAGGTCTCTTCTCTGTATTTTTATAACTCAATTTTTATTATATAAAAGTGATAAAATAGAGGAATTGATCTTTACTAAGAAATATAATTGATTTATTTATCAATATTTTTTTCTCTTTTTCCATTCTCAATTGAACACGACATGAATAATATAAAATAAAAATCTATTTCAAATTCTAATTGTTTTTCTATTCTCTCGTTATTCCCTTTCTCTTCTCTTTCTCCTTCTCCTCTCTGTAACCTTTCAATCTGATGGTGAAATGTATCTTCTCGCTACAGTACTCTTTATATATAAATTGAAATTTTTATAAAATCTACATCGTAATAGTTTTTATGGAATTCATACGCCCCTTGTATAAATTTGTGGGCTAATTACTCCACTTTCTAGCCCCAAACGTTAAAAAAAAAAAATTCTATCAAAATATCATATTTCTTCGTTAACCTTTTTTTTTTTTTTTGATAAAAGAGTAGGGTCAAGTCCTTACGCGGAAGAATTTCTGAGAAGAAACCCTGATTATTTTTTCGTTAACCTAATAAGTAGATTTTTTTTATTACTTTCTTATTTGAGAAGGGTTTAAATGCATTATGATTTTGTGCT
Source organism: Carex kokanica (assembly GCA_025461125.1). Classification (NCBI taxonomy): domain Eukaryota; kingdom Viridiplantae; phylum Streptophyta; class Magnoliopsida; order Poales; family Cyperaceae; genus Carex; species Carex kokanica. Next base: position 536,172 of record JAJGRX010000531.1, read on the forward strand.
CCAATATGCTCCACATCTTTTATCTCCGTTTTCAAAGTCTGAACAGTCGATCCGAATCGCTCAACATGATCTTCATAATAAAATATGCTTGGAGACCAAATTTTATATTTTTAAGAATTCTTTTACTATTTTTTTAGATAGGTACAAAATTATTGTTTTAAGGAGATTCTAAATCATCTGAAAAAGTGATATTTTACCTATGTAAAAAATAGTAAAAAAATTCTCAAAAATAAGAAAGGACTAAAATTTTAATTTTAATAATTTGATATTGTATCTATGTAAAAAATTCCCTAAATCCTAAACCCTAAACCCTAAGAAAGGATTTGATATCAAATGGTCATTAAAATTAATAAGAAAGGATTTGATTTTGTTTGGGACCAAGTGAGCTAAATTATATATCAAACAAAGTCAAACAACATTTAGTCCTTAGTCTTTAATAAAAAAAAGTTAAAGATAGACAAAATAAAAAAAATGAGATCGAAGAAAGTTTGTTTTTTATAAAGGAAAATAAGATTTATCTATATATTTAAATTATAAATTAGCAATCAACCTAAATATATTATATTGTCATATAAGATCATATGTAAAAACATTCCGATGATAATTTGAGTTAATGATGAAATCCAATAACTTATATATATATATATATGCTTAAAAAAAGAGCCTGATAATTGACCTCAAACAAATTCCCAAGCGCGTCTCTCTAATATTTAATACTTTAACTACTTATATCCAAGTATTTAAAACTCTATTTATAATCTTTTACAATACTACTCGCAGACATTTAAACTTCTATCTACAATCATTTAAATTATAAATCTGAATAGTTTTAACTCCTAACTACTTTTGTCTTCAAGCCAAAAAAGGAAATATTTCTTTCACCCACTTTTTTTTCTCTAACATTTTCGTTCATTTTTCTGTCGATCCGTGATGAATTTTGCGAATTTAAATATATATGAGCATTTTCTACTCGTTTTTCTCTTTCAAATGAGATCCATGAAGAAATACTTTTGAGTTATTTCAAGTCATTTTTTTTTTAAATAGTAAATTCCATTAGAACTTTAAATTCTCAAGTTTTAAACCTCAATCTACAACCTTTTAAACTTGATATGGAAACTATTTAAAGTAATTCATACTACAGTCATGCATTTAAACCTCTTGGAACGCAGCTTCTCAATCATGTAAACTTCTGATGTCTATCATTTAAACTACTACGTTCAAACATTTAAAAGTCAAATCTATGTTAATTTATTTTTTTATTTTTTACAACTGGCACTTTTAACCACGACGACTTTCTAGAAAGTTGGTACGCCTCTTAGAACGCAGCTTCTCAACCATTTAAACATCTGATGTCTACCACTTAAACTACTAAGTTCAAGCGTTTAAACATCAAATGTAAGTTAATTTTTTTTACAGCTGGCACTTGACCACGACGACCTTCTAAAAGGTCGATACGCCTCTTGGAACGCAACTTCTCAACTATTTAAACCTATGATATCTATCATTTAAATTACTACGTTCAAGCGTTTAAACCTCAAACCTAATTATAATTTTTTTTTTCAACTGACACTTTTGACACCTATTCTGAAGCCTTTAGATATCTGTTTGCAACCATTTAAAATAAAAATATGAAGCATTTAAACATTACAAAATTATATTAAAACAAGTATATCAAACAAACTTCAACAAGTCAAGACAAACATTCACTGTTTACAACTGTTAACTAACATGCCGCATTCACACATGCAAACTTCAAGATACAACAATACTGCAATCAAACTTTTAAACCTATAGTTTGACGCATTTAAAGAAGTACACTCAAGCATTTAAAACACTACAATCAAGATTTTAAACCTCACTATTTTTCTGTAAAATACAACATTTCTAAAGCAACAAATGCCACGATTATGTGAGATATCAAGTATAAAACATATATTTATGTGAATTCAACATATATTTCTGTACAATCAACATTTTAAACAAGATTTAAAGTGTGGTTTCTATTTAATTTGAAACATTCTCCATTACTTTTGCTAGAGAACAACCATTCAAATCTATAGTATCACGCGTTTTACACTCGAACATTTAAAACACTGCAATCAAGCTTTTAAAACTACATGAAAACATTAACACCAAGTAAAAATTAACGACATATAAAGCATATGTTCATTCCACCAAGTAAAAATTAAACATTTAAAGCTAAAAAAGATCTAATTGTTGAATCAAACAGTAAAACATCTGTTCATTCCACCAGGTAAAAATTAACAACATATATCATCGGCTTATGATCAATAAGGACAGACATATTTTTATTTTGCTCAATCCACTCGACAAAAGTAGAAAACATAACAAAACAAAAAGGTAACTTATTTTAGTTGAGGCTTGAGTAGACAGAGAAATTTAAACAATGGCCATGATGCAGTCAATAGCTTATAAACCTTACATGTAACTTATAAAAAGAACAATTAACAGTAAAAAGTCGTAGACACTTCAATTTTATTTTCTCAAGCCTTTAAACCTTTGCCTACAAGGCTACAACCCTTTAAAGTATACGTGTCATTAGAAAAAGCCTTTAGACCTTTGCCTCCATTTCCAACCCCTAATCCCACATAATAATGAAAAAGCTCCTAGAAGCATTATTTGCATTATAATACAACAAAAAATGTGAATCATTAGAAATAAGATTATCAAAACGGATGAAAAAATACATGTAATATTAAAGCGAGAAGATAAAGAATTGAGAGATAGAATTGTTATTTCATTTCTTGAATCTGTAATGTACAAATGCTGCTGTATATATAGCCAACATAATCCTATCTAGATGTTTCCAGAATCTGTCTAACTACCTAACTAACAGCTTTGACTAATACATCTGTTGACTAACTAACTACTTCTAGACAGTAGTCTGAATATCTCTATTAGCCCCCCCGCAAGCTGGACCAACGGTAAGCTTGGAAGTGATGAGTGAAAATCGTGGGGAAGCTAGAGGCTTAGTAAAAATGTCCGCAATTTGATCCCGAGAAGAGATGAACCGAATCAGAAGGGCCTTGCTTGCGACACGCTCACGTACGAAGTGATAGTCAATCTCCACATGCTTGGTACGGGCATGAAACATCGGGTTAGAAGCTAAGTAGGTTGCACCAATATTGTCGCACCACAAAATGGGAGGAGAGGGAAGCGGCACATGAAGCTCGGTCAACAAATATTGAAGCCAAATAATTTCAGAACTTGCAACAGCCAAGGATTTGTATTCGGCCTCTGTGCTTGATCGGGCAACGGTGGGCTGTTTCTTAGCACCCCAAGAGATGATGTTCGCACCAAGATAAATGCAAAACCCAGAGGTGGACCGACGATCATCTAACGAACCGGCCCAGTCGGCATCACAGTATGCATGGAGAGTGAAAGAAGAGATCGGTGTAAGGGAGATGCCATGGGAAATAGTGCCTTTGAGATAACGAAGGATGCGCTTGACCGCTGCCCAATGAAGTGTCGTCGGGGACTGCATGAATTGCGACACTTTATTGACCGCAAAGGCAATATCCGGACGGGTAAGGGTGGCGTATTGGAGAGCGCCCACAATAGAGCGGTAAAGGTGCGGGTCCTCCATAGGATCTCCATCAAAACGAGATAGGGCTGAGTTGGGAACCATTGGGGAAGGATAAGGGTTTGAATGGAGCATGTTAGCACGAGCCAAGACATCCTTGATGTACTTGGTTTGAGAGAGATGCAAACCATGAGAAGTCGGGTGAACTTCAACTCCAAGGAAGAAGTGAAGATCACCTAAGTCTTTGAGAGCGAATTTTGCTTGGAGAGACCGAATAAAGGATTGAATGAGACTATGGGTGGAGCCGGTCACAATGATGTCGTCAACATAGACGAGAACATAGAGGGTTTCATTTTTGGAGGAAAAGATGAAGAGAGAGGGATCAAAACTTGAAGCTTTGAATCCATGGTCGAGAAGGGCTGAACTCAAGGCATGAAACCAAGCCCTAGGACTTTGTTTGAGGCCGTAGAGTGCTTTGGACAGCAAGCATACATGATGCGGTTTTTGGGGGTCGACAAAGCCCGGCGGTTGTTGCATATACACGGTCTCTTGGAGATCACCGTGTAAAAATGCATTTTGTACATCGAGTTGTCGCATAGGCCAGTGAAAGGAAAGGGCAAGGGTGAGCACAAGACGAATAGTGGTGGGTCGAACAACCGGGCTAAACGTCTCGAAGAAATCGACTCCCTCTTCTTGGTGAAAACCTTTAGCAACAAGTCGGGCTTTGTATCTTTCTAAGGAGCCGTCGGCCCGGCGCTTTATCTTGTACACCCACTTGCAGCCGACCACATGCAAATCAGGTGTAGAAGGAACTAGAGTCCATGTGCGGTTGGCAAGGAGAGCCCCATATTCTCTGTGCATTGCTTCGACCCAGTGTGGACAATTTTTAGCTTGATTATAAGTGGTAGGTTCACTGGCAGAGTAGGACTCGGCCATGAGGGCTGTGGTGTTAGAGAAAAGATTTTTGGCCTTGCTGCGAGTTAGCATGGAATGAGTCGGGTTAGTAGCATGTTTCTCTGGAACAGAATGTGTACAGGGCTCTCTGGAAGAAATAGCATGTGTGCGGCTAGGGGAGTGGTTGACTGGATCCGCTACAAGTCCAGAAGGACCCGAAGGGGGAATGATCCGCCTGGAATAGGTAAGAAGGGGTTTGGGATCCGGTACAGAGATGGAAGGACCCGCCGTGGGTAGGACAGGAGAAGTAAAGTTGGGAGAAGCCGATTCAGTAGGAAAAGAGAGTGTTGGATCCGCTGCAGATGAGGAAGGATCCGAAGAAATGAGGGGAAGGCAGGAGGAGACATGAGGAATGGGATCTGCTGTGGCGGTAGCAGTGTGAGAAATATCTGGCGAAATCTGAGAGGCAGCAGGTATAACTCCAAGCCATGTAGACTGAACAGGAACAGAGAAGGCCGAATTTTCTCCAGAAGCTGAGGTGCTGAATGGGAACTGCTGTTCATCAAAAATGACATGCCTTGAAATGAAAATTTTATTAGAATCAATATTATAGCACTTATAACCTTTTTGGGATAGGGTATAGCCAAGGAAAACACAAGGTTGAGACCGGGCTTGAAGTTTGTGAGTATTGTAGGGTCTTGTATAGGGGAAACACAAGCACCCTAAAACCCGCAAGAAAGAATAATCGGGTGATTTATTAAAGAGCTTAAAGAAAGGAGAAGGATTGTTATCCGTAGGAGGTTGGCGATTTATTAGATACACCACGCTAGCAAAAATATCATCCCAAAACCGTTCGGGAATGGATGCATGAATCATAACCGCAAGAGAAAGTTCAACAACATGGCGGTGTTTGCGTTCCGAAACACCGTTTTGTTGGGGAGTGTACGGACAAGTAGTTTGGTGAATGATAGAAGAGAAGGAGCGCGTGATAGGTTTGTATTCGGTACCCCCATCGGTTCGTAAAATTTTAATTGATCTTTGGAGCAAGTTTTCGACTTGGCTTTTGAAAGATGTGAACACATGAATCACCTCATCTTTGGAACGCAAAAAATAAATCCATGTGTAGCGTGAATAATCATCTACAAAAAGAATGTAATAACGAAAACCATTTCTTGAAAGTAAAGGTGCGGGACCCCATACATCCGAATATACAATCTCAAGTGGAAAAGAAGAAGAAGAGTTGCTAGAAGAAAAAGGCAATCGATGTGCTTTAGCCAAAATACAATCATGACATAAAGACATCTTATTTTTATTACAAGGAAGATTATTGGTAAGTAAAAGTTTTTGAGTAGTGGTAGAAGAAGGGTGGCCAAAACGAGCATGCCAAATATCAAATGACACCCGTTCGCCAAAATGAGCTTGTGGTTGAACAAGACAAGTGAGAGGTAGAGGGTAGAGTCCATTAGTGAGCTTGGCTTGAAGAAGGATCCTCAATGTGGGGCGGTCCTTTATGACACACAAGTGAGAAGAAAATTCAATAAGAAGTGAATTATCAAGCAATAATTTGGATAAGCTCACCAAATTTTTTGTAAAGGAGGGAACATATAACACATTTTGTAAAGAGATTGTATAATCGGAAATATGAAAAATAGTGGATCCAATGTGAGAAATATTCATACCCGCACCATTACCAACATGGAGTTTGTCGAATCCTTCGTATGGTAAGAAAGAGGAGAGGTTGTTCAAGTCATTGGTGACATGATGGGTAGCACCCGAATCGAGATACCACTCGGATCCGGTAGCATGAGGCGTGGTTTGTGCATTATTCGCTTGAAACGGGGCATTTTGAACCAAATGAGCTTGAAAAACTGGTTGGGCCTGCTCAGGATAATTAACCAGATCTGTTCTGTACCAACAGATTCGGGCTTGATGACCCCTTTTAAAGCAAATTTGACAGATTGTGTTTCGGTCCACTGAGTTGGCTGGTCTGGGAGGAGTAGGCCTGGGCTGAGAGTAAGAGTTATTATTCGGGTAACTGGGCCTGGGGTTTGAATGAGAGTGAGGATTTTGCAGAATAGGAGGCCGGCCCGCATTGTTCCCCTGGTAGTGTCCACGTGGCCGATACCCTCCTCTTCCCGATTTATTTTGGGATTGACCCGATTTAGCATAAAATGCAACAGGATTTTGGGAAGAAGGGAGAGAAGAAAGAGAAGAAGAGTTACCACCACCTGACTGCGATTGGATCAGATTTTCGTGAGATTGAAGCATCGCCTGCAATTCTGTGAAGGAGAGATGATCTTTAGTAGTAGCGGCGACAACAAATGAATTGAAGTCCGATCCGAGGCCTCCGAGCACCTGAAGAACCAGATCTTCGTCGGTCACTGGATAGCCAATAAATGTGAGCTCGTCAGCCAAAGAACGCATCTTCTGACAATATTCGGAACAACTCATGCCTCCTTTAGTTGTGGTTTGGAGAGACCGACGGAGCTCTGAGAGGCGTGCCCGAGATGTAGCAGAAAATGTCAGTTGGAGGTAATTCCAGAGCTCGGCGGAGGTTGAGCAAGAGACCACCTGGCTGAGGATCGTGTCAGAGAGAGAGGAACGCAACCAGCTGAGGATGAGCTGATCTTGACGGCGCCAGTGGGAAAATCGGGAATTTTGAGTCTGCACACCATCAATCATCACAAGCTCGTCAGGTGGATCATCAGTGAGATACCGGTACAGATCGTGGCCGTGTAGAGCAGGGGTGATTTGAGATTTCCATGCAAGGAAATTGTTTCGATGTAATTTTGTAGAGATAGGAATATTTAGAACTACAATTGGATCAAGAGTAGTTTGAGAGGTTAGGGTAGAGGTGGAATCAGGAGAAGGAGAGGAGCCCATGGCTCTGATACCATAAAGCGAGAAGATAAAGAATTGAGAGATAGAATTGTTATTTCATTTCTTGAATCTGTAATGTACAAATGCTGCTGTATATATAGCCAACATAATCCTATCTAGATGTTTCCAGAATCTGTCTAACTACCTAACTAACAGCTTTGACTAATACATCTGTTGACTAACTAACTACTTCTAGACAGTAGTCTGAATATCTCTATTAAATATGGCATAGTTAAGGAGTTAGTATCATTATAGATCATGAATTTAGATAGGACCAAACAAACGCGAGCATTGACCCTAATAAAATTTGATAGTGCAGATTTACTCCCAAAATACTCAATTTTTTTCAAAAAGCCTTTTTTATAGAAAATAAAAATTAGATTTAAAAAGTCTAACCGTCCAGCGCATTTTTCATATTCCAAATTTGCCTCATTCTGAATTTTCTGATACCCCAAAACAAAATTCCATTCTCAACACTTTATTAAAAGATCATTGTATTAAATGCCGAGCAATTTATGTTTTAATTTATTAATGGTTTCAAGAATGTGTATTCATAGCCTTATACTTTGTCCGCGCAATTTTTTTTTTTTTTTTTTTTGGGTGAAATTATCAGCCCAAACCTTCAACTAATTGATTAACATAATATATGTACCATTACAAGCTATCTGATGTACTGTTTGCCATTACTACTAAGCATGACGAAGGTCAAAAGACCATCAATATGCAAACTTATGTACTATATCAGTGCGCCATTATTTATTTACTAATACATATCTGAGCAGTGAATTTTCAGCTGCTACTAAGTTGATCGCCTCTCTCATTAAAGACATATTTAGAAGGAAACAAAACCTTTGTCTCTGAGGCTCTCTATGGTCTCCTTGATGTTCGTCTCCAGAGGACTAAAGTTGATCCCCAAACTTTTTGCTCTTTCCTTTGAGACCTGGTAAATCGGCGCATAGGGCTTGTCATCTGCACACCTGAAAGTACAATGAAGAATGGGTAACACTATATTTTTAATTATATAAGAATTTCTGTAACTAGGGTTTTACATGATGAGGATGACAAAGAAAAAATTTCATTGTCAAAATTTGGTAGGTTGCTAGCAGTGTTGTGGGCAAGTGAGGAACTTGGGCTGAATCTGCATCCTCTGCATTAACATACCGTTTGAGTTAATTTTTCGACAGTGAGATCAGAATTCAGGCCAATCTGGCTCATGCCTATAATGCACGGGGCCCTTCAATACTAGTGCAGATCTAAATCGGACGGTCCAGATCTTAACTCAAAATTTGAGTTAACTCAAGAGGAGATGAATTCCCTTGGGCTCAGATACCACAACCCCAGAGAGAATTTTGCCTCTGTTGGGGTTTTATTCAAGCTTTGCAAAAACTCTTAGAAAAAAGTAACCCGTATTGGAATTTGTTCTTTATCCACAAGAGCAGGGGCGGACCCAGTAATTTGGTCAGGCGTAGGCAAAAAATAAGTTGGACGGGGAAGAAAATGAGTTGGGCTGGAAAGAAATATTGGACTCCAACAGGGTAGGCAAACTTGTTCACCACAAGTAGGCAATAAATAGCCCAGAAAATCATGGGCTAATTTTATTTTTTTCAAAATTCAGGGGTACCCTGGGCCTATTTGGGTCCACCCCTGCACAAGATCAAGGAAAAAGGCAATAAGATCACTTACTTTTCAGGAAGTTCAATAGATGGATAGAGGTCGCGAATTATCTCAACGACTTCCGAGTAGTGAGCAACTCTTTCCACCAAACAGTATCTCCCGGAAGCAGAAGGAACCTCGTAAGCCAGAATATGTGCCAACGCCACATCTTTCACATTAACCCAACGAACACTAGCATTCGGAAATGTTTTTGATCCTATAGAATGATAAATGGTAATTCTGCAAACATATTTCTTTTCCTAATCTTTTGACCAAAAGTTCATACAAAACTCAGATAAATTACCAATTTAGGTACGACGGACTAAAAAAAGGGTAAATTTTGCATATTAAGCTGGTGACAGCTAATATAGAATGGTACCGTTAATCAGGTTTAGGATTGTAGCAGAACTCGTATTGAGTATAGGCTGCAGAAGAGGCCCAATGACCATTCCTGGGTTAATTGTAACAATGTCGATTCCATTTTCCTTTGAAAATTTCCAAGCAGCTTCCTCAGCTAGGGTTTTTGACAGTGGATACCACAGCTGGTAACATGCAAATATTACAAGTTAGCCAAGCTAAACAAACATTGTATAAGTAATTTTGAAACTAAGAGATCTTTTTTTCAAGTAAAACCAGCATTCTGCCAATGTACAAATGATTTTCCTACAAATTAGATACTCGAAGCTATTACCAAACTCTGTTAGAAATCAGCATTACAATTTAGTAATTTACTAGTTTATGTCATTTTCAAAGATGCATCACGGTTAAAAGGACATTTTTTCACATTTTAAGAGGGTACCCATCTGAATAATCTAACAGAAGGGTTATGGCATTCATTATTTTAGATGCTTGCTGCAACTATTAGAAATGTTGGGTATTTTTATGTATGTGATTTAAAAAGCCTGTTCAGACGTACACAAGCTCTGAACAAATATACAAATTGCCAAAATACAGACTGATCCAATAGAATAAAATTGTACAGTTGAAAACTTCTTGGATCAACTGCTGTGTTACCTTTGATTTCTCACAGAATTCAGGGATAGAAAACCAGGTCTCATCAACAACTACATCAGGATTCTTCGGTCTACCATTTTGCTCAACAGCCGCCATTGATGATGTAACTATAACCCTTTTTACAGAGGAAGCTTTCGCACACGATTTGAGTACATTTAGTGTGCCCTTAACAGCTGGGTCAATCAACTCGGCCTACAGAAAGTATTTTAATTAATTGGCTTGCTCAAAGTATACAAAGGAAAAGGTACAAGTAGACTAGAGTAAACAATTATAATCAGTTAAAATCAGTTTCAAAAAATATTTTGAACAAATGTAACTGAAGTGCCTGGAAAAAATTAAGAAGCTTAAAACTTGGCTTTATCACTATTGTTACTTCAATGTAGTTCCCAACTGGCAACATAAAGTTGAATACATGACTTAAAAAGACTTCCCCGTCCCACTAATTTACCAATTGAGAATATGTAACAAAAGCATAGTGAAACTAATTATAATTTGGACAACAAATTTTCAAGGGAAAAAATTGCACGAGTTTAGAATTTATGCAAGTTTAAAACACATCAGACAATCACAAACCTGTGGATCAGTGACAGACAGATAAAAAGGAGAAGCTGTGTGAAAAACACCAGCACAGCCATCAATTACATCATCAAAGGAGCCTTCCTCCAATAAGTCTGCTTTAAACAAGTGCAGCCTCTCCCCAGCTCCATCCAGTGTCCGCAAGTGCTCAGTTTTCTTTGGATCAGCTACAGACCAGTATAAATAATAAAATATTGTCATGATCAAACTTGAACTGATTGAATTTCGTTTATAGTCTAAGTTAGTGTAAATGAACGAGAAGCCAGATAATCGTATATCCTAATCAAGCAAGAAATCTAATTGAACAAATCATCAGAACAACTTTCGTCGGTGCAGTATTGTTGATCAAAATTAAAAATATCGGAGCAGAATAAGAGTAAAAATAATCTTGGAACTGTACAGGGGTCGCGAACAGTGGCGCGCACGGTGTAGCCACGGTGGAGGAGAAGCTTGACAAGCCACGACGCGATATAGCCCGAAGCACCAGTAACGCACACGACCTCCTTTCCACTCATCATCCCCTCTACCTCTGTGTCGATCTTTCGCTCGCTAGCTCTTGCGGAGAGATAAATTTTTTTCTATGCTAATTATTAGTTAATTTTTTTTTTTAATTCATTGCTGACGTGACCTTGAACAAATTTAGAATTTCGGTAAGGAATATAAAATATTGATAAGATTATAAATTTTTTCTTGACGAATAAGAAGAAAGAACTGAATAGTAGATAAGGATCTAAATAAGTTACGGTACAACTAGATACGTCATATTTTTGTCACAACACGATATAGCACATGTGTTGATCACGTGATGTAACTCGCGTGTCCATTGGCGTGACTAGCATGTCTCATACCGTGACCATTCACGTGACGTGACCATCTCTCAAAAATTTCACACAACATGTCATGCAAATGATTTGGTCATGACACAACACATAGCCATGTGAGTCACCTATAATTAGAACTGTTAGATCTTAATCGAATGGTGAAACTTGAATAAACTAACCTAAATTATGAAAAAAAATATTTAAACATGACCAACGTGACAAATGTGATCGGTTACATTTGGACACATCACGTATGGTTGCGGCGTGCCTTGATTACAGCGTAACTAACGTGTTGTAACCATTTACGTGTCATGACCATCCTTTCAAATTTGATCACGGCACGAATACATCTAATAACATGGTACATATTCAGATCCCTCGTAACGAGCCTCCTTTTTCTCCAGACGAACCAGCGATTCTTCTGAGTGGAGTAGAGAATCGGACCGTGTCTTTTTCTTTCTTTCTTTCTTTTACGCGAATCAGTTTGGGCTGATTTTTTTTCGCGCAATTTTCTTTTACTGGGTTGTGAATTAAATCCAGGGGTAGGTAGGGTAGGCACAAGTATAAAATAGCACTGGGTCTAAAAAAAACTTCGAATTGCCTACCCAAAGGGTCTTGCAGTGGACGTGGCTTAATAGAAATTCTAAAATTAATTTTAAAGATGTGAAAATTTAGAAATTTTAGATATCTTAATTTCTAAATAGTGGTTAATAGTTATTTAGAAACTTATTTGAGTTATAGGATGCAGATGCTCCCAACAGGTCAAAATCTATTTGGAGTCCGCTTTAAGATTCGTGTTGTATTAAAACAGACGATTCAGATCTCAGTCTACATGGGCTCTTGGGGGTAATTTAGCATAATTTAGCATAATTTACCGTATTTATTTTTATTCATACGTAATTTAGCATAATTTGAAGTCCGCTTTATTTTTATTCATACGTAATTTAGCATAATTTACCGTATTTTAGCATAATTTAATATAATTATTGTAATTTAGAGTAATTTAGTGTAATTTAGCGTAATTTAACATAATTTCAAGTAATTTAGCGTATTTTAGTATAAATATGCTAATTATATATAAAAAAAAGTAATTACAAATATTTAAAAAAATTTAATTTTTTAGTGTTATATTCCAGCATGTTAGCTATTTGTCTCTAAAAAAAAAGTACCGGCCATTTTCTAGCCGGTACCGAAGAAAATGAAAACCGGCCAAAAAATGGCCGGTATGGACATTTTTATTAATTTCTAATTAACTTTGGATATAAATAAAAATGTCGGACGTAAGACACATGTTCCATTTTACTCTTAAAGGAACGCAACCCTCAAATGCGTTTCTATGCCCAACATTATTATTATTTTTGTATACTTGTTTTCAATGTAAGAAAATTACGTATTAATTATTAATCATTAATCATTAACGAAAAAAAGGAAAAATCACATATAGCATAAAACAAAATTAACAATGTATTCATGCATCAACACTTCAATTTTCCACATTCTAGCAATTCTATTTTTATTTGAAAATTGAATTAAAAAATAATAAAGATAAATAAATTTGTTGACAATTAATTTGTTGACAGCTATTTTATTATAATATAAATAAATTAAAAATATATATATAAAAGAAAATTAATACTTCAAACAAACATAACTTATATGAAAAACTCTGATTTATTTTTATGTATCAATTTTGGAAAACATGTAAAGAAGTCACAGGACGTAGCCCGTAACGATCATTTTTGGACCCAAAAAAAAGAATCGTCCGAATCCCAAAAAATTAAGTTAAAATTTGCCATCCACAGCAATTATGTATTGTTTTATTTAAAACTGAAACAGCCCTTTTAAAAAAAAATTAAAATCATAATAACAACACAATACAATAAATTAATCAATTTTCATTATTTGTAGTTTTTGATTTTTTTGATTTTTTTTTTCATGTCTGTAACTTTTACATCAAAACAGAGAATGTCGTGCTGGTTGAGTTCTTTTCCTAGTAAAACACAACCTGTGCTTGCATTTTTCTTAGGAGAAATACTCAAGGACAAATTGCTTTTATGCTGTTTTTGAGATTTTCCTAATTCGGTGGTATGGATTTTTTTTTTTTTTAAATGCTACAGATTAAAAAAAAAATTATGTTGCAAGAGACACGGTTACCTAGAAAATTGCTTCTTTTAATTTAAAAATAACTTTAAAGGAACAATAGTAAGACGACAAAACTAACAAATCCAAACCTCCTACAACACCTCTGATCCTGCTCTCCGTTACACAAGATATACCTGTTATACAAGCAAGATAAAAAAAAAAGGTATGCATACAACATACAAATAAAAAATGTATGGTACACTATAGCAGTTCCATCAACTGCTGGATAACATCTGCAATGAACGGGAAAAGGTGAGAAGTTATATAATAACTACAAAAATTATGTACCGAAATATCTCTTCTCTAGAAGTATACGTAAGCTACAACGAACAATTTCTTGATGATCTTGTAGCACTTCATCAAGGATATACATTGATGTACTTTGCAATTATTACTTTTTCCTCTGATTTGTTTTGACTTCAACAGAATCCCAGAACCTTTTGGTATACAGAAAGGATAAAAACATGTAACAGAAAGGACTTTGCTAGCCGATTTTTAGGTAACTGTTTTTTTTTAACCGATTTTGCTAATTGGTTAGCAAAATTGGCATACAACATTTTTAACCGATTTTTAGGTAAACGTAGGGTAACCGTGTAATTTAACTTTATGCTTCAATATACAAGGATAAACACAAACACAAAGCATGTCATTTTATGCTTTTATCCTTTCTGTTGCTTCAATATACAAAGAAAATTGCACTATATTTTACCTTGAACAATGTAGGGTGTTGTCTGGAAATCCTGCCAAAAGCTCGGATATAAAGTTATATCATAACGTAATAACTTAGCAGCAAGATATGCAGCTCCTGCAGCTATATGATGAGGCTTGAACTGAAGCCACAATGAACTCCTCAACCTACAATATAAATAATTAATACATAAACCAATAATAAAGAACATAGCATCAAATTGTAACTCTATGAGCATAAAACAACCAATGTAACACTATCTATTTTGTGCCAAATAATTAGAAAAATATAATAGCAAAACACTTAAAAATACTGCAATTCGCAAAGCGGAATCTTACCACTAATAGATGGCTTGGGGGTTAGTGTTATCCAAAGGATCATCTCCAGTAATGCGTCAGAATGATAAAACTATTGCAGTCTTTTTGGCAATTTGGCGAAATAGAAAAGATTTTCTAAAACTAGACCTCAGTCCCCACATAAAAAGTAGAAGCACCACCTCTAATGGCTAGTATATCATTGATACGCCTTTTAACAATCGCACATCAAGGAACAGTACATCTCACAAAAATTTCCCAGAATTGCAAAGAACTTGTAGAGTTCCAATTTATCATCTTTTTCTTTACTCCATACAATGCAATGTTCTTCTTTTTTTCGATTTTATCATGTTCTTAACAGTGGTTCATATCAATTTTAAAAAAAAAAATCCTTAGCCTTTGAGATAGATATCTTCAACAATTTTCCCATTTATTCCTCCATCGATAATCTTCCAAGTAGGAATTTCTTTTGACAAGTTATTATGTAGTACTTATTATCTTCAATAAGTGGAATATTATTTTGCCATGAAAAAATCATATAGTCATACACTTCATTGTTGCATCCTCTAAACATAAGACAGCACCGTAATTATGGCACCTTTTTTGGCAATTTAATCATATTACCCAGCTTAGTTATTAAGAACCAAAGCATACTACTTAACTTTAAAATTTTATTTGTCCATGCTATTCTGATTTCAAACTCATTGTATTTATCCAAGCTATCCGGCTATTTTAGTTATATACTAGACAAGTACTTTTATATGTTATACCAAAAACACCAAATATATTAGGAAAACATATACTATGTTAGCATCATGGTTTTTATTATGCTTCGATGATTCAACATCTTTGTTAGACGGACGTCCAATGCAAGACTCAGTGCAAACTTGCATTTTTCAATTCCATTAAAATCTTTAGACTATTAGCAAGGCAATAATCAGGACAAAATATATTTATGTCCCCTGTATCAAAGTAACTCATCATGTCAAAATAATAACACTGAGCCAATGACCCTTTTAACTTGCAGCTCTCTAATCCTATACTGATCAAAGGAATCTAGAATAACTCAAATAAACAGAGCGACAAGAAAGAGAAAATTTACAGTACCATAGTGGACTGGTATAATCATGGGCATACCAGTATTGGATCAACTATTGTGGATACCAATGTCAGTCTCAGAGATTCTGTCTTTGGCTTTTTTTTTTGGTCACGAAATGATAACTATATGTAAGTATTGTCAATAGAAATAGCTTAAGACTTTTCCGCAAGGATAACTCTTTGGATTAAAGCACTTGATACATCAGCTAAGAATAGAATATCACATTTCTCTTGAAGAAACATCCTGCAATATCCCATACCAAACAAATCAATGCCTATTTCAAAAGACAACACAACTCATGGCTCTTCCTTCCCCCAAAAAAAGCCTTATAAAATTTATTACTCAGCAGAAAAACTCAAAACTATATATCTATCTACAGTGCAAGCAACTTCCAAATTAATAATTCTGAAAAGGAAATTTGAGAATTTTATGAGAAGAAGGCCTATCCCAATCCTCGCACTTATCATTATTATCTGCATGCAAACTCCGAACGGAATGATAGCTTGGGGCAAGTGATATCTCTGATTAATTAAGCAATAAAAACTAATCCTAATAAAATAAATAAACCAAAGAGAGGATAAAAACATACCCTTCTGTGACCAAATTCCAAGCCAAATTATAGAGAAAAGTTCGAGAGAACCCCAATTTATTCAAGCCAGAATTGAGGGGCCCATATGGATGCTTCACCTCAAGCTCAAAGTCGAGTGTCGTCAGTATCAGCTGTTCGACCTCTATGACCCGCTCTCGATATTGGTCAAACCAATTTTGCTAAGAAAGGAATCGACAACAAAATTATTTATTGTAGTCTAGCTTAGTCTGATGTGAGAAGTGTAAGTTACACAAATGGTTCTTAAAGCATCACCATTTCCTGTTTTTGACCATGAAATCCCATATTTCCATTTGTGGTCACCAGATATTGTATATTCAGTTCTTATGACAAAATATTGCCCGACTCTTTCAAAGTGGTGCCTGACAAAGGTTTTTTTTTTGTTGAAGTTTTTAACTGGATAAATAGTTTTAGGGACAAAAATTGTAGTAATTTGAATACTTTGTCAATATGGGTGGTACTTCAGGACCAATTGTGCAATTTACTTTTGTTTTGATATGAAGAAAGAAAAAAAAACACTTCTTGGTGCATACACTGTGAATCATGTAGGGCACAAAAGCGAACTCCGGACTTTGAGACACTTCAAAGGACACTCTCAGAACTGTATTTAATAAACACGGTGATTCTTCTGATTTTGATGCCAGAAAGAGTGCAGCAGTTGCAACCAACTGGAAAAAAAGATGGGGTAGAGAGTTAGTAAACAAGTTAACATCATCATACGTAAAATGAAATGAAACAAATTATCAGAATATAAAAGATTGATCTGTACAGTCAATATACCTGGACCTTAAAAGAAATTATAACTTGTTTTACTGTTTAAAAGCTTTGAAATTTACAGTTGGTAATAATTTGCATCATAGGAATCACAGCCTCCTAGAGAAAGCCTATTTGACAACTGTTGTGATGATTATATAGCATGCATAACCTCTCAAATTTAATTGGCAGAATTGTTCAGATTTTCATATAAGTTGCATGATAATATTAAAAATAAATAGATTATAGCTTTATTGAATGACCAAGCTAAAATCACTATACTCACAAATCTGTCATGACAAGCATGGGATCGGCGCAAGTAGAACCGATGACACAACACTATGGCAGTTGCAATAGTACTCTGCGGCCTACAATTAAAAGAAAAAGGAAAATAAAAAACAGATCAGAAAACTAAAGATTTACTTAATTGCGTATCAAATACTAAATAAACCTAAAAGAACCACAATTAATCTTACAAGGCAAGCCTCAATCCGAGATTCTTCAGATAAGAACAGTAAGATTGTCTCAGCCGTGCCTCCATTAGAGAATCAATCCCATCCTTTCTAGAAGGAGAGCACCGGTCTATCTCATCCTTCGACATGAAACCGGGCTCCTCTTCTCTAGGCCGACTGGTGCCCCCACTAGAGGAACCCTCTCCGATCTGACGTGGAAGGCTATCAGGGTGCCACGTAGAGGGCTCAGCTCGACGCCGCTTCGACGGAGGCGGATTGATGCCTTGGTTGGAGGGGATGTACTGGCGGTAGTAGTTTGGATAGGAGGTGGTGTTGTATGAGGTAGCGGGTCGACTGCGGTGGCGATTGCTGGGGTAGGTCGGGTGGCGGCCACCGCGGCCGGAGTATGGCTGATAATGTTGCATCGAAATTCACGCGGTTCAGCACAGATTCGAGCTTGCTTGTTTGATGGGAAGAAAGAGAGAGTTTGAGATTTAATCGAGAGAATTGGGGAAAGTGATAACTGATAAATAAATCGGTTTGGCGAGGAAGGTATTGAAAATGGCGTGGTTGCGACTTGAAAATGATATGTAGAAAGGAAATTAGGGAGGGGTATTGGATTCGTTTCCCCGGTTAACATCCACGAAAAGACCTCGCCTAAATAACATTGGTCGATCATGCTCGTTGGATTCAGATCGGACGGACCCTACGTAATTTAGTTTTTATAAAATTAATAATAACAGATACGGACCGAGAAATTCTTTTTTACTCGACTTTTCTCTCTTTATTTGGAGTTCAAGTGTTCAACCCTTTGAAATTCTTTCGGCGGAAATCCGTTTCTGTCTTCTTTTCTTTTTTTTATTAGGGAGAATTTTATGTATATTCCTCAAAAGTTTCAATATTACATATTTATCCCTCTAAAATCAATAATTACATATTTATCCTTAAAAATTATAAAAACTCACATATTTATCCAATCTAACTCTATTATATATCAAATATCTCCAAAAATAATTAAATAATATTTTTTTAAACATTAAAATTTATTTTACAATATTAATTAATATTGTAATGACCACTATACCCTTTCTTCCTCTCTCTCTTTAATCTGTTGAGTCTTGAGAGCGCCAAAACATCTCGCCTCTTCTCTCCAATGGTACTGGTACTGTAATGACTGGTACTGTACGGTTCAGCAATGGTACTGGTACAGTTTCAGTGCTGGTACTGGCACGGTACGGTTCAGTACTGGTGCTGGTACGGTTCTGTGTTGGTACTGGTACGGTTCAGTATTGGTAGTGGTACGGTACTGTTCAATATTGGTACTGGTACGATTTAATACTGTTTTCTAACAATGGCCTTAGAATGGAAAATAAAAAAAGAATAAAATGGGAATACATAGAAAATTAATGTTAAATATAATGGATTGGATAACTATGTGAGTTTTTATAATTGTTAAGGATAAATATGTAATTATTGATTTTAGAGGGATAAATACGTAATATTGAAACTTTTGAGAGATATACATGAAATTCCCCCTTTTTATTAAAATAGAAAGACCCATCTTTTCTCCTCTGTCAGCTCTCCTGTGATTAATGCATGTGAACTACTTGTTATGCCTTATCCATGGAAATAAATCTGCTGTTATTCCAAAGAGATAACAGGACTCTTATTTTGATCCCAGCTGTTGGTCTTTGTCAAGATTCGGAAACAAATTTTTTTTTTCCCTTGGTAATTATAGCATTAATAAGTACAACTAATTTTCTCTTTCAAAAAAATTGCAGCATCAATTATCTACAAGTCTTGCATATAATTAAAATCAAAAGTGAAACCATTGTAGACTGCTATCAATCCCCCCAAATAGCTGAGACAGTAGAGCGTGAAACAAAGAGATAATATTATTTATGGTAATTCAAAAAATGAACAGTTAATATTTTTATTCCTTTTTTTTACAAGGTTGTATTTGAAGATCCATATACGGATATACCATCAAAGTCATTATTTGAAATACGTCCAAATTCCAACCACTCGGTAGAATATCATCTACAAGCGCAACTTGTCATCAACTGAATATACTGAAAAAATATCAGTAGAAGTCATCTTCAAACCAACCTGTCATCTATTGAATACACAGAAAACACATCAGTACGTAGAGAGGATCATCTCCCAAGTCCAAACCAACTTTTGTTTGGATGAAATGGGAATAGCACGCTAATCCGGATTAGTGATATTCTTTTTTTTATTATGTGTTTGAATTGACAGTGCTAATTCGGATTAGTGAGCTATTTTTGTTTTTTGTTTTTTATTAATCCGTTCAAAATATGAAAAAGCTGCTAATTTGGATTAGTGAGCTATTTTACAATTGAGTGTAAATGCACTGCAATACACAATACTCGTGTTTAGAGTCAGAGTTTTAAATTACGGGGATCAAACACATATTGAAAATCAATATATAATTTTTTTATGCTAAATATGAGAAACAATTTTACAGTACTCATAGTATTTTACTTTAAACTATATATAGAAAAATATATATGAATATAATTTTTTTGAAAATAAATAAGAATCAATAGATCCTCACTCCATGTAGATCTGCCCTGCTCATGCCATATGTTTAGCTAGCGAGAAGTATGAAGATTTACCATTATCAACAATTTTATTTATACATTTTTTAGTCAGTCCATATTAAGCAGTCTTTGACAAAATATGAAATGATATTCAAATTACATAAAATTTCATACACAATCAATATATAAGAGCACTAATGTCTCTAGATTTGTTTTCTATCTTTAAAAAACTTTTGGACTTGAATTATTATTATTATTATTAGTAGTACAGATCTCAATCGGACGATCCATATCTATTAACGCACGTTCCATTAATGCAGAGGATATGAATTATTTTGCCTCGAATCCGCATCTTCTACATTAACTCAAAGTACATGACTATAATATAGCATAACATAACTAGTATGAAATAAATTAATATCACATAGCATAATATAATATAACATAACATCGCATAAATTCAAACTATAAATCTAAAAAAAACAAAATTGTTACTAGGGCATACCATATTGTATGACATCTCACTTATTTTTTTTTTACTTTTTTACAATTTTCTAGATGGTATGGCGTCCCACTTTAATTTTTTTTTTTCTTTTTTTTGGCAAGGGCTATGAATAAAAATTTCTGAACAAAAATGCTTTTCCTACACAGAAAAGCAATGAAGAAAACTACCACACAGTATTAACATATACCAGAAAAACCCTATAAAAGCAACTTTCGAAAAATTGCATGAGTAGCTGGAATAGGAATTTATACCATATAAAATAAAGCTGTAAAAGTCATTAAAATCTCAATTGGCATTTAGAACATATAAGAAATTGTCAACTAGAGCTAAAAGAAGCATGTACTCCTAAAAATTGAACTAAAACAAAATAACAGCACATGTGCTACAGAAATTCTATTGAACACAACAACTATCAATACAATACATCAAACTCTTTTCTCAAATTTCCCAAGAAGTTGACTTCTTTCAGCAAAATGCCACATACCTAAAAAACCTATAAAATCTCAAAATGAGTTGCATTTTACTTCTCCAAAAATTGAGCTTCTGCTCGTCTTATTGGCTCTTGGAAGTACTGGAGAGAGATCAAAATTGCCTCCTGATTGAATGTAATATATGCACATCAGTCCCCACAAACAGATAAATTATAAGGAAAGCATAGAGGGGCACACATACACCCTAACAGGGCGAGGGAAAGATTTACCTCTGTTCTAATGGTTCTACTTCCCTGATGGGGGCATGTATTTAAGTAAGACACAAATACTTCATTAGCGCCTCTCCCCTGGTAAAAAGCCAAGTGAATTTTCAGTAAATTACTAAATTTTAACATTATAACAGAACACACAAAACAATAGATAGTAGGATAAATCTTTTGTTCGATAATTCTTTGTTCTTCTTGTATATTTTAAACTAAATATATACCTTCAGATTGTTGTCTTCTTCGATGCTCTCTTCCAATCCAGAAAGGCCCCCAAAGACAATCAAAAGGTGTCTAACATGACCACAAATTAAGCAAATTATAAGATTATAACTTCAAAAATTAACAGAAGGTTCTCATTTCAACGCATGCATCATCTTGTTTCCCATATTGGTCCCTAAAGTTCTCATTTGAGTCCCTTAACATTCTGATTTGAGCACTTTTGTCCCTGATGACATTTTCTATTGAAATATTGACAAAGATCCTTGTCAGTGTTGACGTGGGGTGAAATTTCAAGTGAAATTATATCCTGCAAGTATGACTATGATACCTATTCATTCTTTAATGAAAGATAATAAATAGGGATCAGATCAGATCAGAACAAATTATAATTTGTGGGGACCAAAATGAAAGCTTCCAAATTTGCCAGATCAAAATTTGGGGACGAGTGATACTCTATGGATCATAGTGTTATGACAGATGCACATTTTTGCTTTAAAAACAAATCAGTATAACTAAGATCTTTTATGCATACCTGAAGGAAGGTAATACAAGCTCTGAAGAACTAATTACTTGACCATGCTCTGAGGTGCCTATGACATGATCATATCCTCCCTAAAATTAATATCATCTTCTTTACTAAACAGAACTATAGAAATTTACAGAAGGAAAAGTAGAAATAGAATGTTGAGAAAATGAATTGCACCTTGAAAGAGGAACTGTTAAAAACAGAACTTAAGTTTGAGGCATATCGAACTCTATAGCCCCAGTACAGCCCCATTTCTTCTCTGGGTCTGGAAGATGAAACAACGGTCCTGACCGCATCTAAATCAAGAGAAGAAAGGAGACGCACAAAAAAAAGCATTAACTAAACATTAACAAACAGCTTTACAACTTCACTCAAAAAATGAAACATCAAAATATCAGAAGCGCATGAGATCAAATTAAAGGGAAATATTTTAGAATTTACAAATAAAAGAAGGATACAAAATTCCCTACCTGGATTAAGATCACGGTTAGTACCCATGGCGACTGTCACACGTTTTCCCGGTTCAAGTATTTGCTCCACTAAAATATTCTGTTTATGCAGTATAAAAAAAATGCATAGTTTGAACTCCTATTTATTGCAGCTGAAAAGAAAGGAAAAACTGACTTGATTCGAACATATGTACCTTCATCAACCCCACATCTACAGGTGTTCCCTTTGAATGATCCCCATCTAGAGTAACACCTAGAAATCACCAAATAACCTAGATTAGTAAATGTTAATCTTTGCTCTTTTATATTCACAAAATTGGGAATTAAGGTCATTATCCATCCAGGAGTCTTTTATAAGGTGCAAATTGATTCTCCAATAGCATGCACAGAAAAAGGAAAAATAAACTGATGCTTTTAGTTAATAAATATTTATTTCACTAAGCAATGAAACCTCAGATTTACTTAAAATATTTAAAAATCAAGAAGGATATCTATACTCTATAATGAATTACCTTCACGAAATTGCGACCATTCGTGCTTGCGATAATGGTGAGGAGCATCCAGGGGAGGAAGCAAGCCCTATTTATAATAAAACTTCATCACAAATTTACTTAAATGATATATGAAAAACTACAGATTCAGCAAAACGATATTGATCAATAATTAGCACACCACATATTTCAAACTCTGATGCATTGGAAAAAGCCGCTTCCTGAGGTATTGTGGCGTCTCTAGATATCTTAAAATCTTCACAAGAAACTGGGCCCCATTTTCATTCCCATCTCCATTTTCAAAATTCGCAACTCCTGCATCATCTGATGACATGCTCTTGCTATCAAATACTACTACCTAAAATTAAAGGTAAAAGGGAAGATAAATTTGTATAGCCCTTTAAATGTTCTTGCTTATCATCATTTTATTAGCTGACTGGAAGGTGATTGATTATCATTGTTTTAGTAGCTGATTGGAAGGAGCCGATTTTCATTGTTTCAATAGCTGCTGGCTGAAAGGTGATTGAACCATTAATTGATGCTTAAACATCAAGCTATGGATGAACCATAATTGTGAGGTTTTGTATACTATTATACACTCGCTAAAATTAGCATAAGGAGACACAGCCAAAAAAACCATTTTTTAATATCCTATTAAATACTAATATTTGTTTGAGATGTCACACACTTAGATAAATACTGACCTCATCAATTCGGAAAATGGTGACAGCACGTGCAATCTGACCTGCAAGCTGAGAAAAAACATTCATAAGATAATTGATATATATAGTGAATGATACACTTTTCTACTGGTTTACACTAATTAGAAGATTTCTGAAACCGCCCATGTAGCCCAGTTGAGTGCAGTTGCAGCCACAATTTATTTTGAATAATCAGCATTTCTCTAGAGGAAGCTAGTACACTTCATAGATAAGCAATAGAATCTAAAAAGAACTATGTGAAATAGAAGAAACTTCAAAAAATGTATAGCTCACTTACAAGAGTGGCCAGCTCAAGCGACTGCGCGTTGTCTACGATTGATCCCGCCACGGCGATGCTCACAGTCGGTTTCCCTTTCTCTTTTCTCTTTGTCTTCTTCTTCTTCTTCTCATCCTTCGGGGTATCAACTTCTCCATTGCTTTGTTCCAAGCTCTTTCTCTTCTCTCTCTTCTTCTCCTTCTTCGTCTTCTTGCTTGCTTTCTCTTGCTGGCGTGCTTCCTCTACTTCCATTGTGGCGCTGCGTTACAGTCGCCCCGGTTGGGTTTTCTCCGGAAGCAATCGGATGAAATTTGGGGCGGGTGGTTTGGATCGGAGAGGTACCTGTTCAGCGCTGGGCCTGACGATAAAAGGCCCAATTCATAGGAAATAAAGCCCAATAAAATTTTACTCAAATATATTTTAATTAAAATTCAAATCTAAAAAATAAAATATCAGAGTAAGAATACAACAAGGAAAATTACGAAATTGATATAGTCGGAAATAGAGAAAGGGAGGTACATAGTTGGGTTTTGTGAAGATTTTCAAAAAAGATAAGATTGGGAAATAATCGAATACCTATAATTTAGTGTTTTTTTCTTCTCCAAACTCTAAACACTAAACTCATTGCAATTCAACGTATTCTCTCAGAAATATTTTGTTTTTGGTATTGGAGGTTAAGGCTAGAGACCTGAGTTATGTTTAATTATATTATATTATTTTAATTGTTATTATTATGATCACCATCACTAATTTTTTTTATTTTTGTTGTTACTACTATATTATTTTCAGTAGGTCATCGTAATAATTATCATCAATTACATTATCATTATTGTATTATTATTATCATCATCATCATCATCATCATCATCATCACCATTATTTTTATTAATATTTAATTATTAAATTTGATAATTATTATTGTTATTATTAGTATTATTATTGTTGTTGTTAAGTGGTTGTTATCATTTTTTAGATTTAACGAAATGACACGAATATTGTGTTTGCATAGCTTTATGCTTCAAGTGTGAAACAGTCTGGAAGGATAAATTTATCATTTAAATTTTTAATCAAAATTTGAACTCAATGTAATTAAGTCTGACAAATTTTTTTTAAATAAGGAGATTGTGATGGGCGTATATATATATAAATTTAAAGTTTGGATTGTAGTTCATACAATGAAGATTTTATGGCTGTATATTTTTATATATTCAAAGATATTTTTACACCGTTGACACATCTCTATATATCAAACCAACTCCAGTTTTGGGTGTCACACAAGCAAACACGCTCAACGATCATTGCCAATTTAACTAATATAGTAGATAACCCAACGTTGATCTACTTACCAACTGCGCTAATACAATTAAATTAATCAAGTTTCTGTTAAGAAATAAGAAAACAACACATCGTAATAACTTCACGCGAAAGGCCTGAAGCCCTGAACAAAGCACGTGACCGCTAACTGACATTTTTCACTCCTTCCTTCCTAAATCGTCAGATCTTTCATTGAGATCAACGCCGGCACAGTTTCTGTTCCGTTCGTGGTTTCATTCATGATTTTTTTTTATAAACCATAGTTAATTTTTTTTTTTTTTTTACGAAACTAACATGATTATTATTTTTTTTTACAAAAACTATAAGAACCGAAATGTCATTTCGGTCCGTTATTTTTTTTTATTCCAGATCAAAATGGTATTTCGGTCCAGTCTCCTTTTTAGATTTTATGTGGTATTAGTTTCACAAGTTTTCATATGAGCCGCCACATAAAATTTAAAAATGGACCAGACTGAAATGTCATTTCAGTCCGGAATAAAAAAAATAACGGACCGAAATAATATTTCGATTCTTACAGTTTTTTTAAAAAACAAAGTAATCATGTTGGTTTCGTAAAAATATTTTTTTTAATTATAATTTATAAAAAAAATTCTTCTTTCATCTCTCCTCCAGAACCTTTTTCTTGTACTTTTTCACCTATTCCGAATCGCACTTGTTTCGACCCGGCCTGGATCTTCTGTGTCAGAGAAGATTGCAAAAAATGCACTTATTTAGATGGGAAAAAATAAAACGGTCGCTTATCATAGTTAACTTTGTTTGTTTGAAACTTAGCTGCCTGCGAGTGACATATTAGGATTCCACTTATTATGTAGGGCCCGCGGTACTGTCATCTCTGTGACTTTATTCGGTTTCAAAGCTGCTCATCGGCATAGAAAGGAAAAAATAAAAAAGACATAGAAAGGAAAAGGTTTGTGCTCTTTTGCGTATTGGTCCACGGAAATTATATTATCGTCCAACGACTATTGCAGTTCTAAACTTCCAAATGTTTCGCCTTGACGCCTCCAATACTGTAAAAGATTTCCTTCACTTTACGTTTGAGATTAACTCTCAGCCGCTTTGAGATTCGAGCTACCGCAGAGGCAGTATTATTGGGAAATAAATCTGCTGCGATCCGACACGTGTGAACAGTAACTCTGAAATTCCTGCTTTTCCAAATCCAGCCGTTAACTTTTTCTGTACATGCATCTTGAAACAATTGATTTTTCTGTGCACGCATCTCGAAACAATTCGACAGTTGGATTGAGAAAAACAGAAATTGCAGGGTTACTGTTCATAATGAATGATCGCAGCAGATTCGGATCCGTATTATTGGGGACAACGTATTGGAGACGTGCACTGTGTGCCAGATTAGCAAGTGGATGAGTTTGTGTATTCTCTTCTCGTCTAATATAGACTCATGCAAATATCAAACATTAGTTTTATTTTGTGAATATTATCGCATAGATGATCCATATAAATACAATTTTAAATACTTTAAACAATTAACTTTGACATTATAATGGTTATGCTATTATTGTATTAACTCTCTATTGGTGTAAGACTAAATTGAATGATTCTTACTTTAAATTAACTTCAGTATTTTTGAGTAAAAATTAACTTTAATATTACTTATGGATCTTACTTATTTGAATCAGGTAGGTTCTTTGATAATTCTGTCGGATACAGACACTTAGGATAGGGACAGCTAGCCAAGTTCGGATGAGGATCCTGAACTTGGTTTAGAAGGGTCAGACCTTTCTGACTACTTACGCGATCGTGCTGAGTACGATGCCATTGATGTCCTTTTGATGGATTCATCTAATGAGGATTCCAGCTCTTCTGCTCCTAGTGCTAGTGTCGTTATCATTAGTACCTCTACTTAAATTATTTGTTATGATTTTGTATAATTCCTGCTAAACTCTTTTACAGTTTACTATCCTATGTTGTTACTAGTTTCTTTGAATAGCTAATCTTTTGTTTAGTTGTTTGTATCAGAGGGTGTGTACCTCATATTTTGTAAAGACAATTGGTTTCTCAATGAAATAGGTGGTCACCCCACTATTATTAAAAAATACTTTGATATTATAAGATTCAACCGTTCAAATTTAAAGAACTCAGTAATTACATCACATTTCACACTCACATATTAGGGTCTATTTATAATTTAATTAAATAGTTTCTTTCAGACAATCAAGGTGCACAAGTGATGATCCCTTGGTTAAAAGAAATTATAACTTTCGTGCTTCTTTCATATAAAATTAGTGACATGACCACTTATCCATATACGTTAGATAAACTTCTAAGAATGCAAATATCTTGAAAGCAACGTAATTTTATTTAGTCCAAGGAGGTATAGTATTAAAATTATATATATAATTACCTTTAGACAAGGATCGATATTTTACAATTATCTCAATTACTTTTTAATTAAAGATTAACTCAATAAATTATTATATAGGTAATAAAAGGTAGATAAGCAAAGACATTAAAACAAGGGGTGGGTTCAAATACTTTCATTTTTTGTACCTCCATTATGCCTCCATTTGTAAAACCTTCAATAACTCAAATTTAAAACTTTGAAAGTCAAAATAAAACCGTTAGATATGATCTACATCATTTTATTTATGCACATGTAAAATAATATGACATTTCAATCTGTTTTGGTTGTCATCAAGATCTTGGAAAAAATGTACTATATAATGTTGATAATTTATAGACGTTAATTTTTCAACTTATTGATTCACATAAAAACAAAATATAAATGTGATAATTTTTTTATGAGCACGTAGAGAAAATAACATAGATCACATCTAACGGTTTTATTTTGACGTTTATAATTTAAATTTGAGAACTTTGGGAGGATATAATAAAGAAAAGAAGGGCATGTACATAAAAGAGCCAAAGATAAACAATAAATTAAGCGATCAGCATTAAAAAAGGAAACAGAAAAAGTAGCGCAAAGGCCTGGCGCTTTTCTTTCAGCGATCAACAACCGCGCTGTAACCACTCGCCTCTGCTCCCGGGCTTCTTCCATCACTTCACCAGGCCGACTTATCTCCGATCAATCGAAGGAGATCTCCAGACTGGATAGATAGTATAGTATAGATAGATAGAGAAAGTAAGAAAAAGACTAAAATTCTGATGGGGTGCACCCAATCGAAGATCGACCAAGATGAGGCGATCTCGCGGTGCAAGGAGCGGAAACACTATCTCGCTTGCGCTGTCTCTAAACGGAACGCCTTCGCCGCTGCGCACTCCTCCTATGCCGTGTCCCTGAAGAACACCGGCGCCGCTCTCTCCGACTACGCCCACGCTGAGATCCCCCTTTCTTCCTCGTCAGCCTCCAACCCTGCCTCCTCCTCTGGCGTGAATTTGAACTCAGTTGTGCCCAATTTGCACCCACCGATGGAGACCCTACCGCCTCCTCCGCCTCCCCTCCCAGCGGATATACCACCGCTTCAAAGATCAGTTAGTATGCCGGATATACCCCTGCCTCCGCCGTTGAAGAAACCGCCACCCCAGGCTTCCATTCGAGAGGAGGATGAGGAAGCAGACGATGAAGAGGAGGAAGAAGAGGAGGATGAAGATGAAGATGAAGAAGAGGAAGAAGAAGAGGTACAAAGCATTTCCTACAACTTTAGAAAATAGGAGTTGTTTTAATTTTTTTTTTTTTATTGAAATTTGGTTCAGCAGTGTAGAGGATTTTGAATTGCTAATAAGTGAAAAAAATGAAGGCGGTGATTGTAGTTATTACTTGATAGTGTTATGTGGTTGCTTGCTGTTCCTGATTAGCACCAAAGCAAGGATTTTCACTGTTTGTGGGGATTACTTGCGCTTTTTAGGAGTGTGGACTACCATTTTTAATTGTGGAATTCAGGTTCTGTGACTTTGTTCCCAAATACTCGAGTAACGACTCTGCACTGTACTATGTGCATAAAATGCAGACTTAAAATCATAGCAGTAGTTGAGTCCGTATCCTATACGATTTAAAAAGAACTGACCGGTCGACCTGATTTGGGATTCAGGGGCTATTTCTATGAATCTGTTCCTTTCGTTTCAATCGTACAACGCTATTTGAAATAGTAGGCCCTACTTTTCTAACAAGAAACTCACAGTAGTTAGGACTTAGGAGTCACCAATTAAGGGAAGGACCAGATTTCTATTGTTACATATATCATCTCTAATTGCATCACCAATTAAGGGAAGGACCAGATTTCTATTGGTACATATATCATCTCTAATTGCACTTTTTATCCCACATTACATTGAGTTCATTGCCATCTATGCTTGGCATCACTGCAGTACTTTTCTTTTTTGCAAATTGTAGGATGGTTTGGGGTGCCCCCTTTTTTGGGCAGTACTTGTTGGGCTAATCAGAACTCAACCTAATACTTGCCGAGGGCTTTTCTTTTACTACTTGATTTAGTGCAACATCAGTGAATCTAATTAGAAACAAAAACAAACAATCAAACAAACAAAGGTTTACGCCATTTTATAATTTAACAGGAGGAAACCTTGTCGAAGTCCAGAAATCATCACCGCCACCAACCCCTCCGAAGAAGTGAGCCCATCTCGACAGTCACCATCACAGCCTCCCCACCTCGGCCTCCTCCTTCCATACCAGTGCAGCTTCAACCTTCAAAACCAATTGAACCCTCGATCCCCACCTCAGACCCGCCTCCACCAATGGCCAACCCACGTGAGGGTGGTTGGGATTACTTCATCTTTGGGCCTCCTGATGCAATCAATCCTCCTATCCTTAGCCAGCCTGAAGAGCCTTCTTGGCAGGAATCGCCGAAACCCGTAATAATTGAAGAAGAGAAAATCGAAAGGTCACCTCCCCCTCCACCTAAAGTCATGCCAAAGGTGGTAGAAATGCCAGTTGAACCTCCTCCAAAGCCACCCAAGCAAGTGAAGAAGGCAAAGCCTAGCACTGCTAGCAGCAGTGGCAGCAACAGTGGTGGTGTGGGGTCAGTTCACCACCAGCATACCGTATCTGCTGCTGCTGCGCCCATGTCAGTTGATTCTTCTAAAAAAGGGAGGATGGTGACAGTACCAGGGCCCACCATCAGTCCTATAAATCTGTTGAAGGCGATTGACCTCCTGGATGATCAATTCCTGAAAGCTTATGAGAGTGCGGGAGATGTGAGCAAGATGCTTGAGGCTACAAGGATGCATTATCACTCCAACTTTGCTGGCAGTCGAGGTGAGTATCTCTTCTTTAAGGTCCAAGTGGCAATGGCTATGGTTCTTGCAAATAACAAACTACAGTTTACCCTTTTTTGGCAGTCACTGCATATAATCCTTAATGTTTCTCTTGTACAACAGAAACTGACATTTTAGTGACTTATTGGAAAGAATGCAAGGCAAGTGGAAAATAACTGCATTTCTCCCGACCTGATTTAAATTGACTTGACTCGAGAGGTTCATAACATGAAACATCTAAACATACACTTGAAGTAGGGGCAGACATTATCAACGTACAAGATCAATATTATTTTCCATCACAGAACGTAATACTGTTTGGTTTTATCTGCATGTATATAGTTGGGAGAGTTTCAAATACAACAGACAATTGGATTAAAAGTATGAGAGGAAGGTATGTAAATCTCTTTGTTGTTTAATTTTTCAGGGCACATTAATCACTCTGATAAAATTATGCGAGTTATCACTTGGAATCGGTCATTTAAAGGGTTACCTCAACAAGATGATATGGATGACAAAATTGAAAATGATGAACCGGAGACGCATGCCGTGATATTGGATAAACTGCTTGCTTGGGAGAAAAAATTGTATGAGGAAGTGAAGGTATAAACAATACACTGTGTACTATTACATGCATTTTTTATTTTTTATTTTTATTTCGTTAAATAATGGTCTTGGGACTGCTATCCAAAGAAATGTGTTTCATCGTTTGGACCGGAGCAAATTATTCAAACCTTGGTCTTGCTGATATTTTCTGCCCAAAAGGGAAGAAAGGACACTGACAGTACAAGAAAAGACAAAACAACAATGGAAGGCAGTATTAATTGTTTAAAAAAAAAAACTAGTCAGTGCTGATGCAGTGCCAACTTGACTTGTACTGATTTTGATTGTGGCTTTTGCATACAAGTACTACTGAATAGTTATCCTTGGTTTGTAGGTCCTTTCCTGTCCTTATTTGTTACTTAAATTTTGATAACAACTTATTTTTTTATTATTCTATAATACTTGTTGCTGTACCAAATCAACTATTTCAGGCAGGAGAGGTCATGAAAATCGAGTACCAAAGAAAGGTGGCACTTTTGAACAAGCAAAAGAAAAGAGGCATCAGACCTGAAGTACTTGAGAAGACTAAGGCAGCAGTCAGCCATTTGCACACAAGATACATAGTTGACATGCAATCTATGGACTCAACTGTGTCCGAAATAAGCCATCTCAGAGATGATCTCCTCTATCCAAAGCTCATAGAGCTTGTTAATGGGTATGTTCCTGATTCTGATTTTTTGCATAGAAGCACTGCCAAATTTGGTATTTGCATATCCAGCTCTATAATATCATCCTAGTTTGTCTGCTGTCATACTGCTTCATTTGCATGTTGTGTATTTAAGCTTGCAAATCTGGTGTACCTCTTTAACTGCAATATTGTGTCAGTTCTATCTTGATGATTTCTTTTTAATAACCAATATAAACTCTCTCTTTTTCTCCGTTTGCACTGAGTCTTGTACCAACTGATAATCAAATGCAGTTCGGTAATATTTTTATGGTGCCTACTTAACTAGTCAATTATTGCTATTTCATTATTATTTTTCTATGTATATTGTATGTACTTTGTAGTAATATTAATCAAGATACTACGTAGCATGAGAAGAATTTTATGTAGTTTTTAATTCAAGACAAAAGAGGTCATGATGACCTCATTTCAAATCTGCTTGGATAGTTGATATATTCTTGTCATCCCTTTTCAGTCTTCATCAGTAGATTAATTGTTTACTTTCTTTCTATGACATAATAATCACAATTTCCTGGCAACAGGATGGCAAGGATGTGGCGATCAATGCATGATCACCACAGAAAACAGCACGAGATCATCCTTGATAACCGTGCGCCATATGAAATCCCTCTACCTCCTAAAGAAACCACTATGGAACACTTTAAGCAGACATCTCAGCTCCACGACACGGCAAAAGAGCTGCACTTGCAACTTATAAATCTGATAGAAAACCAGAAGGAGTATGTCAAGAACCTGAATGAATGGGTGAGATTAAGCATAATACCAATCGAGAGCAGCTTGAAGGAGAAAGTCTCGTCCCCACCAAGGGCACCAGAGACCCCAATCAAGTACTTGTTGCACGCATGGAATGATCATATTAGCAGGTTGCCCCTCGAGCTAGCAAAAACCGCGATCCTGAGTTTTGCTGAGGTTGTCAATACAATTCTTGTATTGCAGGAAGATGAGCTCACTGCAAAGAGGAGATGTGAACATACATTCAGGTATCTCTTGGCTTTTGTATTCCATAGCAAACCTTATTTGATATAAAGATAGAAACAGGGGTGCAAATTTTGAATGGTGGGAATGGTTTGGTGAGCAAACTTTATTTGATATAAAAGTGGGACTACCTGAGAATGCCTGAAGGCGGACACCTGAACTCAATTTTGTCTTGCATCTGAATGACCTGAAACCTTAAAAGTGATCCAAACTCGAGATGGTCCGAACTCGTTCTGATTAGAGCTTGCGATAATTGTGACCTAAAATGACCCAACTGCAAAATAAACTGGTCTTAAACCGACTTTGACCCAACCCAGAACCGGACAACCCAAAATCTGACTCGACCTGACCCGAGACAAATTTAACCCGAGACAAATCTGAAGCCTGACGACCCAAAACCCGGGAATGATCCAAAGCGTGACCACCCAACCGACCCAACTCATGATGACTTGAGTCATGACAACTGGCTGATTGCTTCCTCTAGGTTAAACTGCCAAAAGCTTGATTTTGAATTCGAAACAGACTGGAAAGATTTCAGCTCATGACTAGTTCGTCATGGAGGAGAAAATAACTACTCTCTCTCCCAGTTGCTATATAAGCAATTGAACCCACTCGAGTTTGTTGCACCAT
This sequence comes from Carex kokanica, assembly GCA_025461125.1. Taxonomy (NCBI): domain Eukaryota; kingdom Viridiplantae; phylum Streptophyta; class Magnoliopsida; order Poales; family Cyperaceae; genus Carex; species Carex kokanica. The sequence continues at coordinate 569,450 of JAJGRX010000531.1, forward strand.
GTTGAGGTTGCCCTTGTGATTTTCTGTGGCGATCGGATTCGCATTGTCTTGCATATCCGCCAGCCCGTATCCCTTCAGTTTTTAATTTGAATATTATGACAAGCCGCCTGCCGTATATGATATGCATCGTATGTGAATCGTATACATATCAGTGTTGGATAGGTATCAGATGCAGGTGTGTCAGTCTTTTGTGTGCAGCTGTGCAGCATAGTACCATACAGAACATACAAAATGTTAGCGACATTTTTGTCTATATGATTTACCAATTATCATTCTTTATGCGTGCCTTCTTTACATTGGTAGAATGTGGAAAGTGTACTTCTAGTTGAGAGTCATCTAGGAAGGTGTAGTTTTTTTGTATAGGTCGTTTATAACAGCCCCGCAGGGGGAGGGCGGTCAAAATCCACCACCTTCCTGGGTGGGGAGCCATCTATTTTTCAAAGATATCGCTTTCGTGCCTTGAGAATACGAGTATGAAATAGTAAATATAGTAGTAGTTAGTAGTTGTTTGAGATTTTTTGAAAACAATTGGTGAGGAAAGCCGGAAAGGTTCAGGTGATATATCCAGATTTTATAGTTGGTGCATGATTACTGGTTGACTTCTTGTCTAGGGTTTACAATGAAAGTTCCGTTTATATTTTCTTTTGTACCCTAACTTATAGGGAGCTTGAGAGGAGAAGGAGACAGTTTGATGATTGGTACCGCAAGTACATGGAGAAAAGGGCTTCTCTAGCTGAGGCGACAGGTGCTGAAGTGGGTGAGAACCAAGCCCAAGACCCAATAGTGGAGAGAAAGATCCAAGTAGAGCAATTAGAGATCAGACTTAAAGAGGAAGAAGACAATCACCGAAGACTGTGCAAACAAGTTAGAGAGAAATCGGTTGCAAGCCTTCGGACCCACTTGCCAGAGCTCTTTCGGTACTTGTCAGAGTTTGCCTTTGCCGCCTCAGAGATGTATAGGAGCCTCTCCCCCAATTCACAGAGCAGAATTGAGGTTTTGGATTAGTTACTAGTGTCGTTTTGTATTTATTTGTTTATTCTTTGCTATTTTGTAAGTTTTATATATAGATGTCATGTGCGTCCGGTTTATTGATGTTGGTGTTAATAATAGAATTAGGTGCACTTAGGACTCGACCATTTCCTGCAAAGATATGTCCGTTTGATCTGATGCAGTAGTGTATTGTAGTATAGGAACAATACTTGCTGTTGATAATTATAGATCATTAAAGTATTTTTTTTCTTTTTCAGAACCTTGTGTGGATTTATCTGTTTTTTTTTTTTTACATGATGTCATTACAGAGAATATCTAGTCGTGTAAATTTTGACATTCAGAGCATGTAATTGAAAGACATTAAGTCTAAGCTAATTCTCGTACGATGCATTTGAATGAGAATATTTCTCCATTATATTGGGTACTGTACAGGCTCAATTGATATGCGAAGATGGGTCATATTGGATAAAATATGACGTGTTTTGTCAAGATAGGGCATATTTCAGTGTTATTTGGAATGTTGATCAGTAAGAGAAAGTTTGCAATCTTAGTTGATGCATTATCAGTTGTAGTTTGACTATAGCTCACGTTTAGAGTAGGAAAAAGCAAATGATTGTGTTGTTTATTGGCGTAACCTCCCCTCCCTTCCTCTGCTCTCCATCCAAACAAGGTGTTAGGCGTTGGATGTTGTACTTGTACCATATAAACATGTGAAATAATACAAACAATATAGAATGATTCTCTTTATTGGCTACAATATATGTTTCTGGCAATCAGCACAGACTATATAGATTGATTTCTTGTAATCAGCGCATAGTAGATATATGGTCTTGCTTATTGTAAATATGGCCTCCAACATAAAAAAGAGAAAAAAGTTCGAGTGAAGCCATGTGCAAGAACAAGGAACAAATGCTCATACCAACGGAGTATTTCGTCTTTTCACAAAGATAATATTTACAGCAGTCACAAGTGTGTTGAGCAGTTATATATATTTATATATACATCCAGATCACAGGATCTGTATACACAATTGAAAGTCAATCCAGACAGGAAATTCCAAATGACAAGCGTGCTAACGAAATAGGCACGAGCACAACTACAACCATGCACTGGCACTTGCAAGTCCCACACACACATTCCAAACATAGATGGTCACATATATTATATTATGTTTTAGCTATAAACTGTACAATAGTAATCTTAACCGTCACCATATCAATATATCTCCCAGTCTTCGTCATCTGAAGAAGCCTTTGAGTTTTCTCCATCAGTCTCCAAAACCTGATTTTGAGGCAAGTCCTCTTCTTTCTCGTGTTCTTTGATTTTTAGGTAATCATTTCTAAAAAGAGAAGTAGCTCCATCAAAAATTCTGCTTTCGTTATCTTCCAAGAAAGTTGAAGAGGCCAAACTGCATGGGGGTGCCAGTAGGACTGGAGTATCAAATGCCAAATTGTCTGGCACTGATGTGTTGGCCACGGCTGTGTTGAGCTCTTTGTATTTGTTTACTTGTTCTTTGAGTGTATTTACTTCCTCCTTAATGGTGGATATTTCTCCTCTGAAAAAAAAATGAATTATGAATTACAAGTATATATTTTTTATTAGATGCTGAATTGATTTGAACTCTCAAGTATGCTAATTGAGCAATATACAATATAAATAATTCTTTTCAGGGAAAAAGAAACATCCGACCCTGACTGTAATAATCTTTGAGCTAAAATGGAAAAGGCAAACCCAATTAGATACCTTTGCAAACAAGCTTTGTGGTTCGGTACTTTAAGAACCCAGTGATAATAGTTTCTATGATGTTACTTGAACTATGGAGATGCCTGTATCTAACATTTACAACCTTTAATGCATATAAATATAACTTACTGAAGGACGTCAACCTTTCGGCCACATTCCAATAAGAACTCCCTTAGCTGCAATTTCAAAGCAATGCAGGTCCGTATTAGTACATTTTATAACTATTAAGAACCTCGTATCAAATCACATGTAGTCTCAAAAGGACTAAGGAATTCTTTCATGATAAAACTAACCATAATATTTTCCTCTGCTTCATTCTTAAGCACCAACGATTCTTTCTTCATCTCCTCCAAGGTGCTCTCTTTCTCTGCACGGATCTTAAGGTATTTCTCTTCCTTCTCAGCTATCACCTTTTGAGCTCCTGCATTCTCTTCCCTTGCAATTACAAGCTGTGCATCCAGTGTGTCATTTACCTGTACAAGCGCATGCTGCGAATTATCAGTAAGCACAAAAAAATACATGATAGTTAGGTATGGTATGACTGACACAGGTTTAGGTGGCAAAAACCTGACCTCATCCGGATACCCATGGACATGACTTTCTTTCTTTCTTTTTTGTTTGGGAAAAAAGTTGATTAACCCGAATAAAAGTTGATTAACCCGAATATACCTGATCAACTACATATGATTTCTCGCACATTTACGGATACTGGTAAAGGAAGCATATGATTCTAGCATATTTGATAGTTTTACCTCATTAACAATAGATTCATATTCATCCTTCTCAGAAGACAAATTGAGGAGCCGGGAATGTAGCTCTTCAGCTTCTCTTGCCAAGAGAGATTTCTCCTCCTTAACTTGTCTAGCATGCTGATACATAACTCGGTAAGATTACATAACTCAACAAATAGGAACAAGTTACATGAAGATGAAAAAATGCACCTCCAAGAACTCATTAAACTTGTCTTCTCCCTTATTTATTGGAAAAGGGGAGGGAGTTTGTTAGAAATAAGTATTTTCTGTGTCAATAGGACCTATTATATAACTAAAACCAAAATAAAAAGTAATATATCCAATAAAGTATTCATAAATCATGAGGCAGGAAAAGACAGGAAAAATTGCTCTGAGGATTGAAAATATACCTCATCGTTAGTTTCCTTTGCAGTCTTAATCACATTGTCTAATCCCTCGACCATTTCAGTTAACTTCTCATCTGCCTTTGCAGCTTCTTCCCTGGAGAGTTTTGCATTTTCTTGTTGCAATTCCACCTCTTTTATTTTAGAAATTGTTGCTTGCATAGCAGAAGATAATATTTCCTGCATAGGGCTCAAGGTATAATATGAGAAATTTCAAGGGAACAAAAAGCAACTAGGTTAAACTACATTTTCTTTCTCCATACTGGAACAATGATGAACTATGAAAAAGTTTTACTATGCCGTAATTCAAATACAACAGTAAAACAGGTAATAGGATACCTTGCTCTTTGTCACGTGATCAATCAATTCATCAATAGCCTCAAATTCAGATTTACTCTTGGATTCTTTTGCCTCTCCTTCAGAGTGTGTCTCTTCATCAGAAATTATTGGCACGTCAGACGTGGCACTTTCCTCGAAAGTCTCTTTCAGCAATAGAGGTACTTTTTCTTCGCTAACTTTTACTGAAACCTCATCTTTCTTTTCTGATTTTGGCTCCTCATTTTCATACATTGAACAGCTTTTGTAACCAGTATCAGTCATTGCATAATCCATTACATTTGGATCGATATCAGTAGTTGAATTCGTCATCGAATCAGAATTTAAGGCCGCATAGTTGTTCAGGGGCTGATAAGGCAGTTCACTGTAGTCCTCCAACTGAATTAAATCCTTAGTTGCATCGTAATTAGCCGAATTTACATTGACATTAAAGGTATTTTCATGTGGGTATAAGTTTGACCCGTACTGAGAATTTGAGCTTTCGGCATATGTACTTTTCTCCATGGATTGCTTCATGGAGGATGCTGTTGATGATAATGATGATTCCGATGATGACAAAGATGATGGTTGAGCTACATAACTTGAAGATGGGACATCCTCAAGAAATGGGTTATAATTTTCAATTGTCGGGTATGGTAGAAAACCCATCTGATTTACCGAGGAACTGCCCTTCCCTTCAGTTTCACCTGAAAATTTGCAAGCATAGTTAAGTTCTAGCTTTTTAAAAAAGCAAAAGAAATATGCTTACATGTATTGGTTTGTCCAAAAGGATGTATGAAACTAAGATAATTTAGAAATTGCCTAATCTGCTTCGGCATTTGGTTGGTTGTACAACAGAAGCCTAACTGAGTAAAAGTGATTTTAGTACTATACCATTAAGCAGTATTTACCAAATAGAATAAACAAACAGATAGATACAATTCTTTTGACTCAAATAATATCAATAAGTACTTACAAGTAGGATACGTCTGGTCCACGTTGTCGAACTTAGGAGGAAGGGGGGAATATGTCTCAGTGGGCTTACTTTCGCTGACAGCTGGCAGGACGTCAGAAAGGACAAATTCAACAGCTGAGTTGATGTCTGATGAATATTTACTGGCTACTGCCTTCAGTATGCGAAGATCAACCTACATAAAATTTATAAATATTTGGAAAATTATAGCATTTCATAAATTCAATCACAACTCACAATCAAATCATGGCTAAAAAAGGGAAGTTGAATTCTTGAAAATATCACATAGGGGTTTACCATAAGAAAATATTGGCTTATGCAACAGTTTGTTGATTAACGATTCTACTTTTTTCATAAGCCCTGTATTGCTCTAAAATGATTTTAAATTTAAATCGTGGGTCAAATTCCATGGTAAAACCAACTCCAATACCAAGTATTATCAACGGAGCTTCTAAATTCAAGCACCAGGTGTTGTGACCTGATCTATCTCAAACGTCCTCACTCGTTGATTATAACTTGCTAAATTGCTACTAAATTTCCAATTAAACCCAATAATCTGTAGCCCTCGAGTACTTAAGGGCTCGCCTAATTTTTTGTCAAAACGCCAGTAGTAGTCAATCTACCAAATCGAATTTATGTAAGAGACGAATTTGTAGAGAGAAAAAATGCGATAATTTTACCTGAGGAAACACATCTTGAAGAGCGTAAAACACAGTCTTATATGCCATGATTAAACTCTAAAATCCTCTACTAATTTCCGGTTGTCAAATCGCGGTTGCTTGGTTTATCTTCTATCTGAGCTAAGAGCCACGGATTAGAGGAGAAAAGAAAGGACAAAGAGAGAAGAGAAAGCGAAGGGCCGAAGGGGGCGTTGAGTCTTTTTGAGCAAGTAACACGCAACAATATAAGGAAAATTCGGAAAATGGAGCAGGGAGCACTAATTGGTTGTCTGATTGATGGAGAAAATCTCTATTTCTCTTTCAAGGGGTATTACCGATCACTGGTAAATTGGGCCTACCTTATTAGAAATCTGTCGGTCGCGAGTCACGACGTAAGTTGTGGGCCATGCATTCGAAACGATCAATCCAGTATCTACATTTGGCAGGGTTGATAACTATCGGTGGACTGACCTTATACCGTAAACAATTTGCACGCATTAAAACACACGTACGTAGCGGCAATGTTGTTAGGGAGAATTTCACATATACCCCTCAAAAACTTCAATACTACGTATTTCCTCCTCCAAATTTTAAAATTACGCATTTTCCTCTCTAAACTTCAAAAACTCACAAATTTACCCATTTTATTGTCTTTTATATTAAAACTCATTCTAAATTTATAAAATACTTATTTTATTCTTTATTAAAAGCATAAAATGCTCATCATACTCAAATTTTAATCTGAAGGATTCCGTACCGAGATTTTTATTTTTACCCAAAAAAAAAAATTATTTTAATATAATTAACCAAGTTTCTGAAAAAATTATATTTTTACCCAAACCGTAAATATTATTTACGGTTTGAAATTTTTTTTTTTTTAAGAGAAAAATAGCTAAAATACTGAAATGAAATATAACACAAAAAAAATCGAATTGTTTTTTAAAATATTTGTTAGAAAATACGCTACGAATAGGGCCGATTTTGTGCTAAAATACGGTAAATTACAATAATTATGCTAAAATACGGAAAATGTACTAAAATACTGAAATTACAATAATTATGTAGAATTATGCTAAAATACGGTAAATTACGCTAAATTACGTATGAATTGGAATGATATTTTCACTGAAAAGGCGAAAAAAACGACGACGAAACTTTAAACGGCCATAAAACGGCGCTCGAGTGTCCGATTCAGCAAATGACCACTTTTCGGAAAGCTTGTGAAAATGCGCATTGTCCGTGCTTGTGATGCCGAATTGCCAAATTCAGAATCGCCAAAAAACAAAGAGAAGGGCCTCAAAACTTCAGTTGAAGTTTTCGATTAAGATTTTCATTTCTATTCTCCAATCTACGTAGCTCAGTAAATTAATTATATAATGAACTTGTAGAATACCAATTTTTATTATTTTTGAAATTTTTTTACTATTTTTTATGATTTATGAAAGATGGCACAAAATCGGCCCTATCCGATACGTAAGTTAGCGTAATTTACCGTATTTTAGCATAATTCTACATAATTATTGTAATTTCAGCATTTTAGTAAATTTACCGTATTTTAGCATAATTATTGTAATTTACCGTATTTTAGCACCAAATCGGCCCTATTAGTAGCGTATTTTCTAACAAATATTTTAAAAAACAATTCGATTTTTTTGTGTTATATTTCATTTCAGTATTTTAGCTATTTTTCTCTAAAAAAAAAAAAAAAAATTCAAACCGTAAATAATATTTACGGTTTGGGTAAAAATATAATTTTTTCAAAAACTTGGTTAATTATATTAAAATAATTTTTTTTTGGGTAAAAATAAAAATCTCGGTTCCTAAACTGTTCGAACTGATTTAAGATCTGTGCATTCTAGATCAGCACGAATCTTGAAGCAAACACACATATATTGAAGCAATGTGCACAGATCTTAATGCAATGCGTGCAGATTGAAATCGCTTTAAATTTCGTGCGCATTAGATCAACACGAATCTTAAAGCCAACACGCACATATATTGAAGCTATACGCACAAATCTTAATGCGATGCGCGTGGATCGGACGGTAGAAGAACTCTTCATATTCAAATTTGTGTTTGATGGAGTTTTTATGCTTTTAATAAAAGGTAAAATGGGTATTCTATAAATTTTAAATGAGTTTTAATATAAAAAACAATAAAATGGATAAATTTGTGAGTTTTTGAAATTTAGAAGGGGAAATACGTAATTTCAAACTTTGGAGGGGGAAATACTTAATTTTGAAGTTTTTGAGGGGTATACGTGAAATTCCCCCATGTTGTTAAATGCGGTTTTGTTCATGCATGCGGTATGCAGCCGTATATGCAGATTTTCATGCGGTCAGATATATATTCATATGTGTATTTTATACTACATGTATATATAGTATATGAGAAACTTCACTTAAACATATATATGTAGTATATATAGAGCTCCTCATATGTAGTATTTATATTCATATGGAAGTTTAGTCCAGCGCATGTTTATAAGTATAATAAATAAATGTCCAACAGCTGCTTTAATTCGAAAATGACTAATAGGCCATAAATACAGCTGTTTTAATTCGAAGTCCTTTGTAGCCAAAAGCCAATAATGGATCATAAATTTAGCTGCTCAAATATTTCGGCCCAAATTAGTAATAAAATAATATAACCACTGAATTCACGTGAATTTCACCCAGAGCATCCGTCTGGAGTAACCGGTATAATAGCACTTCTTTAGTCCCAACTCTTAAAAACAAAACAAATTTTTTTTGAGAGCCTATAATAAAACTGCATGGACTATAAGAAGCTTCACTTAACTGGACTTGTGTCCGAATGAGTATAAAGAATTAGGTCCAGATTTTACTGCATATCCGATCCGGTATGTATGCGGTATGTATGGACTGCATAGTATAATACGGTATGTATGCGGTCTGTATAGACTTCATATGTGAATGTATATGCATAACTACATATATGGGATTGCATGGAGATCTTCATGCAGTTTCCAACTGCATAAGCATATGCGGTCGCATATGCAGTCCAAGCGGCCGCATTTAACAACACTGATAGGGGTGAAAACGGAGTGAATACAGAGCGGACAGTGGTAAAACCATAACCATATCCATATCATTTTTAATTTTTCGAATATGGCTAAGGATCGGATATCAGCCGGATACAAATATGGATAGGATCGGATCGAATATTTATTAAAATAATATTAAAAAATGAGGAGGGATTCAATTACACCATTTTTTTGACACATCTTGACATTGTTTTTTTATAGGCTAATTTTGCGAGTTCAAAATCCAAACAGTCAATCCGAACCGTTCAACATGATCACCATATTAAAATGTGCTTGGAGATCAAATTTTACATTTTTTTGAATTTTTGTACTATTTATTAAGATGGTTACAAAATCGCTGTTTTTCAATGGTCTAAAAATAACGATTTTTGTAACCATCTTAATAAATAGTAAAAAAATTCAAAAAAATGTAAAATTTGATCTCCAAACACATTTTAATATATCCATCATGTTGAACAGTTTGGATCGACTATTTGGACTTTGAAAATGGTAGGTGTCAAAGTGTGTAAAAAAAAAGTGTAATCTGATCCCTCTTCTTAAAAAATACCAAATTTCATAATATTTATCTAATTTTAATAGTGAATAACAATATTTTTTTCATAATATATATTAACATATATGATATATATCTACTATTCGGATACAGATAATGAAACGTAAAACCATAAACCATAGTATCCATATCCACATGGATATTCCACATCTAATTTTTGAATACAGATCGAATAAGGATCAGGTACTATCCATACCGTTTTCACTCCTACACGTACACGTTTGTCGATATGATTATTATATTATTATATTAGTGCATAGTATTCATACATATTTATCTATTTCAATTAAAATATTTCTGTTAATAGTTATTAACAAACTTAACATGTTTGATTGTTGTCCACAATTGTATTATCTTTTAAATTTATATTCCAAATAATTTTAAATACATATTTAATTTATTGCTCAGCACGTACTTGAGTACTACACGGATGAACATGACTATTACATCAATACATCCTTGCTTATTCAGATTTTAAAAAAAGCCATAAAAAATAGTCAGAAGTTATTAGAAAAATAAACAAATTGAACATCATAATACAGGCTTAATAACCACTCCCACTAACTCATTAAATAAATACATTCTTAAACTTTTTCACGCACCTTGAAATACTTATAAATATCGATGTACACTTGTCTATTTCAAAATTTCATTATGAAGGGATCGGATGACACCGTGCATTTTCAAAATTTCAAAATTCCAAACTGTCGATCCAAACCGTTCAATATGATAGATATATTAAAATGTGCTTGCAGATCAAATTTTACATTTTTTTGAATTTTTTTACTATTTATTAAGTATTTTACAAAATCGTTGTTTTCAAACCATTGAATTTTTGTATCCATCTTAATAAATAGTAAAAAAATTCAAAAAAAATGTAAAATTTGATATGCAAGCACATTTTAATATATCCATCATATTGAATGGTTTGGATCGACTGTTTGGACTTTGAAAATGTACGGTGTCATCCGATATCACCAAAAAAGAATGTCATCCGATCCCTCATTTAGATTTCTAGCGGTGCTAATTTCTTTTTTGAAAGTTTCACGGGAGTTGCGAAGTTGCGTGTGAGGCTCAACTCTCGATTTCTGAGTAACCACATGCAATCTAGAGGTGCTAATTTCATTTTGTTTTACTTGAATACTTTTCCATATGTACCATCTTAATATGCTTTAGTCGAGATTATAGCTTGTTCAGCCGCTTAACCCTAGATTAAAAAAAAAAAAAATCATGTCTCTACTTAAAATATACTTTTTACGCTTGTTGTTGATTGTTATCTCGACATATTATTTTTTTAATTATATAATTACTTTTTAGTGTGTACTTCTTTTTATAATGAGAAGTTAATTAATCAAGTTATATCTCATCACTTTCCTATCAACATTCACACAACAGGAATTCAAATTAATAGCAAGATTAATCAAATACAGTAAAGGTAATGGAACAATAAAAGAATATTGTATTTGTTAATTAGTTGTATCTATACATGTACTATTAACAAAATTTCAATTATATTAAGCCTGAAAAATGTATTAAGAAGATATCATTATTATTTGACCGTTTTACTCTCCATAAACTACCACAAAAGTTACTAAATCTAAATCACACTTTCATTGCTAAAGAGGTTAATTTTTTTTTTTTACAAACAAAAATATGATTGAGATGTGCAGTTGCATGACTCAAACAAAAAAATCCCAGAGCGAAAAATAGACCATGTTTCATTGTGATACAGAGAATTCAACCATCAATCATACAAATAAAATACACTTTGATTTGCCGAAATTTTTATTAATAGAAATTAAAATATTAAAATATCGGCATTGAACAAGACTTTCGTTTGATCTCCAAATATAAAAAATCCGTTGATGTTCGTAACGTCCAGAGGCCGTTATTGTCTATAACGGCCCGTTAGTGATTTAATTAAGCACTGCAAAATCCAAACAAGTTCGGCCAGGAAAAAAAAAAATCGGGTCGTTATAGACAATCACGGCCAGGCGGAAAACAAAAAAGAAAAAAGAAGGCCGTGATTCTCTATAACGGCCAGGAAAAAAAAAATCCTGGCCGTTATGGAGAATCACGGCCAGGTCTCTGTACCACACTGTTCGGCTATCCCGGGATAAAAGGCATATTATATTATTGAAAGATGCATGCTACACCGAACTTGTTTGGATTTTGTTTGGATTTTGCGGTGCTTAATTAAATCACTAATCGGGCCGATATAGACAATAACGGCCTCTGGACGTTACGAACATCAACGGATTTGTTATATTTGGAGATCTGACGAAAGTCTTGTTCAATGCCGATATTTTAATATTTTAATTTCTATTAATAAAAATTTCGGTTTGATTTGTCAAGGTTCAAGTCCATGTTTCTTGTTTAGTTTGTACTTTGTACCATCAAGTGAAGGCCGTGATGTGTTACATTGCTTTTTAATTTGCTAAATGGGCCTCGGTCTCCCAGATACATCACATTTGTTTCCAATCAATTTTCGATATTGAAACAACAATGGAAGTAGGTCTGGACTAAAGGCCCAATATAAATATGGCCCAAAATTGTACCTGAATAATTTCCTAGAATTTCTCAAAAATCACAACTTAGGAAATCCATAAAAAGCTATTAGAAACGAGGCCCGCCAAGTCTGGACTACATTACTGCTGCTTAACCTTCTGATTCTGATACGAATTCAGATCCTTTGCAATACCTGACCATAGATCTGAGTCGTCCGTTTCAATCTGATATGAATCTAAAAAACGGACCCCTATAATTTCAAATAAGCACCAAATTGATTTTGGCCCAACAGTGAGTATTCTACGCTGTCCGGTATCACAGTAAATACTCACTCTTCTAATACATGTATATATTGTAAAAGAGCATTTAAATATCTGGTATTATTAAGAGTTTCTAATTCAGTTTTAGAATTGTGGGAGAGTTTCTTATTTATAAACTATGCAGTAAAATTTCTTATTAAGAAACTGTTTATAAACTCCATACTGACTAAATGATTGGTTCAAATTATTTCTCCTTTTTAATTTGTTGCTGAAATGGCTTAATAAAAGCTCTAAAAATTAATATCAGAGATACGGAGTTAGAAACTTTTTAGAAACTCATTCGAGTTTTGAATTGAGGTATATATTCTAACTGAAAAACTAGTACGCACAATATAGTGGATCAGCTTGGTTTATAATGACATGACATGACCCATGGGATAATTCAATATTGGAGCGCCACGAACTACGTAATGCGCACGTTGAAAATAGAATAATTTGTGTGCTTTGTGATTTAATTTGAAAATGATCTGAAACCCGTCTCCTGGGAGTAGCTTCTCAAGTATATGAGCTTTAAGGTTTGTGGTAATTTATAAAGGACGGTTAAAATTTAAGCAGAGAAGATGAGATAGATGTGGTTGATTTGAACTTGTATTTATTGATGGGATCGGTCATCGGTGGGGTGCTTAGTGGGGGAAGACGATAGAGATTCAACTTCAAGTAGTGGTAACTTTGCATTCCGCGTGCACACCATAAAAATTCAAGTTATTATGATCGCAGATTGCTTAATTAATAATAGCCAGGTGTAGGGTTTACTAGATAGGCTACCATACCAACCAAATATTTATGAGCCGCCAATCATTTTAGGCTTTATTAGAGTCTACTCCTGTTGGCCCGGGTCCGGATCCCCTAAAGTAACCCAATATTTGTGTTTTGGATTCGGACCGTCCGAATTGAATCTGTCGCTCGAGATTGCTTCGAGATTCGAACCTGTCTCTCGGAATACGTGCGCTCCACTTTAGTTGGATGATTATGGATTCGAATCAGACGGTCCTAATTCAAAACCCAATTTTTGAGTTACTTCACTGGATCTGAATTCTGTTGACCCAAGGCCTCATGCCCCAACAACTATGGGTCCGGATCCCCTAAAGTAACTCAATTTTTGGGTTTTGCAATGGAACCGTTCGATTCGAATCCGTCGCTCGAGATCGCTTCGGGATTCGAATATGTCTCTTGAGATACGTGCGCTCCACTTTAGATGAATGGTCACAGATTCCAATCGGACGGTCCCAATTCAAAATTCAATTTTTGAGTTACTTCACTGAATCTGAATTCAACAACTATACTATACTTTCTCATATCAAAATTAAACAATTTTTCTCTTGCTCTTTTTATAATTATTGTTGGAAGTGGAATAAAACATAGGGATAGGAATTTAATCTGTGACTTCTTATGTCGGATATTATCTCTATGATATTAATTAGGACCATATATAAAAAATGAGAAATTTTTTTATCCCTATTTGGATTTAAAAATTTACTTATACTTAAAATTCAACCTGTTCATACCTTTACATATTTTTATACCAAATATCCAAAATATTCGTCATTTTTCTTTTAAGAGAAATTATTATAAGAAAGTTCAAGTTCAGCACTTTGTTGAATAAATTAAATATATAATTTCAGGAGCTTTTAGCCATAACAATATAATGTATAAATAGTATTATCATTAAATATGAATACACTTTCAGGTAAGAAATGCAATAAAAAAAATTGCAATTATAATTTTTGACAGAAAATAAGGCAATTATAGACCAAACAGGGCCTTCCTTGTATGTATTTAATTTCTGAGAAAAAAGAAGAAGATATATATCTCTTTTGATGATAATAAAAAAATAAAAATAAAGAAGGTGAAGAAAACAAATTCGTTATTGCATCCACCTCTTGCTAATAAAAGACAAAACTCATGATATAGAGTTATGATCCAAGGGTATATTGCAATATTCATCCAAAGCTATCGGACTTTATTTAGACATGAAATCCATACCTCAAAAGTATAGTTATCAAGGGAGAAAATGACAAAAATCAATCTTCTCAACAGAATAAAGAAAAAGGTAAGTGTTAATGTATCTAATCAAATTACCGCAAGTGCGATTGCCGATCTGTTGCATTTCACTGTCCTTCTGTCCATCAAACATGTCTTATCTAAGCATTAGATGCCCAACCCCTGTACCAAGCACAAACAAAAAGCACGGCTACATATTAATCTTCTTATCTTGGGAAACAAGGTTCACCAAAAATAAAATAACATCAAAATAAAACAATTTCTTTTAGAGGTGAATTTTGTGTAATATAGAACAGAACAAATCGGTCCAATGTCTGCTTGGAAATGTCTGATCCGCTTCATGATTTGTTCACGCCGCTTTAGTATTTGTGTGAATCAAGCATGCATGAATTATAAAGTGAATCAAACCGATTTAGGTCTGATTCCTATCGGACGCGCCCCGCTCCCAGTATATACTATAATGATCTAACAACATCAACTATATTACATGTAACTTTCATATTTTTTTTAATTAAAGAACAACTGTATATGCTAGTATTTTTTAGATGTTATTTTTAAGAAAGACGAAAAGTCGTGCCACTAGTCTAAGTACGCGGTTCATTTAATATATAACATAGTGTAATTTATGTTCAAACCTTATTAAAAATCGATTAATGTATAGTTATCACTTATCACACCTTAAGATTAGGATACCTATAGATGGGATTTGCTTGGTGATCGCTCATGATTTCGATCGCACGGTTCAGAACTTTTTGTTTTTCTCCTCTTAGTTTTTCAGCAACATCAACTATGTAGCTATTTGTGTGGCGGGTACTAAATATAAATAGTCAGTTCAATGGGTTGAATTATAGTGCTGTATATTGCATAATAGTTAGTTACCCATTGAGAACAACTCGCTGTGACAAGCTGTATGCTTGAAAATGTAACAGAAAATCATGGAAAAACCCCTTGACTGGATTACTAGAGGAAATGCACACAATTGGATGATTAATCAGATGACCCAAATTAAGCTTTGCTTTTTTGTGAATTGCTTAATTTCTGATTAAGTATTCATCTACCAGAAATTACTGGCGCCAGGGCCCCACGCTCTCTCTGTCTCGTTTGTCTTATTCTCGTGCCAGTCTCTTCCGGATCCGTATCCTCTGCATTAACTCAAAAGGGAATATTTTGAGTTACTGAATTTCAACCGTCTACAGAACTAATCCGGCTCGTGTCTATAACATAGGAGCTCTTTAATATTAGTGCAGATCTAGTTCGCACGAATTTTAAAACAGATCTGATAGTCGAGATTCATTCCACACAATAGAAAGTTTGTATTGAATATGCTCAATTAATACGGTACAAGATTACAAGATCGTAAGCATGTATATAAATACGGCTAATATGTTTCTGTAAGCACTTCGGCCGAAATATTTACAGGTTAAATTTCAAAATTTTATATTCGAAACATTGAACTAAGTAACTCAATAAATTAGTTATAAATTAAACTTGTATAATACTATTTTTTATTACCTTTAGAATTTTTTTTACTATTAATTTTATGATTTTTGAAAGTTGGTCTCTTTTAACATACCAACAATGCATCAATATACGCACAAATTTTAATTTTTTGAACGCTTCAGTTAATACTAAATGAATTCAAAAATTAAAAAAAAAAATGTAAATGAAGCTCTCTTGAAGGAGGTTGGTTTGAACGGTTTTAAATTTTTCGTTTGAAGCTGATTAAATGGATTTTGGATTGGAAGCATGTAGGCTAAAATGCTACTGAAAGCATATTAACCCGACTATATATAATATTAAGAGTAAGATTAAAATGCACAATTGATTTTGTGCTCCAATCATCCTCCACATTCTTATCTTCGTTTTCAAAGTTCGAACAGTTGATCTGAACCGCTCAACATGATATTCGTATTAAAATGTACATGGAGACCAAATTTTATATATTTTTTTGAATTTATTTACTATTTTTAAGATGGGGACAAAATTACGGTTTTTTGATGGTCCAGAATCTTCTAAAAATAGTGATTTTGTACCTATAGAAAAATAGTAAACATAATTCTAAAAATATAAAATTTGGTCTCCTAGCACATTATGATATCAATATCATGAGGTACGGCTCGGATCAACTGTTAGGACTTTAAAAACGAAGAAAATGATGTGGAGTATGATTGGAGCACAAATCAATGGTACATTTTAACCATATTCATATATTAAACAACAAATTTAATGTTTTGAAGTTTGTTTAATAAATGTATAAATTAATGGTATATTTTGTCATTTAATTAATCTAATATTACATTGCTATATTATAGTATTTTCTATAAATTTGTGTATCTTGTTTCATTGCATCAATATACATCTGTATGCTACTTACACATTATGTTATAAATAACTAGATGCATATTGAAAACTAAAATTTAAAACAATAATTTGTACCAAACATATCTAAATTTTTTCAATAAGTTCGACAACAATATTTGGTGCTAAGATATTACATTTTTTTTTTTCAATTATAGGTTCAATCGGAATCTATATTACATATCATAAAACAAAATTTTGAGAAATTTAACCTTGATTCAATTCTACAATGATAACAATAATTGGCGCATCATTAGTGGAAAAGAATAAAGTCGTTCTTGAAAATATTTATTCAAAGCGTTCTTTTGGGATAATTTTTGTTGGAATTGTGATCTGTGGAGTCTAATCTGTCAAATTTGGAACGGATTTGGCATAGATTTACATTCACACGTGAAATCAATATTAAAAAATTTCATGGAGATATTCGTTGGCCACACGCCAAAATGATTAGCTAGAAGTAGCTGTGGATATTTTTTATTGGTAGAAATTAATAGAAATGAAGAGAAAGAAATAGAAAGAGTACATCAGTTTTTAAATTAGTAGAAAGATCGGTAAAAATGAAAGAGTGCATCAGTTTTTATATTAGTAGAAAGATCAGTAAAAATTTTACCGATCCAAAACCAATTTTTTTTCTTTCATTTTTTTAGTAAAATAATTTTTTTATGAAAATAGATAGAGTATCTTAAACTTTTAGATATAATAGAAACATTCTATCTATTTTTTTGAAAAACTTTTCATATTTTACTAGAAATCTAATATAAGAATTCCCTCCATCTATACATCAGATTTAAAAAAAAAACTAAGTTTGGATCAGTATAATTCGTACCGATCCAAACTTTTTGATATTTAGGATCGGTAGAAATCCTACCGATCTTTCTACTAATATAACAATTGATGTACTCTTTCTATTTCTCTCCCTCTTCTTTTCTATTAATTTCTACCAATAAAAAATTTCCAGTAGCTGTAATGGTGTCGTATCATATATGCTAGTAATTAGACAATAACAAAGGCTTCTTCTTCTATTTAATTTGCTCCGGTGCCTAATTTTTTTTCTTCTAGCAACTCTATTGATGCAAAAAAAAAGTGCAAATTAGTCTTTCTGGTACTTGTGGCACATCATTAATTGTAAATTGTAATTGACAAGTTTAGTTGAAAATTAATGGTGGTTCTAAGGCAACCGGTAGTGTATGTGGTGAAGTATTTTATGAATTTGAAAGTCAAATTTCCTTCAAACCTGATTAGTTCTTTGCCAAAAATGATTATCCACCTATTAATTAAATTGATTATTCGATCTAAAATCCAAGAATAATTAATTCATAAAGTTAAATATGTTAATTTAACAAGGTCTCACAATGATGTTGTTGATCTCCAATATTGCAAGTAACTATTTTCAATATATTATTTATTATTTTAAGTAACATCATATTTGATTTAATATGTTGGAGCTATATTTATTTGACTTGTTGCAAATTCTTATTGAAATATGTAGCATGGATAAGTGTTTTTTTTGTTTTAGCCTTTAAAATTGGAACAGTAGATAAACATGAAAAATTGTACATTTTGAAATGTATACATGAATAGTAGGTTGTGCAGGAATTAAATTTGAAAAAAAATTATGGTGCAATAATGTATTATCTTCATAATAAAAAAATATAAATATGAGAATTGACATAAATGCATATTTATCAAAATGTTGTTTAGTCAGCCATAAAATGACACTTAATAAAAAAATATATCTTATCTTATCCTTAAGCTAAGCACATCAAATTTTATGACTGATTCATGCAAGCTCCCATGCATGGAGATTT